>JAZKJV010008002.1:0-455782 GCA_037367405.1 Ottelia alismoides | reverse complement strand
TGGGTCGTCGAGGTGAGAAGACTCAGAATCAGAATGATCTAAAGATTCGGTTTCGTGTTCCGCCAGATCGGAAACACTCTCAGAAGGTGAAACCGAGTACTCATCGAGTGCGGCATCCTCCCGCAGATAACCCTCGGGGAGAGATGCAAGATCAGAAGTGACACGAAGAGGATCAGGATCTAGATGGGCATCTGCGCTGCTATCTAGTATCCACTCGGTGCACTAGGCTGCATCATCATCGGAAGTGTAGCTCTCGGCAATCTGGAAGCGGGAGAAGGTACTAGTCAACACCGCGAAAGCTTGCAAAGTGTCTGCGACTGATCCTCGCTCTGCGGCTATGCTGGCTGTCAGCTGGTCCTCAGCATGTGTATCTGTCTCAATAAAGTGGAGGACAAAAGGCTCGAAGACGGGACTCTCTGTGTCGGTACTCTCAAAGTGGTGTCCCTCCTCGATCGGTGGCTGCTGGGTTGAGTCCTGATAGCTGTCTGCATCTAAGAAGTGTCTCTGCAGGAAGGAAACTGACTCCTCCGGGACTGGAAACTGAAGTAGCTGAGTCAAAGGCTGCAAAAGCTGGGGCTCCTCCGGCTCCTGGAGTATCAGAAGATCTGATATCCAAGACTCATCAACTAGGAACTCTGGGGCTGACTCGAACTCCAGCTGGAAAACCGACGGGAACTCAAGTAGACTCTGGGTCCGAACCTCTGCTATGGCAGTCATCTCCTCTGTCAATGGTGCTGCCTCATCCAAATCCTCGGGCTGGTGTGTAGAAGCTGACTCATCATGTAAATTGACACACCTCACTGGTACTACATCGTCCGCATGTGTTGTCCTGACTATGGCATCTCGCGCATAAGATCTCTGTGAAAGTAAACTCGAGATTGTGTCCAGGAAGTGAATGTCGGAACTGCGGTGTGAACCACCACATGTGGTAATCACCAGTGCGAGCTGCTCTGCGGTCATCCCCCGCATGGAGATCTCTATCAAGTCTGTAAGTGGAAGTTCGTGCTCAGGAAATCTCCTCAAGAGGTCAAGAAACCTCGGCCATGCCTTGTGCAATGGCTCCTGGGGGTCAACTGAGAAATCCGTGATCAAAGACCGCATGAAATCCGCTCTACGTGGAGGGAAGTATCTCTGTAGAAACTCTCGGCGTAGCTCTCCCCACATCTCTGCTGTTCTCCCCAATCGGTGGTGCCATCTCATGGCTCTGTCGTGAAGCGTGAATGGGAAGGTCCTGCTCATCAGCTCCTCTGCAGTGACGTCTGAATATCTCTGTGCTCTACAAAACTCCTCGAAAGCGGACAGGTGAAGATAAGGCTCCTCGTGCGCCTCTCCTGAAAATGTCGGCAGTCGTTGAATGTAATCCAAATCCAAGACGAATGGACCAAGTGTAGAAGCTGACTGAGCTCCATGTACTGTATGCTCCTCCATCCCTTCGGAATAGGATCTATCTGCTGATCTCCACTGCTCTCTCTGATCACCAATGGAGTGCGCTCTCAACTCAGCAACAACATCGTCCGGGTCTCGCATCTGCTTTATCGGGTATCCTCGGACGTCTCGCTCAGCATGCCCAAAGTAGTGAGATGAAAGGGAGGGAGGGAGCGGGAGGTCGGTCGGAGACCCGACCTCCCTAGAAGGTGGACTGGAGTGATGGTTAGAGGATGGAGAAGAAGCCGTAAAAGTCGGCTCGAAGTGAGGGGGATCCATCATCTAGGGGTCAAGGAGAGGAAGAGGAAGACTGAAGGGAGGGAGGGTGGGAAATAGATGGAGGAAGATGGGGGAAAGATCGAAGGGATCTGGCAATCACACAAGATGAACAAGCAAACCCCCAATTCACCTACGCACACAAAGCTGAAGACCGAAGGGATCGGTCAATTATCTTGTCGATTTTATTTTAGGTGGTCATCCAGTCTATCAGAGCGATTACGTGAGGTAAATAGGTATCCAGATCTTTCTCAACCGACTGTCCCGTACTGAAAGCCGGTAATCAGTCAAGAAAAATCGGAGGCTCTATCCTAATGGGCGGGTCACTCTCTCGCTCATCCAAACCAAACAAGGAGGGGGTTACTCTCCCCAAGACAGATTTTAGTGAAGTGTCTTTTAGGTCAAGTATGATTAGCAGTCCGATTTTATTGTTTTTGTTTTTAGATATTTTTCAAATAAAAAGAAACACCTAACGAATTTTCGGTTCTCCTGATTATTTAGTCAAAAACAAGGGGGAGAAGTCGAAAAAGCCGATGCGCGAAGAAATCAATGATGCATGCAGAGATAGAAATGCGTACCTTTCCTCCAGCACTCTACATGCAAGTGATCCGCACAGAAATGTAAAGACAGAAAATAAACTACCTATATGATGCAGCGGCGAAAACCGAGTCCTAAACAAGCAAGTCTATTCGAAGAACCGTCTCACTGGTCACCGATCCTTCAAGCCAAAGGTCCGGTCTCGGTCTACCCCTTGATGAGCGTAAAATTCGCCTCAATAATAATGATGAATAATGCTGTAGTACAGGAGGCGAATTTTGTTCAGCAAAAACCACAGTCTTTGAATGCTGTGGAATATTTATGCTTGGCAAGTCTACCAAGGTCGAACACAGGGACACATCTGCTTAATTATAGCTTTTGAATTTTGATTCATGAAGTTCAATGTCAATTAATCTCAATTTCAGGTCCATATGTAAATTATGATGCACTATGATATTTTCAAGGCAATGCAAAGTGATGCTATGATGCATGTATTTTTATTCTGTTTTATGCAAATATAAAGTGATGCATGAAATAAATATGCAAGAGAATAATAAAGCCTACAATTATACCCTTAAAAATTATGAGCAGCATGATAAAAATGAAACTAGTGTCAATTTAATCGCAGCAATAAAGAGTGGTCATCAAATTCAAGCAAGGCAAGGAGGGTAGGGTCCATTTGCCACATAAAAATTCACTTTAATTAAATAGGAGCAAATAAGACAATTAAGCATGCTAGAATGTAGAGGACAAAACAAGGATCAAAACGACACTAAAATCATGCAATTTGGACCTACGATGCTCAAGTTATGCTAGAAACAGTGCAAGGGCATAATTGTAATAAAAATGCAATAAAATAAAGGGATAAATATTGCATTTAGGTCCCTGAAGGGACCTAAATGCAAATACCAAAAACCGCCTGGCCATTTTGTAATTTCTCCATTTGCGCGCAGGGGCCTTTTTGTAATTCTAAAAAAATCGAGGGCCTCCCTGTAAATTACCCAGGCACGCACGTGAGGCACGTGCCTCGGGACCAAAATGCAATTTGTTAAAACTTCCGGGTCCTCTCTGCAATTAACCTAACACCTCACGTGCGCTGCACGTGACGGGCTAGGCTCGGGAGGAGGCTCGGCTTCGGGTCCACGTGGCATCTGTCTGTGGTTCGGATTGAAGCTCGGATGACCCGAGCCTATTGGTCTGGAGGGGAGGCTCGGGCTGCCACGTGTCTTTATCTCAACCGTCCGATCAGGAGGATCGGACGGAGGCTGTACCACCTTCTTCCTCCGCGACCCACCGGAGTAGGCGGGGCTCCGGCGAGGTCGATAGAGCTCCGCCGCCTGCCGCAGACACGTCTGATGGTCAGAGAAGTTAACTGGGGATGCTGCGAAGACGATGGCACTCCGGCGATGCTCCAAGGATGATCGGAGCTGCGAGTTGAAGAAGCGTCGCCGGAGGAGAAGATCGTGAAGATGCTCCGGTCTGAACTCCGGCCAATGAACCTGCAAATTGTTAAAGGAATAGCCGAAGCATGCGCGTGAGGGTTTGTGAGTGAGCTGAGGGCCGTGGGGTGGCTGGAAGCGGGGGCCCGGGGTCTCCTTCTCCGGCGAGGCGGCGAAGGAGGTGATCGGAGTGTTCGGGGTTCTGGAGAACGGGAAGGGGGTCGGCGAAGACGAGGGTGGTTGGGCGGAGATGGTAGGCTGGTCGGATGAGGGTGTCTGGGGGTTTATGGAGTCGGGAAAATTAAGAAAAGAAATGACAAAACTCACCTCGCCGGAGCGAGGTGTTGGCGGAGGGACAGCTTGGGCGGAGGACCTGGGTGGCCCTCGGGTCGTTGCCCGCGAGGCCAGTTGCATTCCTCGGAGCTCAGTGGTGTCGGAGACACTGCGACACGGCCTCTTAGGCCGTGGGTCGACACCGAACTCCAACCATTGTTGCCTCAACGCCCCGCCCTCTCCGCTGTCACCGGAGGGGCGGGGGAGACTAGGCTGGAGCCCAGAATTGGTGGACGAGGTGCAACGGTGGCGGAGATGGTGCTTTATAGGCGGAGGTGGTCGGGGGTTACGGTGCTGGCGAAACGTTTTTGAGCGAGGTTTTAATGGAGGTGTGGTAACGGTAGAGGGTTCTGATGGTGGCGCGAGGATGATGGGAGGTCAGGGTTCATGAAGGTGGCGTTAGGAGCTCGAAGGGATGGTCGGGGTGATGGCCAAAAAAGGAAGGGTGTGATGGGTTTGTGAGATGAAACGGTCGGGGGGGAGGTGCGTTACGGAGGAGGAAGATGACTTTCTGACCGTTGGATCATTGATCCAACGGTTAGGATGCAAGCGCGAGAGGTCGGCGCGGATCAGATCTTGCCATCTGAATGAACGGCTGAGATGTGAGCGCCGATGAGCGGTCATGATGAAGAGATGGGTGAGATCCAACGATAGAGGACAGAAGGGTGACGTGGAGCAAGGAGAGGCGTCGGATGGTTTGAAGATCTGACGGCTGCGGTGAGGGGATGGCGTGGCGTGTTGACGGCCGAGGGATGAGGGTGAATCTGAGGGCTGGCGTTGAGGCGTCAATGTGTAGCTTAGATTTGATCGCTAGATCAGATCGGACGGCTGAGGGATGATGCGTGGTGAACGGTGAGGATGGAAGCAGGGGAAGGGGTTTTAACGGCCCAGATTGGGCGCCAGGTGGCGGGAAGGAGAGCGGGCCACGTGGGCGGCCCAGAGGGCGCCACGTGGCCCAATCAGATTAATTCAGAAATAAAAACAAAGAAAAATATAAAAGAATTAGTTAGAGGCCGAATTTGGAAAAAGTCAAAACATGAAAGTTGCTCGTCTCGACGAGATCTACAATTTTCATGTTGGGCAAAAAGCCAAAAGAGGTCATTTGTACAAAAGCTATTTTTGGGGGTATTTTTAAGGGGATAAAAACACCGATTTTGTGGTTTTGAATTGTTTTTGTATTTTTTAGTGGTTTTAAAGGTCAGTGAATTATAGACAACTTATCTACCTAATTTTTAGGGGTTTTTGAGTGATAAAATAATTACAGAAAAATAAGGGCAATTAAATACAAATAATTAAGGGTTAATTATACACAATATAGTACATGATAAAATCAAAGAATTAGAGGTGATTTTTATTGGTTTGTTTAAGCAGGAATTTTAATAAGGAGTTTTTAGCATGATGAATACGAGATTCATCATACCCCTATACTTAAACCATGCTCGTCCTCGAGCATCTAAAGAATGATGGAGTCTGATTAATTCCTGACAGTGTACGTGAAATTTACAAGGCTTGATCTTTCAAAGACTCTTGACCTAAGTGATCCTAAAATTCCGGGTTTATCCAAGCCTTAGTCAGAAGGAATCCAACTTCTCTGATTATCAGACTCTCTTTTTGTACATATAATATAAGGATATGACATTTAGTGTACTGCATTGCATGAGAGCCGAGTCGATGCATCACCCAAAGTTCCAGTCCCAAAGACTCTCCTCTAGACCTAATCCTCAATACTAGGGAAGAAGTCTACTCTTGCTTCAGTCCACCATCTCTTTAGTTTGTCAGACTTTGAAATGTAGATGGACGGCCAGATGATGGAGGGGCATGGGATTGTGTCTAATTTTCTCACCCTCACATTGGAACAAGGGACCTCTCGAGTGCCTTTTACTCAACACATGTAAATAATTTGTTGATCAATGTGTCCGTCAAGAGAGTTGGAGTCGTCTGCACTTGTTTTTCTAGGAATACACCGGGGTGTGTCTTTTCTAAGTATCTAAGATACCTTCGACACCCAGAATTGTATCGCTTACGATGCAGGGCCCTTTTTGTGGTGTCAGCCCGACTCCTTGGTCCTAATTAGCGCTTGGTCCAAGTGGACACTTTGAAAATGTTTGGGAGCGCTTGCCATTGGTGGAAGCTCATTTGAAATTGACTTTGATTTAGAGCTTTTCTTTGACATTTCATTTCTTTTGTTGGCTAGCTCCACTGCTTTTACCAAGAGATTGGCGCATACTGATCAACAAGTTTCTTTAAGTTTCATCACACCCTGGCACTTTTAGGTAAATATCAAGAGATAGCATATGAATCTTGTTCACATACTGGCTAGGGTTTTTGCTGACACTCAGGTTTTCTGAAGCCTTCATTAACTTTATCCCATCCTCGAATATCATAAGATCGGGTCTAAATTTAAATCTCTGATCCTAGTTCCTCAAGTGATATCTCATCTCAGCTCATCAATCATGCAGTTGTGGAAGTGACTGTGCTGATCATATTTTCTTGAAAGTAGAGATAAAGAGTGCAATATAGCAATCAAATCTTTTAAACCAGAGGAGTGTGGATATTTAAGTCAGGAAAACCCTAATGACTAAGGCATGTTAACTTAGACTCTCACGATCCCTGAGATCCAGTGTCCTCAAAATCCTCAAGCCCTGCGTGAGTGTGAATGTGTCAGGAATACACCAACTCCAAGGGTTAGTGATTTTTTGTGTGATTTTTATCTTTTGCAAATTTTTATGGGTTTTAATTTTCATTTTTTTTAATTCCTCGGAGAGACAATGACTGGCCCAGGCTCAAATAAAAGTATACACTTTCAGCCAGTATGGGTGTAAGTACGGGCCGAGGCCCGTGTTACTTGAGGACGGGGCCGTATGCGATGTCCTCTAAACCACCCACTCTGCTAAGGGAGACCGAGGTTCCCTCACTGAAAATGCCTACTAAACCTAGTAGTCAGAGTCAACCTCCAATAATTTTTTTATACAGGAATATTAACAAAAATTAACCCTCAAATTTTAATTTTTACAGGATTTTACTCAGTTCACTAGTTTACCAAAACCCAGCCCGAAAAATAAAATTTAAAAAGTTTTAAAAAACGCGAGCTAAGGCTAAAGTAATATACAATAATATACGGTATACCCCCTATACTTAAAATTTGCTATGTCCTCATAGCACAAGTGCCATGAAGCCAAGGCTCGGTTCAAGTACAGGGAGATATAGCGGAACTAAGGAGGAGAGTCCCCCTATACTTAGGCCAAAATTGCCCTAAGTACAAGAAGACGGGACGAGGGAAGGAAGAGCAGGTAGGTCCCCCCTATACTTAGGCTACAAATAGCCTAAGTAAGGGCGTTAGGGGGGGGGGGGTTCTATGATACAAGGGAGAGTGAGAGGGGGTTCGTGAAGAATAGATATACACAAAGAGAGGGAGAGAGAGAAAGAGAGAGAGATAGAAATATACAGGGGGCGGGTGGGGGTGAGTATGTAAGTGTGTGTGTGTGTATGTGAGGGGGGGGGGAATTTTTTTTTGTGTGTGTGTGTGAGTACAATATGCAATACTGAAATAAATATGCAGATGCAAGATATTTTTTTTTACAAAATGCAATGCAAGTTAACTGCTATAATCTCCCAAATCCTTCACAGGGTCTCTTGCGGCCTCTTCAGCGAGAGTTCTTGACTTCACGCCTCCATGAGGATCAAGCGTCCTCAATCACCATGGGCCCTGCCACAAAAGATAAACGTTAGAAAACCTGGAGACAATAAATCAGCAATTAATATGCATGAAATGAAACATGAAATGAAGACCTAAAAATTTTTTGAAATAAATAAAAAAAATCAAATCCAAAAAATTAAGTAAAGCCGTATCCCCGGCAACGGCGCCATTTGATGAGCGTAAAATTCGCCTCAATAATAATGATGAATAATGCTGTAGTACAGGAGGCGAAATATGTTCAGCAAAAACCACAGTCTTTGAATGCTGTGGAATATTTATGCTTGGCAAGTCTACCAAGGTCGAACACAGGGACACAACTGCTTAATTATAGCTTTTGAATTTTGATTCCTGAAGTTCAATGTCAATTAATCTCAATTTTAGGTCCATATGCAAATTATGATGCACTATGATATTTTCAAGGCAATGCAAAGTGATGCTATGATGCATGTATTTTTATTCTGTTTTTATGCAAATATAAAGTGATGCATGAAATAAATATGCAAGAGAATAATAAAGCCTACAATTATACCCTTAAAAATTATGAGCAGCATGATAAAAATGAAACTAGTGTCAATTTAATCGCAGCAATAAAGAGTGGTCATCAAATTCAAGCAAGGCAAGGAGGGGAGGGTCCATTTGCCACATAAAAATTCACTTTAATTAAACAGGAGCAAATAAGACAATTAAGCATGCTAGAATGTAGAGGACAAAACAAGGATCAAAACGACACTAAAATCATGCAATTTGGACCTACGATGCTCAAGTTATGCTAGAAACAGTGCAAGGGCATAATTGTAATAAAAATGCAATAAAATAAAGGGATAAATATTGCATTTAGGTCCCTGGAGGGACCTAAATGCAAATACCAAAAACCGCCTGGCCATTTTGTAATTTCTCCATTTGCGCGCAGGGGCCTTTTTGTAATTCTAAAAAAATCGAGGGCCTCCCTGTAAATTACCCAGGCACGCACGTGAGGCACGTGCCTGGGGACCAAAATGCAATTCGTTAAAAACTTCCGGGTCTTCTCTACAATTAACCCAACACCTCACGTGCGCTGCACGTGACGGGCTAGGCTCGGGAGGAGGCTGGGTTCGGGTCCACGTGGCATCTGTCTGTGGTTCGGATTGAAGCTCGGATGACCCGAGCCTATTGGTCTGGAGGGAGGCTCGGGCTGCCACGTGTCTTTATCTCAACCGTCCGATCAGGAGGATCGGACGGAGGCTGTACCACCTTCTTCCTCCGCGACCCACCGGAGTAGGCGGGGCTCCGGCGAGGTCGATAGAGCTCCGCCGCCTGCCGCAGACACGTCTGATGGTCAGAGAAGTTAACTGGGGATGCTGCGAAGATGATGGCACTCCGGCGATGCTCCAAGGATGATCGGAGCTGCGAGTTGAAGAAGCGTCGCCGGAGGAGAAGATCGTGAAGATGCTCCGGTCTGCACTCTGGCCAATGAACCTGCAAATTGTTAAAGGAATAGCCGAAGCGTGCGCGTGAGGGTTTGTGAGTGAGCTGAGGGCCGTGGGGTGGCTGGAAGCGGGGGCCCGGGGTCTCCTTCTCCGGCGAGGCGGCGAAGGAGGTGATCGGAGTGTTCGGGGTTCTGGAGAACGGGAAGGGGGTCGGCGAAGACGAGGGTGGTCGGGCGGAGATGGTAGGCTGGTCGGATGAGGGTGTCTGGGGGTTTATGGAGTCGGGAAAATTAAGAAAAGAAATGACAAAACTCACCTCACCGGAGCAAGGTGTTGGCGGAGGGACAGCTTGGGCGGAGGACCTGGGTGGCCCTCGGGTCGTTGCCCGCGAGGCCAGCTGCATTCCTCGGAGCTCAGTGGTGTCGGAGACACCGCGACACGGCCTCTTAGGCCGTGGGTCGACACCGAACTCCAGCCATTGTTGCCTCAACGCCCCGCCCTCTCCGCTGTCACCGGAGGGGCGGGGGAGACTAGGCTGGAGCCCAGAATTGGTGGACGAGGTGCAACAGTGGCGGAGATGGTGCTTTATAGGCGGAGGTGGTCGGGGGTTACGGTGCTGGAGAAACGTTTTTGAGCGAGGTTTTAATGGAGGTGTGGTAACGGTAGAGGGTGCTGATGGTGGCGCGAGGATGACGGGAGGTCAGGGTTCATGGAGGTGGCGTTAGGAGCTCGAAGGGATGGTCGGGGTGATGGCCAAAAAAGGAAGGGTGTGATGGGTTTGCGAGATGAAACGGTCGGGGGGGAGGTGCGTTACGGAGGAGGAAGATGACTTTCTGACCGTTGGATCATTGATCCAACGGTTAGGATGCAAGCGCGAGAGGTCGGCGCGGATCAGATCTTGCCATCTGAATGAACGGCTGAGATGTGAGCGCCGATGAGCGGTCATGATGAAGAGATGGGTGAGATCCAACGATAGAGGACAGAAGGGCGACATGGAGCAAGGAGAGGCGTCGGATGGTTTGAAGATCTGACGGCTGCGGTGAGGGGATGACGTGGCGTGTTGACGACCGAGGGATGAGGGTGAATCTGAGGGCTGGCGTTGAGGCGTCAATGTGTGGCTTAGATTTGATCGCTAGATCAGATCGGGCGGCTGAGGGATGATGCGTGGTGAACGGTGAGGATGGAAGCAGGGGAAGGGGTTTTAACGGCCCAGATTGGGCGCCAGGTGGCGGGAAGGAGAGCGGGCCACGTGGGCGGCCCAGAGGGCGCCACGTGGCCCAATCAGATTAATTCATAAATAAAAACAAAGAAAAATATAAAAGAATTAGTTAGAGGTCGAATTTGGAAAAAGTCAAAACATGAAAGTTGCTCGTCTCGACGAGATCTACAACTTTCATGTTGGGCAAAAAGCCAAAAGATGTCATCTGTACAAAAGCTATTTTTGGGGGTATTTTTAAGGGGATAAAAACACCGATTTTGTGGTTTTGAATTGTTTTTGTATTTTTTAGTGGTTTTAAAGGTCAGTGAATTATAGACAACTTATCTACCTAATTTTTAGGGGTTTTTGAGTGATAAAATAATTACAGAAAAATAAAGGCAATTAAATACAAATAATTAAGGGTTAATTATACATAATATAGTACATGATAAAATCAAAGAATTAGAGGTGATTTTTATTGGTTTGTTTAAGCAGGGATTTTAATAAGGAGTTTTTAGCATGATGAATACGAGATTCATCACCCCTCCTCTGCCCGACACATCGGGGGTAGGAGAAAGCGCTTTGCGGGGCAGGCTACGGCACGTAGGCTACGAAGGGGATGAGTCAGTTATTTTTATTAATCAATTATTAGTAGGTCCAATTAATTGCACTATAGGAACAGGCAAGAAATTAGGTGTGGGGATCCTACTAATTACGGTACAATCAAGTAGAAAATCCTAAGTCTAGGGGCTCGATAAAAACCACTGAAAACCGGAAAAGGCAGCGAAAAACCAAAACCGCGAGAAAAGCCGCGAAAAACCTAAGGGTCCCCCGAGCACACCGGTGCTCGGCGAAATAGACCCGCTAGAAGTTCAAGCAAAGTCCAAGTCCAAGAGTTTGTCCCTGTATTATTACAATAATAATCAAATGAAATAAAACCTAAGCTAAACCTCTCCCACTCAGTCTCTCCCTCACACTCTCCTGTGGCTCCGTGCAAAAGGGAGCCGCCTCCAAGTCTCGCGGTTGCATCGGCTTCTCGAAATCGGCCGCCTCAGTCCTCGGGCCCTCGCAAGAAAGAAATAGAGTGGTCAGACCAATAAAAATACTCAAATAATAATAAGAAAAATAAATGAAAATAAAATGAGGGTATATATGCAAAAATGCCAAGTAAAATAAACACTCAAAAATCAAACAAAATCAAAAATAAAAGAAAATAAAATAAAACAAAATAAAGCAAAAATAAAATAAAAACAAAAACTGCGAAAAACAGTGGGCTCTGAAAGAGCCGCGAAAAGCCGCGAAAACAAATAAAAACAAAACTACTAAGCCGTGCTCCCCGGCAACGGCGCCATTCTGATGACACGAAAATCCGACTACTCAGGTAAAGGTATCTAGATGGTCGTTGCGACCCAAGCAGTCAGACTCGAATGTGTCAATCAAGAAAAATAGACCACTAATCAAAGATAAAATCAAGTCGAAATCAATAGCGATCTTGCTATTAGTTTAACCTGGTATAGCGACCAGGGTCGAACACAAGGAGCACGAATTGGCCTCGCGGCCTACGAAGTAGTCAAAAAGAAAAGAAAACGAAATAAAAAGGTATTTTTGGTGGTTTTTAAGTCTTTTTATATTTTTTTGGATTTTTAAGATATTAAGAAAATAATACAAACAAGAAAACAAGGCACTTCAACAATTTATTTAATACACTAAATTTCAACCAAAAATTCAAATAAAATTTTTTTTGTGTGTTTTATAATTTTTACTGTTATTAGTGAATTTTTGAGATTTTTTTGATTTTTATTTAATTTTCTAAAAATAAAACAAGGTCAGAAATAGTAGGTACTGTCCAGCCGAGCTTAAGGGACTTAGATAAAATATCTAAGAGTCCCCAATAAGCCTGGAGGTATTTTTCCTGTATAGAGAAGAAAATAAGGAAAAATTGGGCACCTAAATTATTATTTTTGGGGTTTTAGTATATTTATTAGAGTTTTTATAAGTTTTTAAGTGTTTTTCAATTTTTAGGTGTTTTAGATAATGAAAAATAGCCAAAATTGGCTAGAAAATCAAGCTCAGCAAGGCAAACATTAGATATTTTTTTTTGTGAATTTTTGATGAATTTTAATATTTTTTGTGATTTTTAAACTCTAACAATAACAAAAATAGATGTTTTTGAATTTTTAAAAATATCAAAACAAAACACAAATGTCTCCAAAATTTCCAGAAAAGTTTACACTATGGCAGAGCCATGTGTCCAATTTTCATTGGATTTGGAGTATGTTTGCTATTTTATTAAAATTAAACACAAGGTCATAGTACACAGGGACCAAAACGCAAATACCAAGAGTCCTGGGGGGTCTGGTGCAAAATACCCAGGTAATCACGCGCGTCGCGCGTGCTTGGGGCACTCAGGGACCCAAATGCAATAAAAACTAAGTCCTTGGACTAATTGGTAACAGGTACCAAAAGTCCAAGGGCTAGTATGCAATTAACCCAAAAATTAACGCACATGCACAAATATTTCACGCACAGGGGTATAAATGCAAATACTCAAAAGTTTTCATTCAATCCATAACATCTCAGAACTACAATGTATTAAATGCAAAACGCCCAGAAAACCACGTATCGAAGCACGTGCTACACCATACACAGGGGCATAAATGCAAAGAAAGTAAAGTGCAGGGTCCTCTATGTAAATGTTCCAAAAACTAAACAACTAGATAACGTATTTACAGGACCAATGCGAAATAACAGAAAAGATAGGGCCTAAGGGTAAATTAACCTTTATTAATGGAGCCGCTGGATGGACGCCACGTAGTGCATCTGACGGTGAGGGACGGCTGACGCTCCAAAGCTAAGCTCCTCGGGCGAATCCAACGGCGGAGGCGTAGCCACGTATCAGATCTGACGGTGGAGGGCGTCCGTGGCTAAACCTCGCGCATCGGGCGGTTGGGATCAGTCCTCCAAAGATCGGGCGGTCGCTGTTGCTCCTGGGATGGATGGCTGGGGATGCGAACTGGAGCGGGAGGCTGATCGGACGATGGATGAAGGTCGAGGAAGAACTGTCTGCCGGCGAAGTTCGCCGGCCAAAGGCGTGCGCTCCTGACCTCCTCGCGGGGCTCTGGTGATCGGGGAAGAATCGTTGGGAGCCTCCGCGTCCAATGGGCTCCTCCGATGACCCTACCGAGCCCTGGAGGGCTCGGGCGAGGTCGGCGGAGAAACGTCTCCTGGCTCGAGTAGGAGGACCTCAGATGGTCCTCGTGAGACCTGCAAAATAAGTCCAGAAGACTCGCGGGTCGAGGGCAAAGTGCCTCGACCCGGTTAGGCGAGGTGGAGGTGGGCGGTGGTTCGATATGGGCGAGCGCCGGCGAGGATGCGGACGGAGGAGCTCGAACCCCAGCTCCTGTGCGAGCTGGGTTGGATGGAGGGGTGCAGAACGTGCGTGGGAAGAAGGCGAAGTCTATCGCGCAGCCCGATGGTCGAGGGGATGGCTGACGTGGTCGGAATCGAAGGTGAACGGCGACAACGATATTTGGGGGAAATCGGAAATTAAGGAAAAAGAAAGATAGATGGGTCTACCTGGGTGGACGAAGAGACTGTGGACGAGCTGGCGATGCTCTGGGTCGTGGCCTCGAGGAGCGTCTCCCTCCGAGGCTCGAGCTCCTGCTGTGGGCGGAGCACGGCGATGGTACTCGCCGGATCAGTGGTATCCGGTCCCTCTCCTCGCTTCGACAGCACGGGGAGCGAGCTGTCACTCTCACTCATGCACTAGAGCTCACTGGGGGGTGGAGCGAATGGCCAAAGATGGAAGAATAGGTCGCCGGTGATGACATTTTATATGCTCAGGGATCCGAGAAGGAAGAGATCGAGCAAGTCGCTCGAGCCTCGGATCCCTAAGATCCACCCCGGGCGAAGGTCCTGGATGTTCATCGATCAATCGGAGCCCGGGGTTAAGTGAGATGGATGCCGGATCGGGTGGGGAATAAATGGAGAAATCGGGTCATTCACCCAGATCTGCGGGGAAGAGGGTCCGCGGGGGAAGTTGACCGAGGTCAACAAACCCCCGTGGACCAATCAGAAGCCGCCAAGCTTATTTTATTTGTTTATTTATTTTAAGCTAGAAAATGATCAAATTAATAAAACTTAAAACATGAAAAATATTTATTTTATTTTTTCTATTTTTTGTGATTTTTAATTAATTTTTCAAAATAAAAATAAGGTACTTACATTATATAGCTATATATAGGTATATGTACAATATAGGGTTTTTAATTTTGATTTTTAATTTGTTATTTTTATACAATTTTATTCCCATTTTATTATTTATTTATTTATATCATAAAATAAGGAATAAAAAGATATTTTTATTTTATTTTTATTATTTATATACATAGGTGAAATAAATAGATATGTACTTCTATATACATGGTATATTTACACTATTATTTTTTATTTTTAATTTTGTTCTTTTTATTTTGTTTTTGTTTTAATTTATTTTATTTATTTACACTATATAATATAGAATATTTACAAAATTTTTGGAAATTAATATTATTTTTTTATAGGGCTAAATAAATATAGGTGTGGTGGTATGTACAAGGTGAAAGTGATGTTTTTGTTTTCTTTTTAATTTTTCTATTTTTATTTTGTTTTTATCTTTATAATTATATACAAATATTTACAAGCCTATTTTAGTCTCTTTTTGGGAGGAAAATATTTTTATTTTATTTACATATATATTTACACACATGAGCCCCTATCTCCCTCTACTTTGGCTTTTATGCGGTGAGGCCCATGCTGAGCCCTCCCTTGGGTTAGGTTGCTCAATATTTATTCTAAATATTTCCCTCTTTTTCTTTTAATCTTTATTCTTTTATTTTTGCACAAAAACATGCTAATTATAGGTTTTTACACAATGCATGCTTTTGGTAATTATTTCTATTTACAACTATATACATGCATTTGCAAAGGTTTTTGTAGCTAAAATATATGAATAAAGAGTGATGAATGAGTATTCATCAAGACCACACTCTCTTCATAAAAAGGAGAAATGAAAAAAGATCTATTCTCTTGGTTTATGTTGATGATATGATTCTTACTGGTGATGATGATATAGAGCTACCTAGAATAAAGAAAATTCTTGCAGAAGAATTTGAATTCAAAGACCTAGGAAAGGTAAAGTATTTTCTTGGCATTGAGATGGCTCATTCTCCAGAAGGAATGTGTCTAAATCAATGAAACTATGCTCTCAAATTATTGCAAGACTCTGGTATGCTTGGGTGTAAACCAATCTCCTCTCCTATAGAGGCAAATCATAAACTGAGCAAGGATGATGGTGACCCTCTTGATGACGATGGGAAAGGGAGATATCAAAGATTGGTTGGGAAACTAATTTACCTCACTCTTACAAGACCTGATATTACTTATGATGTGAATGTTGTTAGTCAGTTCATGCATGCCCCTACCACCGTTCATATGAATGCTGTCAACAGAATTTTATGCTATATCAAGAAGTCTCCAGGAAAAGGTCTAATGTTTAGAAGAAGCCAAGAGGTGAAAATAGAAGGCTATACAGATGCAGATTGGACAGGATCTATCGATGACCAACGGTCTACATCTGGATATGTAGTCTACTTGTGTGGGAATCTTGTTATTTGGAGGACTAAAAAACAGAATGTGGTTTCTAGATCTAGCGCTGAAGCTGAATATCGTTCCCTTGCAAACGGTGTCACCGAATTATTGTGGTTAAAATTGTTGCTGGAAGAGATTGGTACTGAAGCTGTCACTCTAATTCAGTTGTTTTGTGATAACAAAGCTGCAATAAACCTGGCCAACAACCCTATTATGCATGACCGAACTAAGCATGTTGAAATTGACAGGCACTTTATATGTGAGAAGATAGATGATGGGCAGTTGTGCCTGCCCTACATGAAATCTAGGG
This sequence comes from Ottelia alismoides, assembly GCA_037367405.1. Lineage (NCBI taxonomy): Eukaryota > Viridiplantae > Streptophyta > Magnoliopsida > Alismatales > Hydrocharitaceae > Ottelia > Ottelia alismoides. The sequence continues at coordinate 439,533 of JAZKJV010008002.1, read as the reverse complement.
ATCAGATTGCAGATCTCTTCACAAAGGGGCTGCCTACGGTGCAATTTGAATTTAATGTAGGCAAGTTGGGCATGATTGATATGTATGCCCAACTTGAGGGGGAGTGTTAAGTTGTTGTGTTATTCGTGGCGGGTAAACGGGTTTAGATGAGGACTCGTTTACCACTTGTGCCTATATATTGTACATATCCCCCTTTGTTTTGATCAAGATCATGTGAAGAGTACCCTAATCTCTGAGATTGGAGATTAGGGTTTGTGCCTCCATGATTTTTCCCTCACAAGAGGGTTTCCACGTTAATCCCGGTGCATTTTGGTGCTTGATTTATGGTGTTCTTTTTCTCTACAACGTTGAATTTTAATGCGACTTAACCTCTTCTTCTCCACAGGGATATAGCCAGAATCGAAGAGCATCAATGACAATGGCTATGGGCACATACCGCAACGATGGAAAGGAAAATGCCAAAACGGAGTATCTTTCAATGCACCCAACTGTAACCTTAAGATCATCGGAGCACGATTCTACTCCGGTGGCATTGACAAGTCCATGCTCGATCGTGATTACGTGTCCCCGCAAGAAAACTTCAGCCACGGCACACACTGTGCCTCAATCGCTGCCGGTTCCCACATCGAGAACGTGAGCTTCCACGGGCTCGGCACCGGCATTGCCCAAGGGGGAGCTCCCATGGTGAGGCTCGTGATCTACAAGATCTTCTGGGGGGACGGAACGACCCACACAGGAAATGAGGCATCGGTCGTCAAGGCCATTGACGACGCGATCCACGATAGTGTCGACGTATTGTCTCTATCGCTCTCATCGAATACATGCTCTTGGGTAAGTCTTCAAGCAGTGATGAAGGTCATTACGGTCGTGTACTCAGCCGGGAACAAAGGGCCAATGCCAAAGAGCGTCTGGAATTTGGCTCCTTGAGCGATCATCGTCGTCGCCTCCACCCTCAACTGCTCCGGGAGCTCCCCCATACCCGTCGAAGCTTCCCCCATCTGCAAGCCCCCCTCCCCCCACTGCCTCCGCTAACAGAACTCACCTACCCCTCCCCTCCACCAGCCACCGACCAACAAGCCCCTCTCAATCTCCCCCTGCCGACCCCGCAAGCCCCCTCCCCAACTGACCTGCAACACGACACACCCAAACCCAACCCCCGAAGACCCCCCCCCCCCCCCCCCCCCCCCCCCCAGCTAACCGCCGCCGCATCTGCCAGCCCACTACCGCAGCATCCGCCAGCAAGAAACGCCCCCTCCACAACCGTCGCCGCATCCGCCAGCAAGATCCCTGCAAGCACTCCTCGACCTTCGAAGAAATTTCTTTACTTTTCTTTTTTTAAATTTTGGCTAATCCTAATCGTTAGGTTGGTTAGATAAACCCACTTATATGGTTGAGTTAACGTATTAAACTAACAGAGTGTTATGGGCGTGCGACGGAGTGAATATCTGAAGTTCTGGATGTAATTAACGATTATGTTGGGTTATTATTGTTATTGCAGAATTACGCAAGGTTATGGGTGTAAAAATCCCTTGATTTTTTTTAAATTTCCATGTTCGTGAGTGGGATGAATCCTAGTGAGGCATGAGATTAGACTTTATGATCGGAGGAACCAATTATCGGAGAAAACTCTCCTTCATGATAGTTTGTCCTCGAAGGCTACAAGTATCAAGTCTAACTTTGACTTGAGCGTATTCGAAAATCTAGTTCTTTCATATCTCATGCCTACTATAAAGCGATTTCGGGCAAGAGTGGAATAGTGTGTTTCAGACAAGAAAGAGTAGAGTAGTTAGGCAAGAAGAAAGTCTGGCTAAGCTTTTCTTTTTTGAGACGAGAGTAGACCCACCTATCCCCTCAAGGAGGGCCCATCCAGCAGCAAGTGAGATCTAAGTCGAAGGAGACAATAGAATGACTACATTTCCCAACTTCCAGGAGACACGTTTACCTCTGGTTGTAGCTTTCTAATCTATCTGCTAGCCCCCCCCCCCCCCCCCCCCCCCCCAAGTACCTCTGGTATCCTAATAGGATAATATCATATCGGCTAAAGTAGGAATTAGTGGTGTGGATGTCCCCAATTCTTGCATTGAAACTCATGTATTCATGCTAGAAAGCCGCCCTTAGGACGGAACTGAGTCCCACTGCTTTAGCCTCACACTCCAGCTAACCTCTCTCTCTCTCAATCAGTAGCAGATAGAACCAGGTCCAAGAGAAAATATTGTTAGGCTATCTCTGAAGCAGTTCAGGTTATCATCGATTTGGATAATATAACGTAGTCTTAAAATTATTCTTAAGCATATTTCTCGCTCTTACCATCAATTTGGATAATTAGAAATTATCTACTAATTGATTGGTGTCCCCTATTCTTCAATTCAAACATCACATACCTTGCTGTAGCTTTGGACCCTCTTGGAGGAAAGTACATGAATGACGCAGATCTTCTTGGCCTGCCTCCATCCCTCGCCGTAAGGAGAGAAGATCACGTCTCGTGCACCATAGGCGAGCCGCTTAGCCATGGCCATGGAGGGCCGGCTCGCAAAGGTGGGGTCCTGGATCTTCATCACCTCCTCGGCAGCCTCCGGTGAGGAGACCACGAGCGTGGGGACCAAGCCCAAATGGAGGAGCATGAGGGGGCCATGAATCTGAGAGAGGCGGTGGAGGGACTGGTGCGGGAGGGCGCCAAGCTGGTGGAGGTTCCCGATCCATGGGAGCCTCCACGGCGAAGGCAGCAGGGGGTGGAGATGCTTGCTGCTACTACTACTAGTTGATTTCTTGGAACGGTAGCAGTAGAGGGTGAGGATCAAGATTGCTAAAGAGACGATTATGGTTAGCATGATTCCTTCCTTTCCCATCTCGTGGCGACTACAGTTTAGATTTTATTATAGATCCATTTGGGATAGGCATTGACATTGACCAATATCATCCACTGATTAGATTAGTAGTGGATATTCTTCAATCAACGAGGAGCGTGCATTATTGCAAAAAATTATTATTTTTATAGAGAATGCCGATATCATAATGATGTACGCATTATTGACTTACTCGTATCTCACAATGGCTACTGGGATGCAAAAGACAGCCATATCTATCAGTTTTATATAGATTTTACATCCGTATAATTTAAAATGGATACGGATATGGATATTACTTTGATAGAGAAGTGATCCTATGAGGGTCAAAATCTGCGAGAGCATGAGATCATTGATTCAGGACCATTACATTTAATCAGGAGAGAGAGGATCAGGAGAGAGAAGACATAATATAGTGGTCATGTGAGAGCAAAAAAACTGTAAGAGCATGAGAGCAGTGATTCTGGACCACTGAAACAGAGACTCCTATACCCTCCATCCGGAATAGGTAAATTACAACAAATCTAAGACCATTAAAATTTCTTATTTCGGATGGAGGGTATACTCCAATATACTATTCTAATTTCGTCAGAAACAGAGACTTATATGCCCATTTTCTAGATGGATGGCATATGAGTCTCTGTTTCTGACAAAATTCAAATGGCATATTGGAGGGATATATAGATGAATATACATAGTGATATTTTTCAAAAAAGTAAAAAAATGTGGAAGATATAAGTCGGTGCATGTCAAATTACATGCACTTGGGTGCATACTCCCCATCATATATATATATATGTCATATATAACTATATATGTAATTTTATTTTTAACCACATTTAACATAATTTTATACTTCATTTTACCATATTTGATACAAATATTACGATATGAGCATGGATTTACGAGTTTAATATTTTTGTATATTACATCCAATACATGTATATTTAGACCACTCTTTAAAATATTTCTAATGTTACTCGTATACCATCGGTATCCGTTTTATATCTATATCCGTTTTTCAAAGATAGAGAAGGATACTTTTGATATCCATCAATATATGTATCTACATGCGTATTCATATTTAACAATAGATAATGATATCATAATATCTACATCTGTATCAGTATCCATTCATTTTTATCACTATACTCCTCGAGTTTCGTTGAGTGCCTATTTAATGCATGTTACCTACCCAATTAAAAATGCCTTTTCGTTTGGAAAGAACCAGATAACAAAAAAACTTAAAGTGTGCATCTTATTAGAGGTGCACATCCCTACATTAGAGTCAACATAATTGACATCTTTGCTACTAAAAAATCCAATCCTGATATAAAATTCTAATCAAAATTTGGCTAGAGGGATCTAATTACCTATTTAAGTAGCGATGAAATAGGATTAAATATGGTTCAGATATAGCTGCTTCCATATACATATTCACTTCATCTTCATTGAATACGGATACGGATATTTAACGGATACGGAATTTGAAAATCATATTCAGTTAATAGTCGGATACTTCGGATAGAACATTCATTAAATATGGATATGGATCGAATCCGGAGTGAATAAGAATATGGATCGAATATAAAACAAATATGAATATAGATAAAATAAAGATCATATACAAACAAGGTCATGTAAATATCCATTACAAACATGGACACACCCAATTGTTATCAAGTAGGGGTGTAAACGGATCGAATCTGAGCGAACCTATATTTTTTAGGTTCGGTTCGTTTATTTAATCGAGCCTCAACTTGTGTTCAGGTTCGATTCGTTTATTTTCGAATCGAATCCGAATTGAACCTCTTTTTAAACGAATCGAACCTAAGCGAATATCGAACTTAAGAATTCAGAGGGAGTGAAAAGAAGAGAAATAGAAATATATACGTGTTTACAATTAGAATAAATATTCATTTAGTTTTTTTCTTCATTTAACTCATCTTCATCTTTTGAAAAAAATAGATTAATATAGATTCATCTCTTTGAAAAAAGTATAATTATAATATATTTTTACATCTATTCCGATGGGGATAAGGAATAAGAATATTATGGAGATATTCGATCAGTAAGGTTTATACTTGTTCTGTTGATTTGAAGATAAAGAAGGGAAAAGTACTAGACACATAGATGATGGATGTTGTAAATACGATGTGACTATTTATTTTTGGATAGTTTATACCGAGATAAAACCTACTTATCCCGTAAATATCCAGTTATCTCTAGACAAAATTCACTTATACTGGGACAAAATTTACTTATCTCAATAAGGTCCACTTCTATGGATACGGATTTGTAGATATGTATATGTGCATGTTTATCGAGCTTTTAGCGAATCGAACCTGAGCGAACCTATGATTTTTAGATTTGGTTCGTTTATTTAATCGAGCCCAAACTTGTGTTCAGGTTCGGTTCGTTTATTTCCGAACTGAAGCTGAATCAAACTTTTAGCGAGCCAAACCTGAACGAACATCCGAGAATTTTCTTACGGCCCTATTATCAAGTAGGAAGCCCCTCAATTATGGGAAGTGGGAAAGACCCCTCAGTTAGACAATAACAAAGGCAACTTTGATATTGGATTAAAACTAGTGCATATATCTAAATTTTCTTGTTATGAGTCTCGGTACGATGTTTACCATAATTTTGTATACGTAGATTTACCGGAAAAAATACGTGATAATTAACAAATAATCGCTTGATCGTTGTTAGTACAAGTTTGGAGTCTCAAAATAATGGATAAAAAAAACGATACATGCACTTTTCTACAACACAATAGAGAAGGATCGGTTGCACTTCAGCTGTGAACATTTCCTGTTGTCGGATCCACGCAGTGGAAGTAGGGATGCAAACGGTTACGGATATATCCGTATCTGATCCGTCATCGTATCCGTTTTATACAACTTTTGACATCCATATCCGTATCCGTTTTAAAATGGATCTGGATATCGATATTGTTTTGATATCCGCAAACATATGTATCCGTATCCGTATATCCGTTTTCGTATATAATATAGTCATAGATCTATTTTTAACCCTATATAACATAATTGTACACCTTCTTTTACCATATTTGTATAATTTTTATGATACAAAAACATGTAGTAAATTTATATCATGTGTTTTCCATCCAATTCATGTATATTTAAGTTAATTCGATAGAGTATTCTAACATTACTCATATGCGATTAGTATCTGTTTTACATATGCATCAGTTTTTTAAAGATATGGTAAGATAGTTTTAATATCCGTCAGTATCTGTATCCGCATCCGTATTCGTATTCAAAAACGGATAAAGATACGGCAATATTTATATCCGTATCCCTATCCGCATCCCTAAGTGGAAGGGGTTGTGTTGCGACTACAAGAGATGACCAGATGAGAGAGATCGAGGATAAGTGCAAGGGTGCTGCACGCACGATGGATAGTTGCAGATCGTGTGGTGCAGTTCTGTTCAATCGTTCGGTGTTGACTCCGCATCGGGGAAGAAGGTTGCGTCGATTGGAATGCATATGATTGGATGGGAGGGTCGAGAGAGTCTAGTTGAATGCTACGGGAGAGACGAAGCTTGCAGCCATGGATTGTGGTCGTAGATTCTTGAGAAGAACATCGATGGTTGATACAACTGAATGGAATGGACAATTATGTTTCATCTTTGGGCTGGGAAATCGGGAATGAAGAAAGATAAAAGGATTAACCTTTATAGCCGGATATCCGTATTCGGATCCAGCAATTTTGACTAAACCCATATCCGGTTTTGTATCCGGACATTTTATAAAATTGCATATCCGTATCTGGATTCGAATTTGATCATAGGATACAGGTATCCATATTCGATAGTTTTTCAAATATTTTAAGTGGATATTTTGACACATCCGTATCTGTTACCATAGGTCATTCTGCAATACTTCCCCCTCAAGCTGGAGCATGCAATGCTCAGCTTGGACAAACAGAGAAGACATGAACTCAGTCGATTAATACATGACACTACGGACCATACTGATTCAATACATATACTTTGGTGGATATTGTTGATGACGGTACTTCACATGCCATGCTGGTGATGATGGACTTGAGGTTTGGCATCTCTAATAAGTCTACATGTTGTCGAAAACCCTATGAGGGGTGGCTTGTCACCTATGAGAGGATACATCATTGAATGTTTTTTTCTTCATATTGTTGGAACATCCATACAAAGATCTCTGAATGTGGGTCACTCTCTTGGGATCTTGAAGTGGGTTCGCTCTTTTGGGAAGCTTAGAAAGATCTTGTCCTGAAGTTCACGGTCATTGGAGTCTGCTTTTGCCTACATTGAGTTGGTCTTTGAGTAGAGTCTCTAAAAATCGATGGATGAGGATCTCTCATGTACTCTCTCACTCTCATTTCTCTTATACTTGTCGAAATTTAGATGGGTGGTTGACCAAATTAAAAGAATAAATGAATCGGGGTAAACAAAAATTAAATAAATAGGGGTAAACAAAAACTCCATCTATTTTCTTTTTTTTGTGCTCTTTCTCTTTTCCTCTGCACAAGTCAACCATTTTTTAGTCGTCTATTTTCGTTGCGGCTATTCTCTCTCATTTTTACCTTTTTTTTCTTTTCCTTTTTCTTTTTTTTATCTTCTGCCATTTCTCGTATCTTTTGTTGTGATAGGGTTTTGTCATATTTCATGTGGGTCCCAAATACTTTTTAGTTTTAGCCCCACCTTTTTTTTACGTGGGTTAAATGGGGTTATGTGTGTGTGCGTGTGCCTGCTCCTTACGGGTAGCTAACTTAGCTTCCCTAATTTCATTTTCTCCATTAATTTTTATTTTTTTAAAAAAATAAAATCGTAGAAATTCACCACTATATCTCTATATTATGCCACTCAAGTTTCGTGAGAAACAGAGACTCCTACGGCCTCCATCCAGACAGACTTTTTTAACGATCGCAGGATTTTTAAAATCGACCCTATCTGGATGAAGGTTGTGAGAGTCTCTGTTTCTCACGAAATTTGAATGACATCATATAGGATATAATGATGAATTTACATGATTTTATTTTTTCAAAAAAATAGGAAAATATGGGGGAAATGATTATTTTACCCTCTACACACACATATATATATATATGGGTTATATTTGGTTGTCCCCGCCCCATGTTTCATCAATTTTTTTTGGAAAATATCGCTATGTATATTCATCCCTATATCCCTCCTATATGTCATTCGAATTTCCTCAGAAACAGAGACTCCTATGACCTTCATCTAGATAGGATCGATTTAAAAAATCCTGTGATCGTTAAAAATAAATGTCTAGATGGAGGCCGTAGGAGTCTCTGTTTCTGACGAAATTCAAATGACATATATGAGGGATATAGGGATGAATATACATGATAATATTTTTCAAAATAATAAAAAATTACAAAAAATAAGGTGAAGGCATACCCATTTTTCATATATATATATATATATAGGAGTGATCATATGAGAGAAAAAATGTAAGAGCATGAGAGCATGCATTCTGGACCACATGATTCTGTTTTCTCTCTCCTGGTCTTTGATGAATACCCATTCATCACTCTTTATTCTTATATTTTAGCTACAAAAACCTATGCAAATGCATGTAGATATGTGTAAATAGGAAAAGTTAGCAAAAGCATGCATGTTTGTAACTATAGATAATTAGCATGTTTTTGTGCAAAAATAAAAGAATAAAGAAGAAAAAGAAAAAGAGGGAAATATTTAGAATAAATATTGAGCAACCTAACCCAAGGGAGGGCTCAGCATGGGCCTGACCGCATAAAAGCCAAGTAGAGGGAGATAGGGGCTCACATATGTACATATTTGTAAATAAATAAATAATATTTTCCTCATCCAAAAATATGTTGTAAATATGTGTATATATCTTGTACATAAGTTATTAAAAACAAAACAAAAAGATAAAAATCAAAAATCCAAAAACATCTCTTCACCATGTACATAGACCACCTTCTTTATTTATTTCACCTTGTAAACAACCTAATTTATTTTCAAACCTTTTTGTAAATATCCCTTTTTATGTTTTGTAAATAAAATAAATAAAAAGAAACAAGACAAAAATCAAATAAAAATCACAAAATTAAAATACAAAAATATATTGTATATATACCATGTACATATATGTATATAACTAATTATTTAACCTATGTATATAAATAATAAAAATAAAATAAAAATAGTCTTTTATTCCTCATTTTATCCTATAAATAAATAAAATACAAAATAGGAATAAAAATGTATAAAAATAACTAATTAAAAATCAAAAATTAAAAATCAATATAGTGTATATATACCTATGTATAGCTATTATGTAAATACCTTATTTTGATTTCCAAAAATTAATTAAAAATCACAAAAAAATAGAAAAAATTAAAACAAAAATATTTTGTGTTTTAAGTTTTTGAAAATTCGGGCATTTAAAGGCCCAAAAAAATAAAATAAAAATTTCAGCCTTGGCGGGCTCTGATTGGTCCACGGGGGATTGTTGACCCCCGGTCAACACCTCCCCCAGGACCACCAGAGCCGCGGATCTGCTTTTGGACCCGATTTCTTGATTTTATCCCCACCAGATCCGACCTCCGAATCCGCTAACCCCGGGCTCTAATCCGAGCCTGATCTTCCCTGATCCACGCCCGGGGTGGGTTCTTGGGATCCGCGCTCCAAGCTTCTCGCCCGACTCCGATTTAGCCGGACCCCTAGCACTATATATCCCGAGCTCCGCCGCACTCCACTGTCATCTTTGGCTCGCCACCTTCATTCCAGTGACCTCCATTGTACCCACCGAGGTGACAGCTCGCGTTGGCCCTTGTTGCAGAGAGGAAAGGGTGCCCGACCATCGATCCGGCCCGAGAGCTGAAGAAGGAGAGCGCCACCATCCAGAGCCGTCAGATCCTCTACGTGGCGCGAATCCGGACGTCGACGAATAAAGGGGTAAATTACTTAGGCCCCCTCGTAGTTTGTGTCTTTTATTTTTAGTCCTGTAAATATTTTAGTAACTTTATTTACGTAGGGTAATTTGCATTCCGGACCTGGTGCTTATTTGTCTTTGCATGTATGCCCCTGTGTGTATGAGACCACGTGCGTCGTCACGTGTAGTTTAGGGTTATTTGCACTTATTTCCCTGTAGTTCTGTTGGGTTATTGAATGACAAGAAACTTTTTGGTATTTGCAGTTGTGCCCCTGTGAGCATTTTTATTTCTACATGTGCGTGTATTAGTGGGTAAATTGCAACCGAGTCCCTGGGTTTTTGGTACGAGTTATCAAAAGCCCCTGGAACTTGGTTTTTCTTACCAAAAGGCCCCTGAGTGCCCCAGCCACGCGCCACGCGCGTGACTTGCTGGGATTTTTGCACCTAGGCCCTCAGAACTTTGGGTATTTGCACTTACGTCCCTGTGCACAGTGCCCCCTCTTTGATTTTTGAATAAATATCAAACCACCTCCAAATTCGATGAAAATTTGACACATGGCTCCTGCCATGTTGTTAGATTTTTGAGAATTTTTGAGGACATTTTTGATTTGATTTAGTATTTTTAAAAATTCAAAAACCTTCCTTTTAGCTACTGTCTAGGTTTAAAAATACCAAAAAAATATAAAAACACCTCCAAAAATTCTAAAAATTTTAGTTACTGTTTCTTGTGTGTTGTTTGATTTTCCAGCCAACTTTGGCTATTTTTCATTAAGTAAAAACCCTAAAAATTGAAAAACCCCTAAAAACTCATAAAAATTATAATAAATAATTTAAAAATCCAAAAACAATAATTAGGGTGCCTAAATTTTCCTTATTCTTTCTAGATTACAGGAAAATTACCTCCAGGTCTTTTTGAGATCCTTAAATATTTTATTTTTGGGTCTTAAGCCTTGCTGGACAGTACCTTTCATTTTTCGCACTGTTTGATTTTTAGAAAATAATCTACCTATTAGAAAATTATCAAAAATTCACCAAAAACACTTAAAAACTTAAAAAACATAAAAACAATTTTCCTTGATTTTTGCTTGATTTTTGGTGTGTTAAATAATTTGCCCAAGTGTGTTGATATTTGTTTTCTTATATTTTCTTTATCTTTTAAAAATCCAAAAAAAAATATAAAAATTATTAAAAACCACTAAAAAAACACTTTTCTTTTATTTTATCTTATTTTTACTACTTCGTAGGCCCTAGGCCTATCCGTGCTCCTTGTGTTCGACCCTGGGAGCTATACCTGGTTAATCACATAGCTAGGACCGCTTGATTTGCTTTGTTTGATTTTCGATTCGTTTCGCGGTTCGATATTTTTCTTGATTGAGTGACCCCGAGTGTTAGAGGTCGCAACGACCTGTTTAGTACCTTTACCTCGTTCGCTCGGGACGCTGATCAGAATGGCGCCGTTGCCGGGGAGCACGGCTTAGTAGTTATTTTTGACTTTCTTTTCATTTTTGTTTTCGCGGCTTTTCGCGGCTCTTCGGAGCTCGCGGCTTTTCGCGGCTTTTGTACTCAGTTCCTTTTTGATTTATTTTGTTTTGTTTTGATTTTCTTTTCTTTTTATCTTTGTTTTATTCTGAGTGATTATTTTGTTTCCATTTTTGCATATATACCCTTGTTTTTATTTTCATTCATTATTTGATTATTTTATTGGTCTGACCACTTTTCCTGTCTTCTTGCGAGGGCCCGAAGACCGCGGAGGCGACTTTCGAGCAGCCGGTGCAGCCGCGAGACTCGGAGGCGGCTTCTTTCTCTACGAAGCCGCAGGAGAGAGCGGGAGGAGAGAGTTGAGTGGGTGAGGTAGTAGGATAGTTTTTATTCATTATTATTTGTAATAATACAGGGACTTGAACTTTTGGACTCTTTGTGGACCTTAGACCGTAGCGGGTCTGTTTCGCCGAGCACCGGCGTGCTCGGGGGACCCATTAGGACCTGCGGGTTTTTCGCGGTTTTCTCGCGGCTTTTCTTTTTATTTCTTACTGTCATTTTCCGGGTTTTTCGCGGTTTTTGCTCGAGCCCCTAGACATAGGATTTTTGTTGGTTGTGACGTAAGATTTCTAAGGCCCAACACTTAATAGAATATCTGTTCCTATAGAACGTAATTGGACCTTACTAAAATTCACTAAAAAAAAGTTAGTTTAATTGGATTTGAGACCACATGCCGTTAGGAGTCACATACAGCGATGGCAGGACCCGTTGTGGCGGGCACCGAGTGACTCCCAAGATCGGACTCCGGACTCGATTCGATTAACTAACTATTGTTCTTCACGATCAATAGAAGTTGCTTGTCTTAGGACTCGGCTTTTTACCGTTGCATCATATAGCTTAGTTTACTTTTCTGTCTTTATTTTATGTGCGGATCACTTTGCATGTAGAGAGCTGGAGGCAGGTACGCATTTCTGACTCTGCATGCATCATTGATTTTTCGTGCATCGGCTTTTTCGTCTTCTCCCCCCGATTTTGGACTTAATAACCAGGAGAAACCGAAAAATTCGTTAGGCGTTTTGTTTGATTTGAAAAATACCTAAAAAAGTGTAACCATAAAATTGGGACTGCTAAGACTATTAACCTTAAAACACGCTCACCCTAAAAATTCTGTCTTGGGGAGAGCAACCCCCTCATTGTTTGGTTTGCTTGAGCGAGAGAGTGACCCGCACACTAGGATAGAGCCACGCCTGAACTTCCGTTAGACTACTAGTCTTAGAGTTAGTCGTTCTCCAGTGAGGATCTCTCCGGTACCCGGTAAAGCGGGCCGTGACATCCTTAACAGAGCAGGTTGATCGGGTAGCCGGTAAACGGTCCGCAACTTGTACTGGCTGGGAAAGATCTAGCTTTAGGATTGGGCCAGTCTCTTGGGAGCATCGGGTTCCCAACAGGTCACGTAATCGCTCTGATATCTTGAGTGTTCACCAAAATAAAATCGACAAGATAATTTGACCGAACTTTCACGGTCTTCAGCTCGCGTTGCGCTGGTGAACCGGGGGTTTGTTTTTCGATCATAGTTTTTCCAGATCTCATCCGCCCTACTCGCCAGATCGAGATGATGGGTAGACGATCTCTTAGGCAGCCTTTGGCTGCACCGCTTTCGGGCGCGTCTACCTCATCATCTAGGTTGGCTCGCGAGAGCTCAGACCCGCTCTCCGAACCCGAGTACGACTCCACCCTGTTCCCCCTCGACCCCCTTTCTGATCTACCCGAGAGACCTGAGCCCGAGGAGAGACTTATTCATTTGACAGCACCTGAGTTGGGCTCCTTCGATTTTGCAGACGTCGAGATGGCAGGCGCAGGCAGTTCTGACGATCACTCCCGTCCCGAGCACTTTGTACTGGACCAGGGAGCGATCAACTCCACCGTGATCGCACAGTTAGAGACAGTCCAGCAGCAGCTCCGCGATCAGGGAGCTTTTATGATAGAGATGAGGCGTGAGATGGAGAGGCTCAGAGCAGAGAGAGATGCACAGAGCGAGCCCGAGGACCCCGATGAGGCACAGGCACGAGCCGCAGCAGCAGCAGCCGCGGCCGCTGCCGCAGCGGCAGCAGCCGCAGGAGGAGCAGGACCACCTAGACCGATGCGGGAGTTGCACAACCCCGGATCTACCTTGATGCACCATTGGGTTGTGGTTCCAGCCATCGTGGGGGACTTCAAGTTCCCCCCGAACACCTTGCAGATGCTCCCGCGGTTCCATGGACTGGCTACAGAGGAGCCCCATCTCCACCTACAGGAGTTTCTCATGATTTGCAGTACTGTCCACGACAGACATGTGGACCAGGATACCATACGGATGATTGCCTTCCCCTTCTCACTAGCAGATAGAGCAGCCACCTGGCTGAAACATTTGGGGAGATTCGTGTACACATGGGAGCAGCTCCGCACCGAGTACTTGAACAAGTACTATCCACTCGGGCGGACGAATGCAGCGAGGGCCCTGATCAGCAACTTCTCCATGTTCCCCAACGAGCAGTTCCATGAGGCTTGGGAGAGGTTCAGAGAGCTTTTGGACAGATGCCCACACCACGATATCACGAAGCCAAACTTAGTTCAGAGCTTCTTCAGTGGGTTGTCACCAGAGCTACAGGGCCTGGTGAACGCTTCTTGTGGCGGGTCCTACTTTGCCAAGGACCACGACCAGGTCTGGGCTATTTTTGAGGAGATGGCAGAGAACTACATGGTCATGTCCCAGACCCGGCTCTACACTCAGAAGACCCAGCCACATCAGCCAGGACCCGTGCAGTACCAGAGGATAGCACGGGTAGATGCAGGTCCTTCCAGTTCGTCCGCAGCAGCCACAGCAGCAGCACAGTTAGAGTCGTCAGCTGCGGACATGGGCATCATCAGCGAGAAGCTGGACCGCATGGAGCTGATAGAGAAGAAGCAGTGCCAGAGCATAGCACAGATGGATCAGATGGCACAGGTCTTGAGCGACCTGAAGACACAGCTCATGTGTCTCCAGGAGACACAGACGGCTTCTCAGCCCCGTCTTCAGTCGCGAGGCGACGCCGGCAGCAGTAGCAGCTCGTCCCAGCGCTCCAGCACCCCAGTGCAGCCTAGACAGGTTCACCTTGTACAGGCGGAGCCGTACCAGCAGCCGCAGCCCACCTTGCAGTCACCACCATCTCCAGAGATGCAGATGGTGGTCTACCAGCCGGATCAGCCGTTGGCAGTACTACCCCCAGCCCCCTTTGATGCAGAGCCGTTGATGGATGTCAACGAGATCTGGTACGACCGTCCCCAGCCTGGGATCCGACGAGATCATCCCGGATTCAGGTGGGGGAGTGGTGGTAACCAGCTCCAGCAGCAGCCGTCAGCACAGGGAGGGCAGTACTCCCAGCCGAGAGACCCTCACCAGCCGCAGCAGCAACCCCCAGTCTACCAGCAGCAGTCGTCCTACGTTCCTCGTCCCTATCAGCAGCAGGGACAGCCTTGGAGACGTGAGCAGCAGGCTCACCAGGGATACCAGCACCAGCAGCACCCTCCTTCTTATCCCTCTCACCCATACCAGCAGCCGCAGCCTCACCCACAGAGAGGCCACCCGTCGGGCTCCCATGAGAGCCCCGCTTTGGATGATATCGCCCGCCTCCTCACGGACCAGCAGGCCACATTCAGACGGGAGATGGATGAGTTCCGCCATGAGATGCGGGACCTGATGAGAGGGAAGGCCGCCATACCCGCCCAGATAGAGCCGAACCCGAACAATCTCAAGCGGAAGTCTGAGCAGGTAGTACATACTGAGTTAGCCACTCCTAGCGATCCATTTGATGATACTTCTTCAGATCTTTTTGATGTTGATTTTGCCACGCTTAGGAGCGGTAGGACCCCAGCCGGCGGCGGCGCCTCAGCTGAGCACCATCCCGAGGCGCCACAGGAGGAGGAGGAGAGCGGTACTGAGGCCGCTCCAGATGATGACGGTGGTACTGAGGCCACCAAGGATGCTGATCCCACAGGCGGTACTGAGGCCGCCACTTCACCAGATCTAGGAGGTGGTACTGATGCCACCCATGCAGCCGAGCCAGCACGCGGTACTGATGCCGCGAGACGTCTACCTTCAGCAGCAGCAGCAGAGCAGCCCGCCCATGGTGGTACTGAGGCCACCGATGTTTGTACAGATAGTGGTGTTGTTTTTCCTCGTGGTCATGTATCTCGGAACTCTGCTATGAATAAAGGAAAAGGTTTATTTTCTTCTGGTCCCACTGTGGTGCGTGATGTATGTGTGGATCCGGTCCTTGAACCGCTTAGACCTTTTCCTAGTCCTTCATCTGAGAAGGACCCAGTGATCTCCTTCCCTAGAGCCCTTCAGATGGGGAAGGGGAAGAAAATTGACCCAAAAAAGAGAGAGCTTGAGGAGTTCAGCCAGAGCATGATTGATCGATTCCATATCCAGCTGACCCTCCAGGAGGCTTTGCAGCACATCCCCCTTCTCCAGAGATCTTTGAGTGAGAGGACTACAGTCAGGAGGAGGAGGAGGAACCACACTTCAGAGATCCACGTGCTGACCAAAGCCACATGCTTTGCGATCCAGAACCGACTGCCAGCCAAGAGGCCAGATTCAGGGGCCCCGTATGTCAGATGCCAGATTAGTGAGCAGTGGTTCGACCGTACTCTTCTAGATAGCGGATCGTCGATTAACCTTCTTCCGGCAGCCCTTCTCGACCGCTTCGAGTTGGGCACTCTTCGACAGAGCAGGACAGTCCTTCAGTTCGCTGATCGATCTGTCAAGAGGCCGAAGGGGCTATTACGAGACGTTATCGTCACGATTCAGGGTCTGCAATTCCCCGTGGACTTCGTAGTGTTGGACATGGAGATCCCTGAGTCAGTGACCGATACCCCCATCATCCTTGGTCGTCCGTTCTTGGCCACAGCCAAGGCGGTGACTGATCATGATAGCGGGAAGGTGTACTTTCGCGTCCAGGGCGAGAGTATACAAATAGAGACGGTCGAGGACTATAGAGCCAGATTCAGATCCCGCTCAGATGCGAGTACCGATACAGAGCAGCTGACAGACGCAGAGCCAGACATCCACCAGGACTGTGATTTTGTGATCACAGATGATGAGGCAGCTTGGGCAGACCTTGAGACACAGACCACCCTCTCACTTTCAGACACAGATGATGCAGAGATGACAGCAGAGGAGAGTCTGGAGAGCACAGACCTGGTTCAGGATACCTTAGCGGCAGCAGAGCCGGTCCTTGATCGCAACACGATGATTGGTGATGGTGGTGCTGAGGCCACCTTGCTTTCCGGTGGTACTGATACCACCGTTTCTGATGCAGATCCCTCGGATTCAGAGTCTGATTGGGCCGATTGCTATGATCAGATGCCAGACTCGAGTCCAGTTGAGCCTATTGAGGAGGAGGAGGTAGATGCAGAGCAGAGCAGAGACAGTGCAGATGAGCAGCCTTCTCCCGACCCAGTTTGCGAGAGTATGCTTTCACTTTCCCAGGCAGATTTGGCCGACCTTGCAGCATTCACTCAGTTTCTTCCACAGCCAGATTTGCCGGCACCCAGCATTCCAGAGCTGAAGCCGCTCCCTACTTCGCTGAAGTATCGATTCCTTGCGGGCGATCCTGAGATGTACCCAGTCATCATCTCCGCCGAGTTGACTGGAGAGCAGGAATCCCGTTTGATGGGGGTTCTTGAAAAGAACCGCAAGGTGATCGGATGGAGCGTAGCAGATCTCCATGGGATTAGTCCATCAGTGTGCTCCCACCACATCTATCTCGAGGATGGGGCGAAGCCGTCACGTGAGTTCCAGCGGCGTCTGAACCCCAACCTGAGAGAGGTTGTCATGAAGGAAATATCGAAGTGGTGGGGTGCAGGTTTTATTTATCCCATTTCCGACTCCAAGTGGGTTAGCCCCTTGCATGTGGTGCCCAAGAAGACGGGCATCACGACTGTGATCAGTGAGTCGGGAGAGGAGATTGCTACACGAGTACCCACCTCTTGGAGGGTTTGTGTTGACTACAGGAGACTCAACCAAGCCACCAAGAAGGACCATTTCCCCCTGCCTTTTATTGACCAGATCATTGAGAGACTGGCAGGGAAGAGCCATTATTGCTTCCTGGATGGGTACTCGGGCTACAACCAAGTGGCCATCGCTCCTGAGGATCAGGAGAAGACCACCTTTACCTGTCCCTTCGGCACATACGCTTTTCGACGCATGCCATTTGGGCTATGCAACGCCCCTGCGACTTTTCAGAGGTGCATGCTGTCGATCTTCTCGGACATGGTAGGGGAGTGCCTAGAGGTCTTCATGGATGATTTCTCGATCTACGGCGACGGATTTGATTCTTGTCTTGACTGCCTAGATCGAGTACTTCAGCGATGTATCGAGTATCACTTGGTGCTATCTTGGGAGAAGAGTCACTTTATGGTGACTCAAGGGACGGTGCTTGGCCACATCATCTCCAACAGGGGCATGGAGGTTGATCCGGCCAAGGTCGATGTCATTAGAAAACTCACACCGCCGTCCAATCTGAGGCAGTTACGGTCATTTCTGGGGCACGTTGGATTTTACAGGAGATTCATTCATGATTTTAGCAGGATTGCCCGACCGTTGACCGACCTCTTGACGAAAGACACCGAGTTCCTTGTCGATGACAAGTGTCTTTCGTCGTTTGCTACTCTCCAGCAGTGCGTGATTGAGGCTCCTGTCCTCCAGCCACCTGATTGGTCTCTCCCATTCGAGATCATGACAGACGCCTCCGATTTTGCCGTAGGGGCAGTGCTGGGACAGAGGAGGGATGGAGTACCATTTGCTATACACTATGCTAGCCGCACATTGGATTCCGCCCAGCGGAATTATACGGTCACAGAGAAGGAGATGCTAGCAGTAGTGTTTGCCCTGGATAAGTTCAGATCATATATCATTGGATCCAGAGTGACTTTGTTTACAGATCACACCGCCATCAGGTACCTCATGGCAAAGAAGGATGCCAAGGCCAGACTGACTAGATGGATCCTTCTACTCCAGGAGTTCGACATTGAGATCAAGGATAAGCCTGGAGTCAAGAATGTGGTGGCGGATCACCTATCCCGATTAGAGCAGCCTGAGGAGACTGAGCAGATTGATCCTATCCGAGATACCTTCCCAGATGAGGCGATCCTTGCTATCGCCTCACTCCCATGGTACGCCGATATTGTGAACTTTCTCGTTGCGGGGAAAGTCCCACAAGATTGGCCCAGGCAGAGGCTTGAGACCTTCCTCGCGAAGGCCAAGTCTTACCATTGGGAGGATCCCATCCTTTACCACGAGGGAGGGGATAGCGTCTGGCGTCGGTGTATTCCTCAGGAGGAACACCATAGCGTCCTCACTTACTGCCACAAGCTTGAGGCAGGAGGACATCATTCTGGGAGGAGAACGGCACAGAAAGTGCTCCAATCCGGCTTGTAGTGGCCTACCCTCTTCAAGGACTCGGATGAGTTCGTGAAGAGGTGTACTGACTGTCAGAGGATGGGCACTTGTGGACAGCGTGATATGATGCCGATGCAGCCCATTCACTTCTGTGAGGTTTTTGACGCATGGGGCATCGATTTCATGGGTCCATTCCCTAAGAGTCAGGGATTTGAGTACATTCTGTTGGCCGTAGATTATGTGAGTCGTTGGGTGGAGGCTATCCCCGCCTGATCCGCTGATGCGAGGACAGTTTGCAGATTTTTGAGGAAGCATATCATCACGCGGTTCGGGGTTCCACGAGTTCTTATTTCTGATGGGGGATCTCACTTCATCAACGACCAGGTGAAGGCACTTGCTAGCGAGTTCGGCATAGACCATCGAGTTGCTACACCATACCATCCACAGACGAATGGTCTAGCCGAAGTGTCGAATAGGGAGATCAAGACTATTCTGCAGAAAGTCGTCCGCCCTGACCGAAAGGATTGGTCACAGCTATTGGACTCGGTCTTGTGGGCATATAGGACGTCTTTCAAGACACCTTTGGGCACATCTCCCTTTCGCCTCGTGTATGGCAAGCCCTGTCACCTACCAGTTGAGCTGAGGCACAAGTCACTTTGGGCAGTCACAGATATCTTGATGGATCCAGATGGTATAGGAGACCAGAGGAGGGCAGAGCTAGCTGCCCTGGAGGAGCTTAGAGATTCAGCTTTCTCAAGCAGCCTAATTATAAGGAGAGAGTCAAGGAGTGGCATGATTCTCATATCAGCCACAAGCATTTTGAGATTGGACAGAGAGTATGGCTGTTTGATGCGAGGCTTAGATTATTTCCAGGGAAGCTACAGAGCAAATGGAAAGGACCTTATCTGGTTCGGAAGGTACACGACAACGGTAGCATCGACATATCTGAGTTGTCTTCTGAGAGTACCTTCCGAGTGAACGGCCAGCGGCTCAAACCATTTCTAGATCATGAGTCGCGGGTCGTTGATATTGCCCCTATTCATTTTGCGTGAGATGTGGTCTTTGACTCACATCTAATGCATCTCACGCCTGAGCTTTACTGATACTCCGCTGTACATAGATCCAGATGTCCATATCATCACATTCCTTAGTCCCACATCCCTTTCTTCATCTTGTGATTATGCTATACTTAGGGTGCACTTTACCCTAAGTATAGGGGGGATGTGAGACCCTTTAGGTATTCCTTTTGTTTCTATCTACCCCTGTTTTGCTGCCTATACTTAGGGATATCTTATCCTAAGTATAGGGGGGGTAGACCCTGTACATTCTCCACTCGGTTTTCCCTTAGTATACAGCCTGCTATACTTAGGATTACTTGATCCTAAGTATAGGGGGAAGACCCGAGTCCCTCTTGACTTCTTATTCTCCTTTTGTAGAGCCTTCCTTTTCACTTCCCTATACATAGCACGAGTTATGTCTTCTTCATCGCTCTTGACTCTGAGGACATCGTTCGAGCTAAGTATACGGGGGTGTGTATATATTTCATATATACTTTAGCCATAACTCGTACTTTGTGTGAGTGTGTTAATAAATAAAAATGGCTAAAAACCACAAAATTAAAAAAAATTTCATGTACATAATCTTCTTTTATTTACACATACATAGCTAGTGTACAAATTATTTTTGTAAAAATGATTTCAAAAATCTTTTGTGTAAAGCTTGTGTAAATATTTTCTGTATCAAAATTATGTATATGGTACAAAATTTTTCCAAAATGTTTTGAAAATCAAAAGTTTGCAAAAATCTTGTGTAAATGTGTGTAAATATCTTTTTGCAAAACTTGCACTTCATGCATCATCATTCATGATTTCAAAACATTTTTCAAAAATTTTGCATGATTGTAAAATTTGTGTAAATATGCATCTTTTTGTACATATGTATATAGTTTTTCTGGATGATAGTTGACATTTAAACTAAGCCTGGAATCAAATTGAGAAATGGAGCTTGATTAAGATCTTAATCCACCTAATTGATAAGAGGAACCTTATAGGGCTTAGGTTTAAGGCTTTTCAGGTTCATGGTGACTTAATTCTTTGAGTCCACTAGGCTATGATCACATGTCATCTCAATGAGCCTAAGTAGAGCACTTAACAACAACACATGACTCATATAGATTATGGCTTTACTTGGACAACCGCACTATGCACCGAGCTCTCTACGGATGAGGTGGTGAGGAGGCAGTCTTCCTTGGCTTGGGGTAGCATATGAGGGTAGTACTTCTAGGCGGAACCTCTCTTCTTCATTTAGTGAAGGAAGTGCGTCTCAACTTGGTCTGGTTGCCATGAGGTCTAACGACGGGAGTTGTGGGTTGCAATAAAGCTTCAAAAGAGGGATAGTCTACTGGCTCAAGAGGAAAACTCCTTCTATATATGCTGCACATGTACATGTTGTATAGATGCACTCGAAAAAAAAATGCAAAAAGAAAAGAACTCCAAAAAGTGGTGGGTCTGAGAGAAAATGATAATCCCACCGGAGTATGTATATAAGTGCAATAAGCAAAGCTTGGTTTCATGATCCACCTGTTGTAGCTTGCAGCAGGGAGACTTGTCTACACTGGTCAAGCTCCCAAGGGTACTTGGCTACACTGGCCTTGACCCATTCTCTTCTTCCCCCTCTTCTTGAGCCGGTTGTACTTGAACTTAGAAGGGAATACCCCGCTCCTCGAGGAAAGAGTGGCCAGATTGAGGTCATAGAGTTACCTTGTTGGGGGAGGGTTGTCAAGTTGCCATTTCTGAGGTGGAGAGCTTAGACCTCACTTTCACAGGACAAGAAAAGATTCATGGTCTTCAGGGTTTGTGATTGATGACTTGTTCTGATCTGGAGCATTGAGGAGTCTTGGTTATAGAGTAGTGGAACTTAGAGGCTGTTAGGTTTTAAGCTTAAGTCTGAATAAGGTTCCGACACATTAATAATCCAAAGATCTGATTAAGCTCCATACCTCAATTTAATGAAGGCAAGTTTAATAATCAACCTTGATCCATGTACATTCTCGTTTTCTTTTTCTTTTTTCTTTCTTTTTCACTTCTTTTTCAAATAAGTGTTTGCTAAGGGACTAGCAAAGTATAGTATAGGGGGGTGATGAATTGACGAGCCGCGGAATCTACCCTTTTGATGTCGTATAATTGACTTTTCGTTGCAGTCGGATAGATCCGCGATCGGTCAAAAATAACCGCACGGTTCGATTAATAGTCGAATTAAATTAATGTGCGATTTGATGTTTATTTAGCCTGGGCAAGCCCCAGGGTCGACTCAAGGAGGCAAAGGAACAACTCGGGATCAAATTAGATGTATTAGATTACGGTTTTCCAAGTGATATTTTTTGATATTTTTTATGCGATAAAATGCCAAATGCAAGCTATGAATTGGATTAAGTTGACAAGAAAAGAATAGACTTAACCAAATTTAATTTTAATGTGAAATTAATCCAAATTGACTAAATTGTATTTTTCCTATAAACCTAATCCAACGAGGAATGCAAAATGGATTTTTTTGGAATTTTTCGCTTTAAGATGCACAAATGAAAAATGCAAACGTTTTTAGAGTTTTTATGCAATTTTTTGTGCAAATGATATGCAAAAATTATGAAAAATCTACTGGAAGTTAAATATGATGCAATGAAGCTACACTAATTTTTTTATAATTTTCTGACTCTTTTTAATTTTTTTATGATTTTTTTACTGAAATCAGAGCAATAACGAGTATTTAATTCCTAATAAATCCAGAAATCAAATTATCCAAAGATATATTTATCTCAAATAGATATTTCAATAACTAATTCAGGAGAGTTGAAATTCTCAAAAATATTATTCGTGGAATTAATTAAAAATCAAGTACAGAAATCGCCCTACAATTTATTTATGCAAACTACAACTCCTAATTGGACGAAATTTGGATTGTAATTAAAGCACACTTAGAGGCAGCATTCACAATTTTTTCACAATTTTTGGAGGAAGAAATATATGTGTGTGAGTTCAGAGCTTAAATGGATAAAATATGACTGATTTTGAGTTTCTGATTTTTAATTAATAATCAAATGCTCACAAAAATGTAAATAAATAGCCACAAGGTAAACAATTAGATGCTCTACAACATGTTATTTTTCATTAAAAAAATAACGCTAAATGACAGTCCAAATAAACGCTCAAAGTCAGGGGTCTTTTTGCAATATATAAAAGAAACTACTAAACTGCAACTAAGAACAGGGACACATGTGCAAATGAGTAAAACTGAAAGAATGGAAATGCAATTTTCACAAGATAATAAAAAAATAACCTTCGTTTGCGTTCTTAACTTGGGTTCCAAGTTAGGGCACGCAGAGATGGGGCCGATAGGGCGCCTGGGGCCGTGGTAGGCGGCGGCGTCGGAGGGAGGCGGCGCTGGCGGCGGCGACGCGCGGTGCTGTAGCCGCAAGTGTGGTCGGGGCCTGCACGAAGGGGCTGATGAGGCGGCGGCGCGCAGCGGCTGTGCGCGCGCCGCGCGAGGAGGAGGCGCGCTCGCTGGACGCGGAGGGGCGGAGAGGCGCCGTGAGGTGGCTGTGCGCGGCTCACGGTTAGGCCACGGCAGGTGGTGGCTGGGAGGACAGCGGAGGCGCGCTCGCGACGGCGGCCGCGCACAGGAGGGCTGCTAGCGGCGGCTGTGCACGGATGACGATCCGCGGAATCGGCCCTTTAATAATGCTGAATTAGCACTCGAAATCGTCATCGTAGTCGAGCCGATTCTGGTCGTCAAAAGATCACCTCGTTTAAATATGTATGATAATGAATCAAAACGAGGCGATCGTTATTTTTATTTTACTTGGCAAGAAACCAAGGTCGAACTCAGGGACACGCGCTTCTCCTGTATTAATCGGATTTAGGTGTGTTTAATCAAGTGTTGAAATAAAGCATATAGGTCAAATGATGCAAAGACACAACATGACAATGCAGGACAATAAAATAAACATGCATTTTTTTTTATCAATTTATAATGCAAATAAATGCTATGAAATGCAATGGAAAATATGCCCGAAGTGATCAGTACTTGAGCCATAAAAAGATACGAGTTGAACAAGATCAAATAATGAAGCACTTTTTATTCATATAGCAAGTATGCATGAGAGACAAGGTAATCAGGACACTTCGTTAACCAATTAGAGCATTACAGATCATGGTGTCAAAATGAGAATCTAAGCATGCCATACTAAAGATGTCGAAAAGAGCTTCGAAATGAAACTGAAATCAACTGAAACGGAAACATGATGCTCAAGATATGCATAAAGGAACGCAAGGGCATAAATGAAATAAAAACATGAAATATATTTACAAACCAGTCCCTGGGAAGGACTCAAATGCAATAAAAATAAGTGTGGAGGACTTCCCTGTAAATAAACCATACGCGCGGGGGGCATATTTGCAATTATTGAAACCCGCAGGGGTATGAGTGCAAATAGCCCCAGGCGCGCAGGTGCTGCACGTGCTCAGGACTTGGTTGCAAATGATGGAAGGTGCGAGGGCGACTCTGCAAATAACCCAGAACGCACGTGCCTGGCACGCGCCCTTTCTAGGCTCGGACGTGGCTCGGACTCAACAGAGGTTCGCTGCTGCTTCGGGGTGGCTCGGGACATCCGAGCCTCCAGGCTTGGTGGCGATCAGGCTCGGCGTGGTCTCTGGATGAGCCACGTGTATCAGGTCCTGGATGTAAAATGCGGGACATGCGAGGGCACCGATGCAAAAAGCCCAGACCCACGTGCGGGTGGCACGTGAGCTCAGGCTCGGGTGGGGGCGAGGCTCGGTGCAGCGTCGGGTGGCCGATGCAGGTGGCTCGGGCCACGTGGCGGCTCGAGGTGACTCGGGCGAGGCTCGGTCCCACCGAGCCTCCGCGCTCCGGGACAGTCGACGTGGACGCTCCAGGGCCGTTGGATCTCCGCCGTGGGGCGAGATCCAACGGTAGCTGCTCTTCCTCCTCCTTCGTCAGGTGGTGGCGCGATTAGAGCTCCGGCGAGAAGCCTGGAGCTCCGCCGCGCCTCGTCGTGCTCGGTGAAGATCGGTGAAGGACGCTGATGCTCCGGCGATGAAGATCTGAGGTCGGGGGAGCTGCCGGAGTGTCTGGGATCGTACGTCGATGCTGGATCGCCGGAGGCGGAGCTCTAGAACCTAGCTCCGCCCGAAGTCCGGCCATTGGTGAGTTGGACCTGCAAAATGGATTAGAGGCGTGTGTGCGTGCGATGCGAGGTGAATGGAGGGCTCAGGGGATGCAGAAGGTGAGGCCCTTAGTGGGTCCTCCTCCGCCTCCGGCGGAGGAGGATGCCTGGGATGGAGGGAGGTCGTGACGGAGGAAGGGGGGTGCTTGATCTGGTCGGCGAGAAAGATGGATGGATGGCGGAGCTCGTGGAGTGATTAATGGCGAGGGAAAGAACTTGAAGAAGCTACGAAAATTAAGCAAAAATAAGAAGAAAAACAAAAGGAGATCAGGGAGCTTACCTGGCCGGAGATGGAGGGGATGGCCTGGGCTGAGCATCGGAGAGAATGCTCGGGTCGTCACACATACTGGCCGGCCGTGCCAGCGAGCTCGAGCGGGGCTCTAGGCCACCGCAGCGCCGCCCGAAGGTCGGCGGGTCTCATCGGAGCATGAGGTCGTCGTCGCTCGATCCAAGCTCCTCCCCCTGTCACAGGGAGGAGCTGGAGGGCTGGGCCACCGCCCCTTGGTTGATGGACGAGGGTGAAGTGGGGCGGAGGCACGGTATTTAAAGGGCGAAGTCGGAGGTGCTGATGAGTGGCGTCGCGGGTTTAGAGGGTGGTATGGAGCGACTGGGAGGTGGTCGTGGGGTAGTTGAGTGATGCGCGGAGGAGGTGGATGATGGGGCTCGGTCGTGAGGTGTTTAGAGAGAGGAGAGGATGACTAGGGCTATGGCTAAAAATGGAAGGGGGAGTGGTGCGCGCGAGGCTGAGGCGGAGGATGCGGGAGGAGGAAGACGAAGCCTCAGCCGTTGGATCTTGCGATCCAACGGCGGAGGGAAAGGCGCAAAGGGATGGCCACGATCAGCTCGATGGCGATGGGATCGAAGGGCTACGGAGCGGCCACGTGGCAGTCTGTGGGAAGGGCGCTGATGGAGGGTGGTGATGGGATACTGGAGTTGATCGAGCGGCTAGGATTAGAAGGTGGATTGAGCGGCTCAGATCAGAAGATCCATGACATGATCAAGCGGACCACAATGTGCCACGTGGCACGAGGAGCGAGAGGGCGGCAACGAGCGGCTAGGATTAGAGGCGGAGATGATCGGATGGATGAGGGAAAGCAGCGGGCGTGGAAAGCCTGGGACCGTTGGATCTCAGGAGGAGATCCAACGGCTTGAAGAGGAGGCGGATGGGACAAAGAAGGCGGACCACGTGGCGCCTTCAGATTGGGCCACGTGGCCCAATCAGTTTATTAGGACTTCAAGTTGAAAAATGAAGGTCAAGATGGCCGAATTTGAGAAAACTCAAAACATGAAAGTTGTAGATCTTGACGAGATCTACAATTTTCATGTTGGCCAAAACTGGAGATGAAGTCAAACAAGGGCCCGAAATATTTTTGAAGGTATTTTTGAGTCTAAAAATACCACGATTTTTGTTTTGCCATTTTTTTTTGTGGTTTTTAATTTATTAAGGACTCTGTTAATTATTAGACACTAACAGGGATTTATTGACAAACTTTTAAGCAAGGGGGTTAATTAAGGGAAATAAAGATGATGAAACTGAGGTTCATCAACCCCTATACTTAAACTATGCTCGTCCTCGAGCATCAAAAAGAATGACTAAGTTGGATTAACCCCCTTGTGCATGTGAATACAGGATCTAATCTGATCAAGTCGACTCGGCTTCAGAGATCCAAATTCTAGAGTTCAACCCAGCCTTAATCAAGAGGTACCCAATTCCTCTAATTCTCTAGACTCTCTCTGATGTACATATAATCTAAAGGATATGACTTTTAGTGTTGACTGCAATTCTGAGAGTAGAGTCAATTTGTCACCCAAAATCTTGGTCCGAGAAAATCTCCTAAGGACCCAATCCTCAGCACTAGGGAATAAATCAAATCTTGCAATCAGTCCACCGTCTCTTTAGTTGTCAGACTTAGAAAATGTGGATGGCAGGCCAGAAAATGGAGGGCATGGGATTGTGTCAATTCTTCTCTCCCTCTCATTGGAACAAGGATTCTCTCTAGTGCCTTTTACGCAACACAATTTTTTTTGGTGTTGATCAGTGCGTCCGTCAAGAGAAGTTGGAGCCGTCTGCACTTGTTTTCCTGGGAGTACACCGGGGTGTGTCTCTTTTGAGTACCTAATGTACCTTCTACACCCAGACTTGTAGCATTTACGATGCAGAGCCCTTTTTTGGTGCAAGCCCGACTCCTGGTCCTAATAGCGGTGGTCCAAGTGGACACTTTGAAAAGTTTGGGAGCGCTCGCCTTTGGTGGAAGCTCTTTGATAATTTGACTTTGTGGAATGAGAGCTTTTCTTTGAGATTTCATTGACTTGAATAATTTGTGGCTAGCTCCACTGCTTTTACCAAAAGTTGGCGCACACTGATCAACAATTTTTTTTATTTATTTCACACCCAGGCACTTAGGTCATTGTCAAGAGATTAGTACAAGAATCAAGTTCTCATACTGGCTAAATTGCTGACACTCAGGTTTCCTGAAGCCTTCAAAGATTTTATCCCATCCTCGAGCATCATTAGATCAAATCCAAACTCGACTTCCTCATCCCAATCCCTCAGGTGAAAAATCAACTCATCTCAATCAAAACCGCAGTCGTGCATGTGATGTGCTGATCATATTCTTTCTGTCTGAGACTAAGCATGGAATATAGCATGCAAATCTAGAAACCTAGGGGAATGTGGATGTTTAAGTCTAAGACCCTGATGACTAAGGCTGGTTAACCGCAAATCTCAAAGACCTCAAAAACCAAGCTTCCTTGACCATTTCAGATCCTGGGTGAAAGTGTAAGTGTAGAGGTTTAATCCAACTCCTTCATTCCAAAACACACATTTTTTTTTTCTTTTTTTTTTTCTTTTTTTTTTTTTTTTTCAAGAGATAAGAGGACTGCCTAATCTCCATTAAATAGTTGCATCTGCATTCAGCCAGTATGGATGTAAGTACAGGCCGGAGCCCGTTCCTTAAGACGGAGCCTTACGCGATGTCCTTTAAACCATCCACTCTGCTAAGGGCGAACCCTCACTGAACACGGCTACTTAATGGGGCTTAGTAGTCACTAATAGCTCCTAAAGGTTTTTAGGGGTTTTGCAATTTTTATGGATTTTAATAAGAGAGTTAAAACACAAGTTAGACTCAACTTTCCTTGATAAAAAAATTTTCAAAACCATGTCACACCAAATAAAAAGTTTTCAAAACATTTTCAAAAATTAATTTCGAAAATATTTCTATAAAATAGTGTAACATAATATCGAAAAACCGCGAAAATCCTTTGAGTTTTCTTAGTCCAATGAATTTTACCTTAGCCAAAAAGTTTTTAATTTTTCAAATTTTTCAGATTTTAGCTAAAGTAAATATACGGTATATACGGTATACCCCCCTATACTTAAACTTTGCTATGTCCTCATAGCACTAGATGTTACAAGAACATAGATCCATTTAAATATAGAAGAATATACGGGACTAAGAAGGGACCCCCCTATACTTAGGTTAGAAATAACCTAAGTATAAAGGCAAGAAAAGATGAGTAGAGAAAATCACGGGGACTTGGGTCCCCCCTATACTTAGGCTGAGATTAGCCTAAGTATAAAGATAGAATTTGATGTCGGGAAGGACCCAAGGTGAACGAAGAAGGGGGATGGATATACAAGTGAGCGGCTGAATCTTCGGAGATGAAATGGAGTGTCTTTGGATTTGGGGTGTGTGTAGCAAACATGGCTCAATTCAAACAAGCAAACCCATAGTTTCACCAACTCACACATGAAACCAACCAAGGTTGGTTAATTATCTTGTCCATTTTATTGGTGATAAAACATTAAATCTTTACGCGAAGAAAATGTGAATCAAGGCATAAGCGCGGGTGTTGCTCTCCCAAAACCGAATTTTACCCCATTTTAAGTTGACTTGCAATTAACAGTCCCAATTTTATTTAAATTGTCACTGATTTAAGGTTAGCCATCAATCAGAAAATCATCGTCTACCGTTCATTCCATTTTCCATTTATCCTAGGTGATCAATCTAGAAAAATGAAAGCCGAGAAAAACATGTATTCGATGAAGAAAAACGCGATCGAGGCTAAGCGAGAAATCCTGCAGTGATTTTTACGATAAAAGCCGCGAAAAATCTGGGGCCGTTTTGAAACTCAAAATCAAACATGTATGCAAGTCGAAAAAGCCGCACCTAATCATGCATCTATTAGCGGTGTTTGATCTTCATTAATTTTAGCTAAGTTATGCGAGATTAAGTGCGTCTTTATTTAAGTGTGTCCTAACCTACGATCAAGCACAAGAGAATATGAAAATTGAGCTCAGAGAGCCGCGTGCCTAAGTCCTAGGTCGACACTCAAGTGGGGACGATCCCCACACAACCACAATCGTTCGATTACACACGCGAGTCTTCAATCGAAGACCGCTGTAAAAGACGAGTTTATTAAAAATAAAATGCAGCAAAAATGCGACACTTTTTTTTTTTTCTCTTTTTCTTCCTTCTTTGCTCCAAGCATGCTCCTGCGGCTCTTCGCAGCGGGGAACGTCCTGCTCCTCGCCTCCTTGATCCATCAAGGGCCCTGCCACAGAAACAATGGTTAGAGATCACGAAGAAAAATTTTATATGCAAAGATATGTGACCATTTAACCTATAAAAAGATACACTAAATTAAACACACAAAAATCCAAAAAATAAAAGAAATGAGCCGTGTCCCCGGCAACGGCGCCATTTGACGATCCGCGGAATCGGCCCTTTAATAATGCTGAATTAGCACTCGAAATCGTCATCGTAGTCGAGCCGATTCTGGTCGTCAAAAGATCACCTCGTTTAAATATGTATGATAATGAATCAAAACGAGGCGATCGTTATTTTTATTTTACTTGGCAAGAAACCAAGGTCGAACTCAGGGACACGCGCTTCTCCTGTATTAATCGGATTTAGGTGTGTTTAATCAAGTGTTGAAATAAAGCATATAGGTCAAATGATGCAAAGACACAACATGACAATGCAGGACAATAAAATAAACATGCATTTTTTTTTATCAATTTTATAATGCAAATAAATGCTATGAAATGCAATGGAAAATATGCCCGAAGTGATCAGTACTTGAGCCATAAAAAGATACGAGTTGAACAAGATCAAATAATGAAGCACTTTTTATTCATATAGCAAGTATGCATGAGAGACAAGGTAATCAGGACACTTCGTTAACCAATTAGAGCATTACAGATCATGGTGTCAAAATGAGAATCTAAGCATGCCATACTAAAGATGTCGAAAAGAGCTTCGAAATGAAACTGAAATCAACTGAAACGGAAACATGATGCTCAAGATATGCATAAAGGAACGCAAGGGCATAAATGAAATAAAAACATGAAATATATTTACAAACCAGTCCCTGGGAAGGACTCAAATGCAATAAAAATAAGTGTGGAGGACTTCCCTGTAAATAAACCATACGCGCGGGGGCATATTTGCAATTATTGAAACCCGCAGGGGTATGAGTGCAAATAGCCCCAGGCGCGCAGGTGCTGCACGTGCTCAGGACTTGGTTGCAAATGATGGAAGGTGCGAGGGCGACTCTGCAAATAACCCAGAACGCACGTGCCTGGCACGCGCCCTTTCTAGGCTCGGACGTGGCTCGGACTCAACAGAGGTTCGCTGCTGCTTCGGGGTGGCTCGGGACATCCGAGCCTCCAGGCTTGGTGGCGATCAGGCTCGGCGTGGTCTCTGGATGAGCCACGTGTATCAGGTCCTGGATGTAAAATGCGGGACATGCGAGGGCACCGATGCAAAAAGCCCAGACCCACGTGCGGGTGGCACGTGAGCTCAGGCTCGGGTGGGGGCGAGGCTCGGTGCAGCGTCGGGTGGCCGATGCAGGTGGCTCGGGCCACGTGGCGGCTCGAGGTGACTCGGGCGAGGCTCGGTCCCACCGAGCCTCCGCGCTCCGGGACAGTCGACGTGGACGCTCCAGGGCCGTTGGATCTCCGCCGTGGGGCGAGATCCAACGGTAGCTGCTCTTCCTCCTCCTTCGTCAGGTGGTGGCGCGATTAGAGCTCCGGCGAGAAGCCTGGAGCTCCGCCGCGCCTCGTCGTGCTCGGTGAAGATCGGTGAAGGACGCTGATGCTCCGGCGATGAAGATCTGAGGTCGGGGGAGCTGCCGGAGTGTCTGGGATCGTACGTCGATGCTGGATCGCCGGAGGCGGAGCTCTAGAACCTAGCTCCGCCCGAAGTCCGGCCATTGGTGAGTTGGACCTGCAAAATGGATTAGAGGCGTGTGTGCGTGCGATGCGAGGTGAATGGAGGGCTCAGGGGATGCAGAAGGTGAGGCCCTTAGTGGGTCCTCCTCCGCCTCCGGCGGAGGAGGATGCCTGGGATGGAGGGAGGTCGTGACGGAGGAAGGGGGTGCTTGATCTGGTCGGCGAGAAAGATGGATGGATGGCGGAGCTCGTGGAGTGATTAATGGCGAGGGAAAGAACTTGAAGAAGCTACGAAAATTAAGCAAAAATAAGAAGAAAAACAAAAGGAGATCAGGGAGCTTACCTGGCCGGAGATGGAGGGGATGGCCTGGGCTGAGCATCGGAGAGAATGCTCGGGTCGTCACACATACTGGCCGGCCGTGCCAGCGAGCTCGAGCGGGGCTCTAGGCCACCGCAGCGCCGCCCGAAGGTCGGCGGGTCTCATCGGAGCATGAGGTCGTCGTCGCTCGATCCAAGCTCCTCCCCCTGTCACAGGGAGGAGCTGGAGGGCTGGGCCACCGCCCTTGGTTGATGGACGAGGGTGAAGTGGGGCGGAGGCACGGTATTTAAAGGGCGAAGTCGGAGGTGCTGATGAGTGGCGTCGCGGGTTTAGAGGGTGGTATGGAGCGACTGGGAGGTGGTCGTGGGTAGTTGAGTGATGCGCGGAGGAGGTGGATGATGGGGCTCGGTCGTGAGGTGTTTAGAGAGAGGAGAGGATGACTAGGGCTATGGCTAAAAAATGGAAGGGGGAGTGGTGCGCGCGAGGCTGAGGCGGAGGATGCGGGAGGAGGAAGACGAAGCCTCAGCCGTTGGATCTTGCGATCCAACGGCGGAGGGAAAGGCGCAAAGGGATGGCCACGATCAGCTCGATGGCGATGGGATCGAAGGGCTACGGAGCGGCCACGTGGCAGTCTGTGGGAAGGGCGCTGATGGAGGGTGGTGATGGGATACTGGAGTTGATCGAGCGGCTAGGATTAGAAGGTGGATTGAGCGGCTCAGATCAGAAGATCCATGACATGATCAAGCGGACCACAATGTGCCACGTGGCACGAGGAGCGAGAGGCGGCAACGAGCGGCTAGGATTAGAGGCGGAGATGATCGGATGGATGAGGGAAAGCAGCGGGCGTGGAAAGCCTGGGACCGTTGGATCTCAGGAGGAGATCCAACGGCTTGAAGAGGAGGCGGATGGGACAAAGAAGGCGGACCACGTGGCGCCTTCAGATTGGGCCACGTGGCCCAATCAGTTTATTAGGACTTCAAGTTGAAAATGAAGGTCAAGATGGCCGAATTTGAGAAAACTCCAAACATGAAAGTTGTAGATCTTGACGAGATCTACAATTTTCATGTTGGCCAAAACTGGAGATGAAGTCAAACAAGGGCCCGAAATATTTTTGAAGGTATTTTTGAGTCTAAAATACCACGATTTTTGTTTTGCCTTTTTTTTTTGTGGTTTTTAATTTATTAAGGACTCTGTTAATTATTAGACACTAACAGGGATTTATTGACAAACTTTTAAGCAAGGGGGTTAATTAAGGGAAATAAAGATGATGAAACTGAGGTTCATCAACCCCCTATACTTAAACTATGCTCGTCCTCGAGCATCAAAAAGAATGACTAAGTTGGATTAACCCCCTTGTGCATGTGAATACAGGATCTAATCTGATCAAGTCGACTCGGCTTCAGAGATCCAAAATTCTAGAGTTCAACCCAGCCTTAATCAAGAGGTACCCAATTCCTCTAATTCTCTAGACTCTCTCTGATGTACATATAATCTAAAGGATATGACTTTTAGTGTTGACTGCAATTCTGAGAGTAGAGTCAATTTGTCACCCAAAATCTTGGTCCGAGAAAATCTCCTAAGGACCCAATCCTCAGCACTAGGGAATAAATCAAATCTTGCAATCAGTCCACCGTCTCTTTAGTTGTCAGACTTAGAAAATGTGGATGGCAGGGCCAGAAAATGGAGGGCATGGGATTGTGTCAATTCTTCTCTCCCTCTCATTGGAACAAGGATTCTCTCTAGTGCCTTTTACGCAACACAATTTTTTTTTGGTGTTGATCAGTGCGTCCGTCAAGAGAAGTTGGAGCCGTCTGCACTTGTTTTCCTGGGAGTACACCGGGGTGTGTCTCTTTTGAGTACCTAATGTACCTTCTACACCCAGACTTGGTAGCATTTACGATGCAGAGCCCTTTTTTGGTGCAAGCCCGACTCCTGGTCCTAATAGCGGTGGTCCAAAGTGGACACTTTGAAAAGTTTTGGGAGCGCTCGCCTTTGGTGGAAGGCTCTTTGTTAATTTGACCTTAAATGAGAGCTTTTCTTTGAGATTTCATTGACTTGAATAATTTGTGGCTAGCTCCACTGCTTTTACCAAAAGTTGGCGCACACTGATCAACAATTTTTTTATTTATTTCACACCCAGGCACTTAGGTCATTGTCAAGAGATTAGTACAAGAATCAAGTTCTCATACTGGCTAAATTGCTGACACTCAGGTTTCCTGAAGCCTTCAAAGATTTTATCCCATCCTCGAGCATCATTAGATCAAATCCAAACTCGACTTCCTCATCCCAATCCCTCAGGTGAAAAATCAACTCATCTCAATCAAAACCGCAGTCGTGCATGTGATGTGCTGATCATATTCTTTCTGTCTGAGACTAAGCATGGAATATAGCATGCAAATCTAGAAACCTAGGGGAATGTGGATGTTTAAGTCTAAGACCCTGATGACTAAGGCTGGTTAACCGCAAATCTCAAAGACCTCAAAAACCAAGCTTCCTTGACCATTTCAGATCCTGGGTGAAAGTGTAAGTGTAGAGGTTTAATCCAACTCCTTCATTCCAAAACACACATTTTTTTTTTCTTTTTTTTTTCTTTTTTTTTTTTTTTTTCAAGAGATAAGAGGACTGCCTAATCTCCATTAAATAGTTGCATCTGCATTCAGCCAGTATGGATGTAAGTAC
This sequence comes from Ottelia alismoides, assembly GCA_037367405.1. Taxonomy (NCBI): domain Eukaryota; kingdom Viridiplantae; phylum Streptophyta; class Magnoliopsida; order Alismatales; family Hydrocharitaceae; genus Ottelia; species Ottelia alismoides. Next base: position 405,454 of record JAZKJV010008002.1, on the reverse strand, counting down.
AGCCCGTTCCTTAATCTCCATTAATCAGAGGGCGCCACGTGGCCTGCTGTGAATGGCTGGAGGAAGAAATACGTGTAGGAAGAAGAGGAAGCCGAATTTGGAAAAACTCAAAACATGAAAGTTGTAGATCTTGATGAGATCTACAAGTTTCATGTTGACCAAAGACGGAGATAAGGTCACATATGATACATAAATACAAGAATACATAAATGTACATATGTGGTATACAAAATGACCCAAAAACCCAAGTTTCTCATACAAGCTCCAATTGCAATGAAATTAGTCTCATTTTGAAGGTCTTTTAATATGTAGTATTCTAAGAGTGAGTAGACCTAAGTAAGGGTTTGTATGCGGGCTTTATGTGTGTTTTAATGTACAAGGATTCTCAGGATATTTGGGCTATTTTACAAGGGTGATTTTTGGCATTCTTCCCTATATTATTAAGGAATATACACATATATTATAGAGAAGAAGTTATTTGATGAAGGGGTATTGTACAGGGGATTTTTGGCTTCTTATTTAGATGCAGATGAGCTGCTAAAATGCATGAATTATGGATGTATGCATGAGTGTTATTTATGCAAGATAAAAGGAAATATGCCTCTATTTTCTCGAGAACAAGGCTCTATTTTTGACTTTTGATGTGATGAATCACAGATTCATCAACCCCCTATACTTAAACCTTGCTCGTCCCCGAGCAACTAAATGAAATGCAAGAGTGAAATGATTTTGGGTTCCATACCAAGGTCATGAACAAAAGTTAAAAATGGAGCCTGACTCGACCTTTGGATTAGTTGTGTGACGGAACCTTATTTGGACCTGAACTTAAGACCTAACAGACTTCAAGTTCCACAAGTCTTCTATTCAAGACGCCTCAATAGTCAGGTCAGAACAAATCCTCAAACGCAAATTTCTGATAACTATGATCCTTACTTGTACGGTGTAAGTGAAATGTAACTCTCCACATCAGAAATGACTCGGAACCAGCCTCCTCTAACAAGGTAACTCAATAACCCGGTCCAGTAACTCTTTCCTCGAGGAGCGGGGTATTCCCTTCTAAGTTCAAGTGCCACCAACTCAAGAGGAGGGGGTAGAGAAGAGAATGGACGGTGGCCAGTGTAGCCACCTATCCCGGGATGCCTGACCAGTGTAGCCAAGTCATCCAGCTGCATTTTCTTTACTAATATACATACTCCGACAGGTTTTTTTTTTTTTTACTTGGACCTGTCTGATTTTTTGGAGTTCTTGCAAATTTTTTTTGGTCACTATATACAATGTGCAGCATGTACATCAGGAGTTTTTCCTCTTGAGCCAGTAGACTATCCCTCTTTTGAAGCATTATTGCAACCCACAGCATCCTGTCCTTAGATGTCAACACCACCAGACTAGGTTGAGATGCACTACCCTCCCTAGAGGAGGACGGATGTTTCCACCCGTGTGCTACTCCAAGATAAAGGATTCTACCTCCTCACCACCTCATCAATGAAGAGCTACGTGCATTGTGCTTGTCCAAGTTAGGTCACTGTCTATAAGAATCATGCGTGTGCACGAGATATTCTACTTAGACTAATCAAGATGACATGTGAACATAGACTTGCGGACTCAAAGAATTAAGTCACTTGACCTGAGAAATCTTAACTCCAGTTCCTATAAGGTTCCTCTGAAATTAGGTGGATTAAGGTCAAATCAAGTCCATCCTCGATATCTACTCATAACTTGGTTCAGAACCCACTAGCTTTTCACTTTGCATATGCAAAGATATGCAGATGAGATGAGATGTCATGCTATGAAAATGCAAGACTCTTTATGCAGAGATGATATGCAAAAGTAAATAAGAAGCCTATTTTGTTTTATTTTTCTGGTATACATCAACAATTTTTAGTTGATACAATTTGTACATAGTATACACGATTTTTTTTTGTCATTTTACCCACCCGTAATTATTGTAAATATATACAAAAATACGCGAAAGTACGAGCTATGGGTAAAGTATATATGTAATATATACACGCCCCCCTATACTTAGCGTGTGCTATGTCCTCAGAGCACGGAAAGCGAGGAAAAAGACATAGCTCGTGCTAAGCGTAGGAAAGTCAAAAAGGAATAGAAAATATAGAATTCGTCTCGGCCTCCTATATTTAGGCTCTGTCAGCCTAAGTGTAGAAGAAGATCAAAAATGGGGCGGACGAGGGAAAGAAGGGAAATGGATGAATATATACATGCGGGCATCGACCCCCCCTATACGTAGGCTCTGGTCAGCCTAAGTATAGGATAGAAGGGAGTATGAGGACCGATGTGATCTGGAGGATGTACAATGAATAGATGCGGGTCACTCTCCCCCTATACTTAGGATCCGGTTATCCTAAGTATAGTCATGAGACGATATGTAACCGGGGCGAGTGATTCGAATCACTGGGGAGGGAGGGAGAGAAAATATATAGGAAGAATGATATATATACAAATGAGTCGGTCTGAATCTTTTAAAGATGCTGCTGATGGCTGGCTTTCATTGCTGCAAGGTCTCATACGCGGCTTGAGATGTATCTGTTGTATCTGTCTCGCGCATGAATACAATCTCCTCCACATGGACTAACTGTTCATTGGATTCGATGAAGTGCTTCAACAGCTGTCCATTTACTAGGAATGTCGGTGCGTCATCTGCGAGATCTGAGATCTCGACACATCCACTATCATGCACCGTTCGGACGACGAATGGTCCCGTCCACTTAGACTTCAGTTTGCCTTGGAAAGTCTTCAGCCTTGCATTGAACAACCATACCTTCTGTCCAGGAACAAAGGTCTTTCGTCTGATATATCTATCGTGCCAACGCTTCACTTTGTCCTTGTACACCATACTGTTGTCGTATGCTCGGTTTCTGACTTCCACAAGCTCATTCAGATCCATGTCTCTCTGTTTTTGGCCCAGGTGTGTGTTCCAGTTGACCTTCTTTATTGCCCATTCTGATTTGTGCACTAACTCTGCGGGCAAATGGCACGGCTTTACGAATACCATTCGGAATGGGGAGGTGCCTAACGGTGTCTTGTAAGCCGTCCTATACGCCCAGAGGACTTGATCCAGGATCTGAGACCAGTCCTTCCTGTCTGGGCGGACGAGCTTTTGCAATATGGTTTTCACCTCCCTATTCGACACCTCAGCCATACCATTGGTTTGTGGGTGGTAAGGACTAGCGACACGGTGTTCGATGCCGTAGTCCTTCAGGAGTTTCTTCACCTCCCGATTCACAAAGTGGCTACCCCCATCTGATATCATCATTTTGGGGATCCCGAACCTAGAGATTATGTGCTCTCTGATAAATTTACAGACAGTCCTGCTGTCTGCGGCTCGGGTCGGGATAGCCTCCACCCATCTGGACAGATAGTCAACCGCAAGAAGGATGTATTCAAACCCGTGGCTGACAGGGAATGGGCCCATGAAATCGATGCCCCAGGCATCAAAGACATCACAAATGATGACCGGCTGCATTGGCATCTCATCCTTGGAACCAACGGTTCCTCCCATTCTCTGGCAAACTGGGCACGACTTCGCGAAGGCGGTGGCATCGCGAAACAGAGTCGGCCAGTAAAAGCCACATTGAAGTACCTTCCATGCGGTCCTCTTCCCGGAGTGGTGTCCTCCTGCCTCTAGGCTATGGCATAAAGAAAGGACACTCTGGTATTCCTCCTGAGGAATACGTCTCCAGACACAATCCGGTCCTTCAAAGAAAAGGATCGGATCCTCCCAATGGTAGTGTCTAGCGTCCGACTTTAGTCGGTCAATTTGGCTCTTGGGCCAATCCTCGGGAACTTTCTTGGAGACAAGATAGTTCACGATATTGGCATACCATGGGAGTGAGTCGATAACAAAAATCGACTCGTCGGGGAAGGAGTCTCGAATCGGGGAAACCTCGGAAGTATTAAGATCTTCGAGACGAGAGAGATGATCGGCTACTACGTTCTTCTTTCCAGGTTTATCACGGATGTCCAAATCAAACTCCTGGATAAGTAAAATCCAACGAAGAAGACGCGCCTTCGCGTCCTTCTTCTCCATCAAATATCGTAGTGCCGTGTGGTCTGTGAACACAGTTACCTTGGATCCGATTAAATGAGATCTGAATTTGTCCAAGGCAAACACTACCGCAAGCATTTCCTTTTCGGTCACTGTATAGTTACGCTGAGCAGCATCAAGCACTTTGCTTGCGTAGTGAATTGCAAACGGGACGCCGTCTCTTCTTTGTCCCAATACAGCCCCAACAGCATAATCTGAGGCATCCGTCATGATCTCAAAAGGAAGAGACCAATCTGGGGCTTGTAAGATGGGTGCGTCCATGATCATTCCTTGTAACCGCTTAAAGGCCTCAAGACACTTGTGATCGACAATAAACTCCGCGTCTTTGCCTAAAAGCTCAGTTAGCGGTCGGGCAATCTTAGAAAAATCCTTTATAAATCTCCGATAAAATCCGACATGCCCGAGGAACGACCGCAACTGCCGTACGTTGGTTGGTGGCTGGAGTCGTCTGATCACGTCCACCTTGGTAGGGTCAACCTCCATTCCTATCTTGGAGATGACATGCCCCAACACTATGCCCTCCGTCACCATAAAGTGACTTTTCTCCCAGGAGAGCACCAGATTGACCTCACAACATCTTTTGAGGACTCGGTCCAGATTCCTAAGGCAGGAATCAAAAGAGTCGCCGTGGACCGAGAAGTCATCCATGAAGACTTCCAGGAATTCGCCGACCATTTCGGCGAATACAGCAATCATGCACCTTTGAAAAGTACCTGGAGCATTGCATAGCCCAAAAGGCATGCGCCTGAAAGCATAGGTACCAAAGGGGCATGTGAACGTGGTTTTTTCCTGGTCCTCCGGAGCTATGGCTACTTGATTGTAGCCCGAGAACCCATCAAGAAAACAAAAGAATTCTTTCCCCGCTAGTCTTTCTAAAATCTGATCAATAAATGGTAGGGGGAAATGATCCTTTTTCGTCGCGGCATTCAAGCGTCTGTAATCCACACAGACGCGCCACGACGTGGGTACTCTCGTCACGATTTCCTCTCCGTCCTCGTTGGTGGTCGTCTGAATTCCCGACTTTTTCGGGACAACATGGATTGGGGCCACCCACTTAGAATCGGAGATTGGGTAAATGAAACCCGCGTCGCACCATTTTTCTATCTCTTTCTTCACAACCTCTCGTAGATTTGGATTCAACCGACGTTGGAATTCACGAGAGGGTTTGGCTTCGTTCTCCAAATATATATGGTGCGAACACAGAGCGGGATTTATCCCGTGGAGATCGGAAATGCTCCAGCCTATTGCCTTGCGGTTCTTCTCCAGGATCTCTAGCAAGCGAGACTCCTGCTCCTCGGTCAATTGCGAACTGATAATGACCGGAAATTTCTTGTCTTGGCCCGCAAGGAAGGCATACTTCAGAGTTGTGGGTAAAGGTTTGAGCTCAGGGATGGTATGATCGTCTAAGAAGTCTGGCTCAATCCGATCTGGTTCGGTGTTGGACGTGGCTGGATCCTGTTCTGTAGTGGCTGCCACCAAGCTTGGCTCTGGAGTCGGATCGTCAAAGGTCTCCATGCAATCGGCAAACGCCTCGTCCGACTCGTCTTCCTCATCTTCCGATTGTCCTAAGGATGTAAGGACTGACAGGCCCACTTGGGCCTCTATGTCATCGAAGATGAAGGGCGATGCAGGCTCAGAGCTGTACTCGTTCCTGAGGATCTCGCAGACTGACTCATGCACTGGATCATCTTCAAAGGAGATGGACACATCGGTGCTGGCTGGGTTCTGTCTCCATGGCCCAACTAAGTCTACATGCTCACAGTCTGTTTCGATAAAAGAGTACTCGGTGCTGGATTCGGAGTCTGGTCTCTGCCATCTTGTCTGCTTCATCTCTAGTTCCTCATCTCCGCCTGGAGTTTGGAACTGAATTTTCCCATTCTTATAATCGAATAAGGCCCCTGCTGTTCTGAGGAAGGGCCTACCCAAAATGATCTGGGAATCTCTCCAATTACGAGGGGTTTCCATATCGAGGACAGTAAAGTCCACCATGTATTCTTGCCCCTCGACTTTGATCACAATGTTCCTTAACTCTCCTTGGGACCTCTTAGTGGATTTGTCTGCAAACTGAAGAATAGCTCTAGATTTCCTAAGAGGTCCGAGATTGAGCCGCTCATAGAGGGCTGTGGGCATTAAATTGATCGAGGAACCATTGTCCAGGAGAGTGCGTGCAAGCGCGATGTCATCAACATGACTCACTACATAGTGTGCACCCATGTCTCTTCGTTTCCGAGGAAACGAGTTCTTTATTGCACAAGTCGTGGCTACTGATAGAACGTGTTTCTCAACACGGCTTTTGGTCTTCCTGCTAACCCTAGTAGGTGTGCATCTCACCTTAAGGTATTTTTGGAATGCAGGAGTCATTTCCACGAACTTGTCAAAGGGGATTGTGACCTTGATATGCTTGTTACAAAACTCAGCCATCTCAGGGTCATCTTTTGGGATTTTTTTGTTTTTCTTCATCCCACCCTTGAGAGCTTGGGGGAAAGGGATTATTAACTCAGGTTCTGGAACTGAAATATCTTCATTAGCTACTGAAACTGAGTTCTGAACAAGACTCTGACTCGGACTTTTATACAGACTCTGACTCTGACTCTGACGAAAAGGAAAATGCTTGGGCGAAACCGGTGATGCTTCTTCCGCTTCTTCTGGCTGGTCCTCCTCAGATGGAGGTGCGGGCTCATCGGTGTCGTCGGACTCTGGATGACTGCGGGGCTGGTGCTTCGAGGACTCAGATGTCCTCTTCTTCTGCTGGTGGTGACGGTGGTGCTCCTCCTCTTCCTCCTCCGAATTCTCCTCAGGTCGAATTTCGGAGGTTCCTTCCTGTTGTGCCCGTGCCCGATCAGGTATGGTCACGGTCCTTCCGCTCCTGAGGGACATATGATTAACATTATCGTACGAAAGGATCTCATGTTCAGATAAATAGTTATCTGAATAGTATACCTGATCTCGGGGTCGGTTCTGGCCCTGCTGTATGCTATTTGGGTTGGCCTGAACCTGTGCGGGAATTGGAGTCCTTGGCGCCATTTGTTGGTCCTGAGCACGAGAGACCCGATTGATGTCGGTTCTCATGTCCAGGTAGTCGTTTTGCATCTGCTGGACCCTATCAGACAGGGTCTGGATCGCCAAGGTGAGGGACTCCAACTCGGTGGGCTGGGCTGGCTGCTGAGTGGATGCGGTCCTGAACTGGCCCTGCTGGCCGTGCCGATACTGCTGCTGATGGGGCGGTGCTGGCCCCTGCTGGTAGGTGCGCTGCTGCGGCTGGTACCCCTGTTCTGGCCTGGACTGATATCGCGGGATTGTGACGGGCCTGGTCTCCTGGTAAACTGGGGTTGGGCGGTGTGCCTGATCCTTCCCCATCTCGATTTGCCGGACTAGTGGGTCACGGCTATACCAGAGCCCGTTGATCTCGTAAACGGGCGGAGGCTCCTCGTACTCTGTCTCCACTGGTGGGGGTGCATGATGGTTCTGCTGGGTGTACGTCTGATCCCAGCTGCTCTGAGACCCCGGTGCCTGTTCCTGTACAAGATGGACTCGATGTACAGGTCCAGGTGGTGCAGAAGGGGTGGGTAGCTTAATCTTGGCTACCTTTTCAGAGAGTTCCTCCACCTTCTTGGGAAGGCTCGAAAGAGACTCCATCTCCGCGACTCTCTTGTGGATCTGCTCGACCATAGTAAGCTTGTCTGCAATCATCCCCATGCTGGGGATGAGGTCCTCTGTCAGATCTGCAACAGTCCTTCTAGTTGTCTCATTGGATCGAATCGAGGGAGACAACTGATAGGCCCTTGTGGCCTGTGACCTGCCGGTTTCTGCCATCTGCTCTAGGATTTTCCACACGGCGTGCTCGTTCTTGTTCAGATAGCTTCCTCCGCAGGCGGCACTTACTAACCCCTGCATCTCGGGGGTTAGACCGCAGAACAAGGTCTGGACTAAGATCGCCTTAGAAATGCCGTGGCATGGGCACTTCTGTACTAAGTCATTGAACCTGTCCCAAGCCTCGTGGAACGGTTCGCAGGGTCCTTGGGCGAAGCTGGCAATCTTCGTTCGCATCTGATTGGTTCTACTGAGTGGGTAGAACTTCTTCAAGAAGAGGTCCTTGAACTGCATCCAGGTAGTACATACCACCCCTAGGTTTTTCAGCCAATGTGCAGCCTTATCTCCTAAGGCAAACGGGGTGGCTTTCAGTCGGATATAATCTTGGCCAACATTGGGATGGCTCAGATTATTGCAGACTAGTTCGAAGTCACGGAGGAAAGTGTACGGCTCTTCGCTTAGGTTTCCGTTGAACTTCGGCAGCAGGCTAAGGAAGTGGGGCTTCAGCTCGAATGCCTGGTCGGGAACTGCAGGTACTAGCCAATTCTGGATTTCGTTCTCCGCCGGGTTATAGGTATCGACCATTGGTCGGTCGATCCCTTCAGCTACTATTATCTGCCCCATTCGTGCAGTGAGATCAGCATTTTTCTGTTCAGCTTCAGCAAGGCGTCTAAGAATCTGTCTCATCTGGTCCTCATCGGGCGGCATCCTTGGCGGCATTTCTCCCTCTAGTTCTGGGGATTGGAAAATAAGGTCGGTGTTAGAGGTTGAATCAAGGAAGGGATTACCGAGGCAATGATCTTCCTCGGTAATCTCAGAGGAGATAAAAGGGTTGGTTTGAGAGTAACCACCCTGAGCAGGAGGGAACCAGGACTCAAGAGGGTCATGAGTCCTGGGTGGTCCAAGGTGCGCTCGGACCGGAAAAGACGAGTTACTTGGGGGACTCATAGAGAGATCAGTGAACGGTGCGTCGAGATCTCCCCAGTCACTCATCTTGGTTAAGCAAGAAGAAGATAGGATTTTACTCCTACCTGAAGCAAGCACAAGATCAATCCAAGACCCTGGATTCACACTCAACACAGTGAAGGACTCAAAGTTGAGTCCAATTTATCTTGTAGTTTTTAAGTGTGATTTTCAAGCAAATCTAGCAAGGATTACGCGGCCTAAAGGGAAGTCGGCTCAGAGCCGGATGCGTCTTCCCTGTTTATCCTATCGTCTAAGATACCGCCGCTCCTTCCTTTCTTCGCTCCTATCCCAAGCCGATGGATTCAGTGACCACGCCCCTATCTACCTGCAAGCAGGCGGAGGCTGACAAGGCCGGAACTTCATCCCGGGGGGTTACTGGCAGCTTGTCGCGAAGTACCGCAATTTCGCCCCTATCTACCTGAGACAGGCGGAGGCTACTTGGTACTAGTCAAAGAATCTGAAAATATCCGGCTCGTGATATTTGCTAGGATCAGTTAGAACGTGATATGGAAGACGGGGATTTGGGCTCTACCTTAGGTGTTCACACACACTCAGGTACCCTCACTCAGCCTGAAAACAAGGTCGGGGATTAGTCTCCCGCAAACAATTTTCAGTTTTTATTCCCTTTTTATGGTCAATACTGTTAGCAGTCCCGGTTTTAAAGTTAGGTTATCACTGTAATTAATCACCACAAAGCACGCCTACCGGACAGTCCCAATTTCCTTTTTAATTAAGTGAGAAAATCAGAGGGGGGGAAATCGAGAAAAGCCGATGCAAGTTGAAATCGATGATGCGTATGCGTAGTAGAGAATACTTACAGTGGTCCCTTCGCTTCTTGATGCAGGACGCTATACAGAATTGAAAACTTTACTCTACATGCAAATGCAAGCGATGCAAGCCGCTCCTAGACAGGCAGTTCTATTAGCGTGGAGAACAGTTTATTTTGAACTAAGTCCTGCGGTCTAGGTGCGTCTTTTAAGTGTGTTGTGTGGTCCTATTGATTACGAGCACAAACAAGTCCTAGATTGGCTCGAGGAGCCGCTAGTGCAAGCTAAATTACCAATCACCCACACAGCACACGGGACACGGTTTCCACTATATTTACACGCGCGAGATCCCAAACGGGAACCGTTGGAAATAATGCAAAAGAAAAATAATTAAAAAGAATACAATGCCTCTCTCTCTCTCCACACAATCTAAATGCTAAGTCCTCGAAGCGTCGCCGACTCCTCGCGGTCCTCGCACAAAAATTAAATGAAGGTCAGAGAGTGACACAAAAATGAAATAATGCAAAAAATAGATGAGAGAAATAATTACAAGAAAAACCGGGGGTCAGACTACCCGGGGATTAGAAATCAAACACCTCAAAAATCAGCTGTAATTAACCTAAGCCGTGCCTCCCCGGCAACGGCGCCATTTGACGAGCCGCGGAATCTACCCTTTTGATGTCGTATAATTGACTTTTCGTTGCAGTCGGATAGATCCGTGATCGGTCAAAAATAACCGCACGGTTCGATTAATAGTCGAATTAAATTAATGTGCGATTTGATGTTTATTTAGCCTGGGCAAGCCCCAGGGTCGACTCAAGGAGGCAAAGGAACAACTCGGGATCAAATTAGATGTATTAGATTACGGTTTTCCAAGTGATATTTTTTTGATATTTTTTATGCGATAAAATGCCAAATGCAAGCTATGAATTGGATTAAGTTGACAAGAAAAGAATAGACTTAGCCAAATTTAATTTTAATGTGAAATTAATCCAAATTGACTAAATTGTATTTTTCCTATAAACCTAATCCAACGAGGAATGCAAAATGGATTTTTTTGGAATTTTTCGCTTTAAGATGCGCAAATGAAAAATGCAAACGTTTTTAGAGTTTTTATGCAATTTTTTGTGCAAATGATATGCAAAAATTATGAAAAATCTACTGGAAGTTAAATATGATGCAATGAAGCTACACTAATTTTTTTATAATTTTCTGACTCTTTTTAATTTTTTTATGATTTTTTTACTGAAATCAGAGCAATAACGAGTATTTAATTCCTAATAAATCCAGAAATCAAATTATCCAAAGATATATTTATCTCAAATAGATATTTCAATAACTAATTCAGGAGAGTTGAAATTTCTCAAAAATATTATTCGTGGAATTAATTAAAAATCAAGTACAGAAATCGCCCTACAATTTATTTTATGCAAACTACAACTCCTAATTGGACGAAATTTGGACTGTAATTAAAGCACACTTAGAGGCAGCATTCACAATTTTTTCACAATTTTTGGAGGAAGAAATATATGTGTGTGAGTTTCAGAGCTTAAATGGATAAAATATGACTGATTTTGAGTTTCTGATTTTTAATTAATAATCAAATGCTCACAAAAATGTAAATAAATAGCCACAAGGTAAACAATTAGATGCTCTACAACATGTTATTTTTCATTAAAAAAATAACGCTAAATGACAGTCCAAATAAACGCTCAAAGTCAGGGGTCTTTTTGCAATATATAAAAGAAACTACTAAACTGCAACTAAGAACAGGGACACATGTGCAAATGAGTAAAACTGAAAGAATGGAAATGCAATTTTCACAAGATAATAAAAAAAATAACCTTCGTTGCGTTCTTAACTTGGGTTCCAAGTTAGGGCACGCAGAGATGGGGCCGATAGGGCGCTTGGGGCCGTGGTAGGCGGCGGCGTCGGAGGGAGGCGGCGCTGGCGGCGGCGACGCGCGGTGCTGTAGCCGCAAGTGTGGTCGGGCCTGCACGAAGGGGCTGATGAGGCGGCGGCGCGCAGCGGCTGTGCGCGCGCCGCGCGAGGAGGAGGCGCGCTCGCTGGACGCGGAGGGGCGGAGAGGCGCCGTGAGGTGGCTGTGCGCGGCTCACGGTTAGGCCACGGCAGGTGGTGGCTGGGAGGACAGCGGAGGCACGCGGAGGCGCGCTCGCGACGGCGGCCGCGCACAGGAGGGCTGCTAGCGGCGGCTGTGCACGGAGCGGCAAAGTCGAGGGGTGGCCGCGTGGATGAGGTAGCTGTGCGCGGCCGACCAAAGGAGGAGGAGCGCGCGGGCAGCTCTGATGTCGTATAATTGACTTTTCGTTGCAGTCGGATAGATCCGCGATCGGTCAAAAATAACCGCACGGTTCGATTAATAGTCGAATTAAATTAATGTGCGATTTGATGTTTATTTAGCCTGGGCAAGCCCCAGGGTCGACTCAAGGAGGCAAAGGAACAACTCGGGATCAAATTAGATGTATTAGATTACGGTTTTCCAAGTGATATTTTTTTGATATTTTTTATGCGATAAAATGCCAAATGCAAGCTATGAATTGGATTAAGTTGACAAGAAAAGAATAGACTTAGCCAAATTTAATTTTAATGTGAAATTAATCCAAATTGACTAAATTGTATTTTTCCTATAAACCTAATCCAACGAGGAATGCAAAATGGATTTTTTTGGAATTTTTCGCTTTAAGATGCGCAAATGAAAAATGCAAACGTTTTTAGAGTTTTTATGCAATTTTTTGTGCAAATGATATGCAAAAATTATGAAAAATCTACTGGAAGTTAAATATGATGCAATGAAGCTACACTAATTTTTTTATAATTTTCTGACTCTTTTTAATTTTTTTATGATTTTTTTACTGAAATCAGAGCAATAACGAGTATTTAATTCCTAATAAATCCACGAAATCAAATTATCCAAAGATATATTTATCTCAAATAGATATTTCAATAACTAATTCAGGAGAGTTGAAATTTCTCAAAAATATTATTCGTGGAATTAATTAAAAATCAAGTTCAGAAATCGCCCTACAATTTATTTTATGAAAACTACAACTCCTAATTGGACGAAATTTGGACTGTAATTAAAGCACACTTAGAGGCAGCATTCACAATTTTTTCACAATTTTTGGAGGAAGAAATATATGTGTGTGAGTTTCACAGCTTAAATGGATAAAATATGACTGATTTTGAGTTTCTGATTTTTAATTAATAATCAAATGCTCACAAAAATGTAAATAAATAGCCACAAGGTAAACAATTAGATGCTCTACAACATGTTATTTTTCATTAAAAAAAATAACGCTAAATGACAGTCCAAATAAACGCTCAAAGTCAGGGGTCTTTTTGCAATATATAAAAGAAACTACTAAACTGCAACTAAGAACAGGGACACATGTGCAAATGAGTAAAACTGAAAGAATGGAAATGCAATTTTCACAAGATAATAAAAAAATAGCCTTCGTTGCGTTCTTAACTTGGGTTCCAAGTTAGGGAACGCAGAGATGGGGCCGATAGGGCGCCTGGGGCCGTGGTAGGCGGCGGCGTCGGAGGGAGGCGGCGCTGGCGGCGGCGACGCGCGGTGCTGTAGCCGCAAGTGTGGTCGGGCCTGCACGAAGGGGCTGATGAGGCGGCGGCGCGCAGCGGCTGTGCGCGCGCCGCGCGAGGAGGAGGCGCGCTCGCTGGACGCGGAGGGGCGGAGAGGCGCCGTGAGGTGGCTGTGCGCGGCTCACGGTTAGGCCACGGCAGGTGGTGGCTGGGAGGACAGCGGAGGCACGCGGAGGCGCGCTCGCGACGGCGGCCGCGCACAGGAGGGCTGCTAGCGGCGGCTGTGCACGGAGCGGCAAAGTCGAGGGGTGGCCGCGTGGATGAGGTAGCTGTGCGCGGCCGACCAAAGGAGGAGGAGCGCGCGGGCAGCTCTGATGTCGGCGGAAAGGCTGGAAGGACAGCGGCCCGGCGCGCCTGGGCGGCGCGGAGACACTACAGCGGGGCGGTGGGCGACAGTGTGCGGTGGCGCACAGCGGGGCGCGGCTCGCAGCCGCAGGCGGAGACGGCCAGCGTTGAAGGGGGCGGCCAGGGGCTGATGGCTGTACGGCAGCTGTGGCACCGCGCGGAGGAGATGGTGGACGCCGGCGGAGGTCGGAGGAGCGGTGGCGCCGGCCGCTGCTAGTGGTGGCGAGGCGGATGTCCTGGGGGCCTGCGGATGTGGCTGGAGGTCGGCGGCGGCTGTAGGCTGGATGGTCCCACCCGTGCGGGAGGACGGCAGCAAGAGACCTGTGCTGCAGTTTTTTTTTTGTATTTTGTTTTTTTTATATTTTTTAGTTGTTGTTTTTTTTATCAAGCAGTGAATGAATATGTGGAATGATAGATGATTAGGATGGTGATGATAGTTGGGTTGAAAAAAAATGTGATGATAGAAATGAGATGTTTGTGTATGTGGTGTTTATGAAGTGGTAGAGGTGATGTGAATTTTTTTATGATTTAGAATGACAACACTGAAAATATTAGATAAAAAAATTGACAAGGAAAAGTTGAGGGATGCTTACCTGTGACTCGTCGAAAAGGGAACCGCGTCGTGCGGCTTCCGTCGTGGCCTCGATCCGGTTCGACGATAAATCGGAGAAGCTTTGCGATCTTGATGGGAAGTTCGCTACGCGGAGAAAACCGCGGATCTCGCCTGCAGGTTGTCGTCGCTCAACGTCTAAGGGGGAGCTGTCACCTCACGGATTAAACGGGGCTCGAACCTCTCTAACTCGTAGAATGGCGGATGGGGCTGAATGTGGCCGGCGGCTGGGCATTTATAGGATGGAGGTCTCGGCAGGGCTGGTGATGGGGCGAAGTTTATGGAGGTAGTGGAGCATCTATGGTGGAAGTGGTGACGAGTGGGGTAGCTGGCGAGGATGAGGGACGAGTGGCGATGAACGTGGAGGTGATGGTGGTCGAAGAAGGTGGCTAGAGTGCGGCCAAGAATAGGAAGGGGCAGCCCCTCCCGCAAGGCGGAGATCGTGGGAGAGAGGGTTGCCAGAGGTAGGAGACGAGGCCCTGGCAGATCGAAGCGCAAAGGAACGTCTAGGATTAGATCAAGGCGAGATGATCTGAGGTCGTGATGGCGCCATGTGGGGTGAGCTGGGCGAAGTGCGAGCGAGCGGCTAAGATCAGGTCAAGGCGACGCGATCTAAGGGTCAGGAAGCCGACACTTGGCGTGATGGGGCAGAGGCACGGGCGGGCGGTCCTGATCAGTCCTTGGCGATCGATCGGTCGGTTGAGATTATTGGGGAGCTAACGGCTCAGATGAAAGGGCTGAGAATGCGATCGAAGGGCTCAAGATGTGACGCGTGGCGCACTGTGGGCGAGGCGCTAATGGATGGTGGAGATGAAGTGTGTTATGGATCTGAGGGCTGGAAGGTGGTGATGTACGTGGACGGGCCTGGGCCGTTGGATCTGAAGCGCGATCCAACGGTGGAAATTGCGGGCGGACGAGGCGAAGGGCAGCGGGCCGCGTGGCGCAATCAGAGGGCGCCACGTGGCCTGCTGTGAATGGTTGGAGGAAGAAATACGTGTAGGAAGAAGAGGAAGCCGAATTTGGAAAAACTCAAAACATGAAAGTTGTAGATCTTGATGAGATCTACAAGTTTCATGTTGACCAAAGACGGAGATAAGGTCACATATGATACATAAATACAAGAATACATAAATGTACATATGTGGTATACAAAATGACCCAAAAACCCAAGTTTCTCATACAAGCTCCAATTGCAATGAAATTAGTCTCATTTTGAAGGTCTTTTAATATGTAGTATTCTAAGAGTGAGTAGACCTAAGTAAGGGTTTGTATGCGGGCTTTATGTGTGTTTTAATGTACAAGGATTCTCAGGATATTTGGGCTATTTTACAAGGGTGATTTTTGGCATTCTTCCCTATATTATTAAGGAATATACACATATATTATAGAGAAGAAGTTATTTGATGAAGGGGTATTGTACAGGGGATTTTTGGCTTCTTATTTAGATGCAGATGAGCTGCTAAAATGCATGAATTATGGATGTATGCATGAGTGTTATTTATGCAAGATAAAAGGAAATATGCCTCTATTTTCTCGGGAACAAGGCTCTATTTTTGACTTTTGATGTGATGAATCACAGATTCATCATGAATACCCATTCATCACTCTTTATTCTTATATTTTAGCTACAAAAACCTATGCAAATGCATGTAGATATGTGTAAATAGGAAAAGTTAGCAAAAGCATGCATGTTTGTAACTATAGATAATTAGCATGTTTTTGTGCAAAAATAAAAGAATAAAGAAGAAAAAGAAAAAGAGGGAAATATTTAGAATAAATATTGAGCAACCTAACCCAAGGGAGGGCTCAGCATGGGCCTGACCGCATAAAAGCCAAGTAGAGGGAGATAGGGGCTCACATATGTACATATTTGTAAATAAATAAATAATATTTTCCTCATCCAAAAATATGTTGTAAATATGTGTATATATCTTGTACATAAGTTATTAAAAACAAAACAAAAAGATAAAAATCAAAAATCCAAAAACATCTCTTCACCATGTACATAGACCACCTTCTTTATTTATTTCACCTTGTAAACAACCTAATTTATTTTCAAACCTTTTTGTAAATATCCCTTTTTATGTTTTGTAAATAAAATAAATAAAAAGAAACAAGACAAAAATCAAATAAAAATCACAAAATTAAAATACAAAAATATATTGTATATATACCATGTACATATATGTATATAACTAATTATTTAACCTATGTATATAAATAATAAAAATAAAATAAAAATAGTCTTTTATTCCTCATTTTATCCTATAAATAAATAAAATACAAAATAGGAATAAAAATGTATAAAAATAACTAATTAAAAATCAAAAATTAAAAATCAATATAGTGTATATATACCTATGTATAGCTATTATGTAAATACCTTATTTTGATTTCCAAAAATTAATTAAAAATCACAAAAAATAGAAAAAATTAAAACAAAAATATTTTGTGTTTTAAGTTTTTGAAAATTCGGCCATTTAAAGGCCCAAAAAAATAAAATAAAAATTTCAGCCTTGGCGGGCTCTGATTGGTCCACGGGGGATTGTTGACCCCCGGTCAACACCTCCCCCAGGACCACCAGAGCCGCGGATCTGCTTTTGGACCCGATTTCTTGATTTTATCCCCACCAGATCCGACCTCCGAATCCGCTAACCCCGGGCTCTAATCCGAGCCTGATCTTCCCTGATCCACGCCCGGGGTGGGTTCTTGGGATCCGCGCTCCAAGCTTCTCGCCCGACTCCGATTTAGCCGGACCCCTAGCACTATATATCCCGAGCTCCGCCGCACTCCACTGTCATCTTTGGCTCGCCACCTTCATTCCAGTGACCTCCATTGTACCCACCGAGGTGACAGCTCGCGTTGGCCCTTGTTGCAGAGAGGAAAGGGTGCCCGACCATCGATCCGGCTGCTTCTTGCCGCCGTGCTCCGACGTCCGACCGGAGCTCGAGCCTCAGGCCTTGACGCCCTTCGAGGCGAAGACCAGGAGCTAGCTAAGCTCCAGCATAGTCTCCCTCATCGCCCAGGTAACCTTCGAACCTTCTTGTTTAGTCTAATTTTGAGTTACCCCCAAATCGATTCTCCGACGAGTTCCCCTGATTCCGGCCACCTCGCGTATTATCTCGATCATCGGAACCCGCACCCACCTTCGCCATCCTCCGACGCACGTTCTTCGCACTTTCATCCAACCCAGCTCGCCCCGGAGCTGGGAGTCGAGCTCCTCCATCCCCCGCTCGCCGGAGCTCCTTCGCGCCGACCCACAAGCCACCTTCACCCCGCTTCTTTGGGTCGAGGCACTTTGCCCTCGACCCGCGAAGCTCTTGGTTCACTTTGCAGGTCCAACGGGAGTCATCTGAGACCCCCATACGTTCAGACCAGGAGCTCTCAGCCGTCGACCTCGCCGGAGCCCCTCCAGGGCTCGGCCGGGCCATCGGACACCTTCACCAGCTGCGGGACGACTCCGTGGACCTGTTCCGATACTTAGCAGCAGCTGAGGAGGACTGCAGCTCACGCACGAGGCTAGCGAAGTTCGCCGGCGTCGTGTTCTTCCACCATCCTCCAGCGCCGTCCGATGTCTCCTCCGCTCCAGACTTGATCCCAGCCATCCATCTTCCGAGGAGCAGCTACCGTCGATCTCGTTGAGGAGCTCATCTGGACCGTTAGCAGCAGAGGAGAGAGGCACCTGAGCCCCACCCCGTCCGATCTTCCACGTGTCCTCGCCTCCACCGTCGATCCGGCCCGAGAGCTGAAGAAGGAGAGCGCCACCATCCAGAGCCGTCAGATCCTCCACGTGGCGCGAATCCGGCCGTCGACGAATAAAGGGGTAAATTACTTAGGCCCCCTCGTAGTTTGTGTCTTTTATTTTTAGTCCTGTAAATATTTTAGTAACTTTATTTACGTAGGGTAATTTGCATTCCGGACCTGGTGCTTATTTGTCTTTGCATGTATGCCCCTGTGTGTATGAGACCACGTGCGTCGTCACGTGTAGTTTAGGGTTATTTGCACTTATTTCCCTGTAGTTATGTTGGGTTATTGAATGACAAGAAACTTTTTGGTATTTGCAGTTGTGCCCCTGTGAGCGTTTTTATTTCTACATGTGCGTGTATTAGTGGGTAAATTGCAACCGAGTCCCTGGGTTTTTGGTACGAGTTATCAAAAGCCCCTGGAACTTGGTTTTTCTTACCAAAAGGCCCCTGAGTACCCCAGCCACGCGCCACGCGCGTGACTTGCTGGGATTTTTGCACCTAGGCCCTCAGAACTTTGGGTATTTGCACTTACGTCCCTGTGCACAGTGCCCCCTCTTTGATTTTTGAATAAATATCAAACCACCTCCAAATTCGATGAAAATTTGACACATGGCTCCTGCCATGTTGTTAGATTTTTGAGAATTTTTGAGGACATTTTTGATTTGATTTAGTATTTTTAAAAATTCAAAAACCTTCCTTTTAGCTACTGTCTAGGTTTAAAAATACCAAAAAAATATAAAAACACCTCCAAAAATTCTAAAAATTTTAGTTACTGTTTCTTGTGTGTGGTTTGATTTTCCAGCCAACTTTGGCTATTTTTCATTAAGTAAAAACCCTAAAAATTGAAAAACCCCTAAAAACTCATAAAAATTATAATAAATAATTTAAAAATCTAAAAACAATAATTAGGGTGCCTAAATTTTCCTTATTCTTTCTAGATTACAGGAAAATTACCTCCAGGGCTTTTTGAGATCCTTAAATATTTTATTTTTGGGTCTTAAGCCTTGCTGGACAGTACCTTTCACTTTTCGCACTGTTTGATTTTTAGAAAATAATCTACCTATTAGAAAATTATCAAAAATTCACCAAAAACACTTAAAAACTTAAAAAACATAAAAACAATTTTTCCTTGATTTTTGCTTGATTTTTGGTGTGTTAAATAATTTGCCCAAGTGTGTTGATATTTGTTTTCTTATATTTTCTTTATCTTTTAAAAATCCAAAAAAAATATAAAAATTATTAAAAACCACTAAAAAACACTTTTCTTTTATTTTATCTTATTTTTACTACTTCGTAGGCCCTAGGCCAATCCGTGCTCCTTGTGTTCGACCCTGGGAGCTATACCAGGTTAATCACATAGCTAGGACCGCTTGATTTGCTTTGTTTGATTTTCGATTCGTTTCGCGGTTCGATATTTTTCTTGATTGAGTGACCCCGAGTGTTAGAGGTCGCAACGACCTGTTTAGTACCTTTACCTCGTTCGCTCGGGACGTTGATCAGTCTTCCCTCTCCTAGTTGGATCATGTGGTCCAGAATGCATGCTCTCATGCTCTCACAGGTTTTGGCTCTCAAGATCACTCATCTCTGTATCTCTCTCTCTCTCTCTCTATATATATATATATGGTAAAATGGGGCTGCCCCCTGGGAGTAGCCAACTTGGCTACTCTCACCCCTATTTTCCCCTCATTTTTTTTATTTCTTTGGAAAATAAAAATTTGTATATTCATCACTATATCCCTCTAACAATCTATTAAAAATTCGTCAGAAACAGAGACTACTAGACCCTCCATCCAGACGCCATTTTTTTAACGGTCGCAGGATTTTTTAAATCGACCCTGTTTGGATAGAGGTCGTAGGAGTCTCTGTTTCTGACGAGATTTTAATAGAATGTTAGAGGGATATAATGATGAATTTACATATTTTTATTTTCCAAAGAAATAAAAAAATGAGGGAAAATAGGGGTGGGAGTAGCCAAGTTAGCTACTCCAAGGGGATAGCCCCATTTAACCCATATATATATATATATATATATATATATATATATATATAGGGTTAAATGAGGCTAGCTACTCCCACCTCTATTTGCCCACATTTTTTTGAAAAATAAAAATATGTATATTCATCACTATATCCCTCTAACATGTCATTCCAATTTCGTCAGAAACAGAGACTCCTATGCCCTCCATTTGGAGGGGGTCCTTTTCAGCAATTCTAAGACCGTTAAAATTTGACAGCCTTGATGGAGGGGATAGAAGTCTCGAATTAAGTTGATTTTTTAATGACACCATGTTGACATATTGTGATCTAAATTCCAATATGTTCCATTTCAGAAAAATAAAAAAATACATAGGAAAATGGGTGGGAGCATGTAAGTTAGCTACAATCAAGGATCATACTCCTTTTTCTAATATATATATATATAGAGAGAGAGAGAGAGAGAGAGAGAGACCGGGGAGGCTGTTCTATGTAACAGCTAAGTTGGCTGTTACACGGAGTAGTTTCCCCTATTTTTTAAATTTTTTTCAAATTTTTTTCATGTATATTCATCTATATATCCCTCCTACATGTCATTCAAATTTCGTGAGAAACGGAGACTCCTAATCCCTTCATCTTGAACAAGTCGATTACAGCAAAATTCAGACCGTTGAAATTTACCTGGTCTAGATGGAGGGCTTAGGAGTCTCCGTTATTCACGAAATTCGATTGACATGTAGGAGGGATATATAGATGAATATACATGAAAAAAATTTGAAAAAAAAATAAAAAATGAGGGAAACTGCTCTGTGTAACAGCCAACTTGGCTGTTACATAGAACAGCTTCCCTTTTCTCATATATATATAGAGAGAGAGAGAGAGGGAGAGAGAAGGGAAGCTACAACATGATGTAGCTAACCTTAGCTACAATAGGGACAATTTTATCTTTTTTTTGTTTTTTTTTAAAATACCACCGTAGATTTGCATAACTATATCCCTCTAATATGTCATTCAAATTTCATCAGAAACAGAGACTCCTAAGGCCCCCATCTAGACAGTCATTTTTTAATGGTCACAGATTTGTTGTATTTTACCATCTCGATGATGGAGGACGTAGGAGTCTCTATTTCTGACAAAATTTGAATGAAATATTAGAGGGATATAGTTATGAAAATTCATCATGATATTTTTGGAAAAAAATAAAAATAAAGGGACAAAAATGCCCCTGATGTAGCTAAGGTTAGCTACATCAAGATGTAGCTTCCCTTTCCTCATATATATATATATATATATATATATATATATATATATATATATATATATATATATAGGGGGCCTTTCAAATGAGACTTGGTCCTTCCATGTGTAAGGAAGGCCAACGATCCTAGCCATTAGATTCAAATCTAACGGCGTGATCAATTTGTTTGCCCAAAATGGTATTTTGGTCATCACGTTTTACATTAATTACGGATAGTATTTAATATTCCGAAATACTATAAATAGCTAGATATAATTTTGGTATTTTTTCGTAATACCATATTAAAATAATGTCCAGATTTGTGCTGGACGACATAACGTGGGTCAGGTGTTTGTATCCTTACACGTTTTTTTGTATAATATGTGAGTCATTTTGTAACGATTATATATCATTTTGTATAATCCGTGGTTCATTCAAATTTCAATAGTCACTTTGTAAAAATTGTATGGTTATTTGTAGAATATAATTCATATTAGCAATACATTAGCTATTTTTACGTTTTTTTATTTATGTGAAATCTGCAATCCTTTTTTTTTTATAAAAATGTATAATACATGTTCTCAATATGTATAATACATAACTAAAATGTATATTACACATCTAAAATATGTAATGGACATCCAAAATGTATAAAACACATAAAAACTACAATTTTTCATTCGCATCCAATTGATATGTAAAAATATACATGAAAAAAGTATAATACAAATCAAAATTGTAACAATAAACATTAAAATTGTATAATACACATGAAATATGTGAAACACAATGGTTACGCGGCCTCCTTGTGCAGTCACCACCATGATACACATGTCCTCATCGCCACCGCCCGCTGCTCCTAAAGATCTATCCGTCACCGCTCGAGGAGCATCGCAACCTCCACCACGTTGCCGACCGACCGACTACCCATGCACACGCCCAACGTGAGCCCACTGTTGTCTCGTCACCTCCTGCAACCGCGCGTGACAACGCACTTCCACCACTGGCGCGCGTCGTCGCCATCCACCGGATCCACCATCCTGCAGTAGCCCGACCGCCTGGAGCACCAACCTCCTCCACTCGACCCTGACGTGTCTCAGGATCTTCACCGTCGTCCTTCCACCTTGCAGCCCTCGAGCCGCTTGATGTCGCCCTTCACCTCCTTCCCTCCGTCGTGCATCTCCATCATTGTTCAACAGTCGCCATCTCACGAGCAGACCTCTGCCCATGTCGAGGAGAGGTCGAGGCGGCGTCAACTTGCCCCCCTGCATGGAATGCATGATGCCAAAAATAATTACGATTTCTATTTTTGAAAATAGCAATTAAGGTGATATATTAATGGAGGAGATAATTGAGATGGTTAGATACTATATTTAGATAATGTATAAAGACCAAAATGGGTTTTTGTTAATTTTTTAAATAGTATTAACATATCATTAATAACAGCCATAGGATTAAATATGGATGGGTGGGATTGATGGCCTTCCTTATGGATGGAAGGACCATGTCTCATTTGAAAGATATCCTATATATATATATATGAGGAAAGGGATCCTACTCCATGGAGTAGGTAACTTACCTATTCCACTTTCATTTTTTTTCAAAATTTTTTATTTTTTATTGAAAAATGCTTCCATGGATTTTCATAACTATATCCCTCTAATATAACATTCAAATTTCGTCAGAAATAGAGACTCCTACGGCCTCTATCCAGAACAGGTAAAATACAACAAATCTGTGACCCTTAAAAGATGACTGTATGGATGGAGGCCGTAGGAGTCTCTGTTTCTGACGAAATTTGAATGACATATTAGATGGATATAGTTATGAAAATCCATGGAAGTATTTTTCAAAAAAAGTAAAAAAATTGGAAAAAATGAAAGTATAGTAGGTAAGTTACCTACTCCATGGAGTAGCTTTCTCTCTCTCTCTCTCTCGCTCTCTCTCTTTATATATATATAGAGAGAGAGTAAAAGGAAGTTGTTCTGTGTAACAGCCAAGATGGCTGTTACACGGGGAAACCCCCCCCCCCCTTTTATTTTTTTTCAAAAGTTCTACCATGTATATTCATCTATATATCCCTCCTACATGTCATTCGAATTTCGTGAGAAATGGAGACTTATATGCCCTCCATCTAGCCCGAGCAAATTTTAACGATCTGAAATTTGTTGTAATCTACCTGTTCTAGATGGAGGGCATAGGAGTCTCCGTTTCTGATGAAATTTGAATGACATATATGAGGGACATATATATATGAATATAAATAATTTTATTTTCGAAAAAAAAATAAAAAAGGGAGGAAACTGCCTTATGTAACAGCCAACATGACTATTACTCAAAACAGCCTCCCTCCCCTCATATATATATATATATATATATATATATATATATATATATATATATATATATAGGCCGGGGAGGTTGTTTACAACCAAGTTGGCTGTTACACGGAGCAGTTTCTCCCATTTTTTATTTTTTTCAAAATTTTTTTCATGTGTATTCATCTATATATCCCTCCTACATGTCGTGAGAAACGGAGACTCCTAAGCCCTCCATCTAGAACAGGTCGATTACGGCAAAATTCAGACCGTTAAAATTTACCCGGTCTAGATGGAGGGCTTAGTAGTCTCCGTTTCTCACAAAATTCGATTGACAATAGGAGGGATATATAGATGAATATACATGAAAAAAAATTTGAAAAAAAATAAAAAAATGGGGAAAATTGCTCCGTGTAACAGCCAACTTGGCTGTTACACAGAACAGCTTCCCTTTTCTCATATACATACATACATACATATATATAGGGTCCTTCCAATGAGGTGCATCTTTCCTGGGTGCATGGAAAGCCCATCACGAGATCCGTTAGATTTTGATCTAGCGGTTCCTCATCCAAAAGTGTATTTTAGTCCATATATTTTCGTTTTAAAATTGAATTTAATTTCGAATTTGAAATTTATTTCATCCTTGTATTTTTTTATTTTTAGCGTGTCTGATTTGGTATTTTTTTGTTACCTTTTAGTTAATGAAGTTTCGCCAATGAGGTAACATTTTCGTGAAATGTAGAATAGCAGATCTTTTTGTAAAATTCCCGTTGATATTGTAAAAATATATCCTACATTGTAAAATAGAATCACAATTAGTAATAGTTATATTATTATAATTGTAATTTTGATAACACTATTGTAAAAATTCATGCACATTTTGTAAAATCTGTATGAAGATTGTAAATCCACACTCACAATTATGTGCGTTTTTTACAAAAATGTACGGTACGTTCGCGTCCTGCATAAACCCAAGCATCTTTGTAAAATTCGAATCCATATTGTAATTTTGCATCCTGCATTGTAGAATAAGATCACAGTTAGTAATACAATTATTATTGTAATTGTAAATTTGGTAATGTCTTTGTGAAATACAGTCTCATATATGTAGGAAATGTCTTGGTATTTGTAAATTTTGGTCTGAGATTGTAAAATCCCCCTTTCGAACGTTATCTGAGTATGAATTCAAATTCGAATCGTATTTTCGAGATAAATCCGAGTCCGAGTTCAACATGACTCGTTCAACTCGGTAGATACTCCCATATGTTACAGTAGGTAGCGTGGGCAACATTTATCTCATTTAAATAGTTTTTGCCATACCACGGAATTTAAATAAATGTAAAAAAATAGTCTGAAATTGTAAAAAAATGATATGAGATTGTAAAATACGATCTGCGATTGTAAAAACATACTCGAGATTGCAAAATAGGATCTCTGATTGTAAAAAATTCGGCACGTTCTCCATCTCCAGCATCCTCTCTACCCGCACCTCCTCCACCCTTCTCCTCCACGACCCACCTCCTCCATGCACGTCCTCCTCCACCCACACACCTCCATGCACGCACTCCTTCAACCTTCTCCTCCATGATCCACCTCCTCCACGCATAGCCATCACCCCCACACGACGCCGCCTTTATTACGTACAAGAAAATAACCTTGGAGAATGTCATCACCGGACACCGTAGAGCAGCGCGTTGCATCCACCGTCTTGCACGCCATCAGCTACGAGTAGCAACCTCCTCTCCTCATGCCGTCGAGAGAGAGAGAGAGAGAGAGTTGGAGGAGAGGAACCCCGTGCGGCAATCGAGATCGAGAGAGACGGGGGAGAGAGAGGATAGAGGAGATAATTGTGAATTGTTTGTTGCATTCTAAATTCAGAACATGTTAAAATGATCATAATGGGTTTTTTAACATTAAAAATATATTAATAACGAGCTATTAATGACAACCATCGGATTGATTGCGTATGGTTTGGATGACGGACTTTCCATGCACACAGGAAAGGTTGCACCTCATTTGAAATATTTCCTATATATATATATATATATATATATATAGGAAAAGGGAGTATGCTCCCTGGTTGTAGCCAACTTACATGCTCCTACCCCTTTTCTCCTATATTTTTTTATTTTTCTGAAATGAAACCTATTGGAATTTAGATCATAACATGTCACCATGGTGTCATTCAAAATTCAACTTAATTCGAGACTTCTATCCCCTCCATCAAGACTGTCAAATTTTAGCGGTCTCAGAATTGCTGAAATAGACCCCCTTCAGATGGAGGGCATAAGAGTCTCTGTTTCTGACGAAATTGGAATGACATCTTCGGGGGATATAGTTATGAATTTATATATTTTTATTTTTCAAAAAAATAAAAAATATAGGGAAAAATAGAGGTGGGAGTAGCCAATTGGCTACACCCAGGGAGTAGCCTCCTTTAACCCTATATATATATATATATATATATAGAGAGAGAGAGAGAGAGAGAGAGAGAGAGAGAGGAAAGGGAGCCTACTTTGTGAAGTAGGTAACTTACCTACTTCAATTCACATTTCATTTTTGCAAAATTTTTTATTTTTTTTCAAAAATGCCACCGTAGATTTTCATAATTATATCCCTCTAATATGTCATTCAAATTTCGTCAGAAACAGAGATTCATATGGCCTCAATCCAGACAGTCATTTTTTAACGGTCACAGATTTGCTGTATTTTACATGTTCTGGATGAAGACCGTAGGAGTCTCCGTTTCTGATGAAATTGGAATGACATATTAGAGGGATATAATTATGAACATCCACGGTGGCATTTTTCAAAAAAAATAAAAAAAATTACAAAAATTGGATGTGAAGTAGGTAAGGTTACCTACTTCACAAAGTAGGCTCCCCCCCCCCTCTCTCTCTCTCTCTCTCTATATATATATATAATAATAATAATAATAATAATAATAATAATAATAACTTCGTCGTTATAAGTCATGGCACTCACAAATCAGTATACATAATAAGCGTAAATAAACACAAACACCGTGATATGTTCGCTCAGCCCCACACATTCGGATGCATTCTTTTATTGGACGCATATATAAGAGATTCAGATCGACGGCAATCCAATAGTACATGAAATCAACGTCCTTTGAGCATCTCGAAGTAAGGCTTTGCTACAACGACCAACGGCTGTTTCCTACGAGTAGTGATCCCCGGGGCCTCCCCCATGTCCATCTCCCCGCCACCAGCAATCTCCCAGTCGAACATGTTGATCAAGTTGGCCAGAGCAACTTTCACAGTAGCCGTCGCGAGGGAGATGCCGGGGCAGATCCTCCTCCCTGATCCGAACGGCAACAAGTGGAAATCCTGACCTCTGTAATCCACTCCACTGTCTATAAACCTATCGGGCCTGAACTCCTCAGGCTCCTCCCAGTACTTCGGATCTCTTCCTATCGCCCACACATTCACCATCACTCTTGATCCTGATGGGATCCTGTACCCGAGGACCGTCGCTTCCTCGACGGATTCCCTCTGGATGAGAGGAACGGGAGGATGCAACCTCAGTGATTCCTTCACCACCGCATCTAGATACTCCATGGATGATGCTTCACCTTCTGAGATTGGCGCGTTCTCTTCCGATACCGATTTGTGGATCTTCTCTTTCGCCTCGAGGAGTAATCGTCGGTTTCGAATAAGTTCCGCCATGGACCATTCGAGAGGTATGTAGGACGTGTCTGTGCCAGCGACGACTAGATCCTTTCTCATGAATGAGAATCATCAGAGTAATCAGCAATGAGTTCAAAGCAATAGAAGAAGAAAAACTTTACTTTATAATGAAGAAGTGCTATGGTAAAATCCGCCTACATGATGATTCAAGTATATCAATTAAAAGACATTGAATCCGGCTTTTTATGGGATTTTTACCGGGCAGACCTTATAATCTTTGTCAATTACCTCTGCGACTTTTGAAACATCGTAAATCTTCCCTCGACCATGTAAACTTGCTCTGTCTTACCCCACGAACTCTACCGTTAAATCAACACATCTTGAGTTAACTTCCTTGAGTTAAAAATGAGTTAATTCAACCAATCCACGATCGGACGGCTATAATTAACCAAGACCTCTTCCATCTCTCCTCCCTCAATGAGGGTATTAGCCTGACTAGAGGAGGTGTGCACGAGGGGTGTAGCGCTGCGGCTTGACTTGAGATCGATGGAGAGGGGAGGGGGCTGGAGGAGGTGCGTGGAGGGGAGGAGGTTGGCGGCGGCCTGGGCTGGAGGGAGGCGGGGAGTCGAGCAGGGGAGGTGTGTGTGTGTGGGTGGGTGGGGGGGGAGGGAGCTCGAGCGGCGTGAGGCGGGCTGGGGGCTTCGAGCAGCGGGTCCCGGCGGGTGGCCGGGGAGGGTGCTCGAGTGGCAGGAGGCGGGGGCTGCGGGGGGCTTCGCGCGGCGGGGTGAGGGGGTGTGGAGGGCTTTGTGCGTGGGGGGGGGGGGGGGGCGCTCGAGCAGCAGGACGCAGGGGGTCTCGAGGGTGGGAGGCAGGGGCTGCAGGGGGCTTTGCGCGGCGGTGGCGGAGGTCGGGAACAAGGAGGTCGAGCTCGGGGAGGAGGGCGGTGGGAGGGAGGAGGTGGGGGGTGTTGTGTTGTGGGGAAAAGGAGGAGTGTGAGAGGGAGTAATAATTAATGTAAATTCGGCAAATAAAATAGGCATAATATAAAAGAATGTAACGGAATCCAGTTAGTTTTAACGGGTAAATAGATGGGGGTTAACCGCAGGGTTTATAGGGTAAGAGTTAGCAAGTTTACAAGGTCGAGGGAAGAATTACGATGTTTCAACGATCGTAGAGGTAATTGACAAAGATTATAGGGTATGCCGGGTAAAAATTCCTTTTTTTTGTTTACCTAAAGCTCGAGTTTGCACTATAGTCTTTTCGATACAACCACATAAAGCCTGATATATGTTTTCAGGGTTAAAGGTCTATCAGAGATAATCCTATGCTGTTACAGCAATGCTGCTGTAACGTCGGGGATCCGTTGGACGACGATTGGATGATCTCGGAATATGTGTCAACCATCCCTGACCCTCTACGAGGGCCGTCCGATCTCATCCAACGGATCCCCTGTGTTACAAAGACGAGTGTGCGGAAGTTATTTAGAAAGAAGCTCGAGAAGTAAAGCAGTTGAGAGATGTAAGGATGCAACTACCTGAATTATGGATTTGATGAAATCATCGCTAAGAGAGATGCCTCCCTCGTGTTCCTGTTGCATTGAGAGAAGCAGATCAACCAAGTCCTCCTGATTGTTTCCATGATCAGCACCCACATGATCGCGTTTTCTCAGACGATGATCCTCAAGCACTCTGTCGAGGAACTTGTCGACGTTGCGGAAGCAGGTACTTGCTCTTGATGCAATCCCGCTAATTGTACTCACCCAACCGAGCTTAGGGAAGAAGTCTTCGACGGGGAAGAGCCCAACCAATGTCGACATCTCCTTGACGAGAGCACAGACCTCGTTGCCTTCGTCATGATCCCGGTTCATGTATGAGCTCCCCAAAACAATTCGACCCACGATGTTGTATGCCAGATTGTTCAAAATCTTGCTCAAATTCAAAGGGCCCAGCTTGCTTTGTTTCGCAATCTTTTGCAGCATGATTGCCACTTCATTCTCTATCACCTGCGAAACCGTTTCATTCATGCTAATTTAGATTACATTGGCTGAACTAATCCTCTATCTAAACTGCATAAATGATGCACCTAACTAAGGGCCCGTTCGGTTCGGGAAGAAGCAGGAATAAGGATGGGTAATAAGGAGAATAAGAGTCTATTCTTTGTTCGGCTGGAGGATAGGAATAAGGAGAATAAGGTGAAATAAAGGTAGGTAAGGTGGGATAAAGATACGAATAAGAGTAAAATAAATAAATATCATGGTAATTTTAATTAAAAAAAGTTTCAAAAAATCTTATGGTATCGCAAAACCGAGAGGCCGAGGATTGCAGAATTTCCCTTGTAAATTCAATAATTTCATTATTTCCCATGGACATGCATATTATGTAGTATCATTATTGTAGCCGTATTTTATTTATAAATTTAAATTATAAGATATTAGTTTTTTGGATTTTTGTCTCTGAAAGCTTTTTTTCATGTATTTTTAAGCTTTCTTTTAATCCTAAGAAAAATTACCTGGTTGTAACTTTGGGCCCTCTTGGTGGAAAGCACGTGAACGACGCAGATCTTCTTGGCCTGCCTCCAGCCCTCGCCGTAAGGACCGAAGAGGACGCCGCGTGCACCGTAGAAGAGCTGCTTGGCCATGGCCATGGGGGGCCTGCTGGCGAAGACGACGTCTTGGGTCCTCATCACCTCCTTGGCAGCCTCCGGAGACGAGACCACGAGCGTAGGGACAGATCCCAGGCGGAGGAGCATGAGGGGGCCGTGAATTTGAGAGAGGCGGCGGAGGGACTGATGCGGGAGAGAGCCGAGCTGGTGGAGGTTCCCGATCCATGGGAGCCGCCGCGGTGAAGGCGGTGGGAGGTGGAGATGGTTGCAGCTGCTGCGAGTTAGCTTCTTGAGATGGTGGTAGAGGGTGAGGATGAGAAGTGGGAAAGAGAGGAGGATGGTCAACGTCAACATGGTTTGCTTTTCTGGATTCCCACCTTGCAATCTCTACCATGTTAGATTTTATATAGAGAGAGCCCAATAGGATGGGCGCTGACTTTTCTGGATCACAGTGAACCGTCGGATGGAGATTGGACGTCCCTCATAGGGGGTCCACTATCCCGCCCCCCTATAAGGACCGTCCGATCCTTATCGGACGGTCCACTGTAATAGCAGAGATCCGATCCCGAATGAATGAGTAACATCCACTAGACAACTATCAATTGGATATTATGTTTTTATTTTATTTTTTCAATTTTTTTAACGAATATAAATATGGATATGGATATGGATATATTTTTATTTTTTTAAGATATAGATACAAATATGATAACAAATTTTCTGGTAGATACGGATATATGTATTACAAAATATATGTGTATCATTGATGTATATCTATATAAACAAATATGTAAATATTTTATAAGGTTACATGTATTTGTCGTTCTTTTAGATTTATTTCAAATGCAGAAAGAAAATTATATTTAATAAATTACAAAAAAAAGCCCCAACTCAATTCCCGATCAAGCCTTCATTTAGAAACATAGTTTGATGTTATTTTTTACCTAAATGTACGTAATTTTATTATTCAAATCTATTTCTTATATTTATTAAAAATGTTATGATATGTTCGAAAAAATTCTTTAGTATTTTTAAAGACAGTATGATATGAAATTAACATAAATATGTAACTAAGTTATATATATGCCTTTCTATTCTATTTGCCTCCACCCCCAGCCAGCGTTCCTCGCTTTGTCCCTGGTAGTCTTAAACCCGATCTCATTAAATAAAGAAGAAAATGCTCAAAATGTATTATTTTTAGAATAAAATTTCATTTTCAAACAAGGTTTTTTGGGATAAAATCTTCAAAACATGAGCTTTTGGAATTTAATCTTTCTTTGATTATTTCATCAATCTAATTCTTAATCTTGAACCTTCAAGCAGGGTTTATTAGAATCACTTTTAGGCTTTGTGTCGCTTTCTAGCTTTTCTACACTTTTCATTACAAAGCTTATACAAGTTTCTACCTGAAAAGTTAATCAAGCAACAAAACAAATATGCAACTGAGTCATTAGCAAAATCTAAATCACTAACAACTTATATGATATTGTGGAGACATTCACAATCTTCTTCTGCATGATATAATTCCAACAAATGAAATCGATAACGAGATCTTAGTTTGTTATCCATCATGTGGAGAGCCTTTCAAGAAGGGAAAGACACATATGATGGATCCTCGTGAGAAAGATGTGGTAGAGCTATATGTACTCGACAACACGGATGAAGTTTCACCGTATGTTGAGTACGTTCAAACTTACCATATTCATGTACATAATTGCCAATATATTAATATTTGGTTTGAAATGCAGAGAATATAGGAGATTCATATTTGCAAATAATCTAACCTAACTGATAAGGATGTGTTTGAAGAGTTCTGAAAGGCATTTGTGAAATGGTTTAGAAATCGTGCTAGATCATCTGTCTCGACTGATCCAAAGTCGAAGTTGTTACGGGAGTTCGCTTTGGGTTCGATTACACAGTCTAAAAGTACCACAAGTTCTATGTCAATGGATGCATATTTCACTCATCCAACAGAAACAAAGGATTAACTACATGCAACTCAACTATCATGAGGATTACCTGAGTTATTATGTGATTCGCATTGAGTTGATTGAATTAGAGTGCAATATGCCCATACCATATCACCTATATTTGTTTTTGTGCGACTGATACAATCTGGAATAATGAGTTCAAGTTGATGTAATGCATTATATAGTAGAAGTGGTTCCTGGTAAATATATAAGAAGATTTGAACCATTCGCACTTGCAATATTTCAAATTGAGAAGATATATTACGTACCTCCCATAGGCAAAAAAGGAAGTGGGATAGAAGATTAACCATTTAAAAATGATGACGCATAGGGGTGTAAACGGACCGAACCTGAGCGAACCTATATTTTTTAAATTCGGTTCGTTTATTTAATCGAGCTTAAACTTGTGTTCATGTTCGGTTCGTTTATTTTTGAATCGAATCCGAATCGAACCTTTTTTTAAACGAATCGAACCTAAGCGAATATCGAACTTAAGAATTCAGAGGGAATGAAAAGAAGAGAAATGGAAATATATATATATATATGTGTTTACAATTAGAATAACTATTCATTTAGTTTTTTTCTTTATCTAACTCATCTTCATCTTTTGAAAAAAAATAGATTAATATGGATTAATCTCTTTGAAAAAAGTATAATTATAATATATTTTTACATCTTTTCCGATGGAGATAAGGAATAAGAATAATATGGAGATATTCGATAAGTAAGGTTTATACTTGTTCTGTTGATTCAAAGATAAAGAAGGGAAAAGTACTAGACACATAGATGATGGATGTTGTAAACACGATGTGACTATTTATGTTTGGATAGTTTATACCAAGATAAAACCTACTTATTACGTAAATATCCAGTTATCTCTAGACAAAATTCACTTATCCTGGGACAAAATTGACTTATCTCAAAATAAGGTCCACTTCTACGGATACGGATTTGTAAATATGTATATGTGCATGTTTATCGAGCTTTTAACGAATCGAATCTGAGCGAACCTATGATTTTTAGGTTCGGTTCGTTTATTTAATCGAGCCTAAACTTGTGTTCAGGTTCGGTTCGTTTATTTCCGAACCGAATCTGAATCGAACTTTTAGTGAGTCGAACCTGAGCGAATATCGAACTCGAGAATTATTTTACAGCCCTAATGACGCATAAGTATGTTGATAGCAATGACAACGTAAAATAAGGTCAAGTTTCGATTGGCTTGGTTATTTCTGACTGTACACATCCACAACATATTTCAATATACTATGAGTAATTGGTATATATTGACAAGACTTGCAATTATGTATTTACTCTACAAATGTTTACTTGAATTTAGTTGAAGCAAAATATTACTTTTATAACTATTGTGTAAAGCAAATATGTTTATATAGTAATGGCAGTAACTAGAGGTGGAGATTCGTCTGTAGGAGTGGCTCTGCCCGACGTGGTGAGGGTTCTGTAGACAGTAGCATACCAACAACCTCCTACCTCGGATCGAAAGCATGTGGTATACTTTAATTTTATGTGTTTGTAGTTTAAATAATTGTGATAATCACTTATTAAGATGCATTCTTATTTCTAGTTAGAGGATCTTGGAATCCAGAGAATTTGTGCAGTAGTTGATCGCGCACTCCCATCCTTCCATCTCCGAGTGATGGTCACCAGACCACACTACAGTATGGGCTGTTTGGTTGCTAGGTTGGACTGGATTGGGTTGGGGTACACTGGTGTATCCCTCCTTCCAACCCTCGCAATCCTCCTCACAGTTTACTATTCACAGGGGGTACAATTTACTATTCACAGGGGTACCCCAACCCAACTCAACCCAGTTCAATCCAGCAACCAAACAGGTGCGCATCAGGGTGCTTCGCCTATGCAGGATGCATATCCAACAAAGATTATTCGTACACCCACCTACAGTACATTGTTCTCCTGTGGCTGGGGAGAAGGCCTTGGTTCCACAGCGATGCCTACAGTTCTTTGCAAGATGCATATGATCTACATATGTTCTCAATTTTTGTTATATTTTATCTGTGGTTACTCAAATTTCATGCAAACTACTATATTTGATCTAGATGTACTCTTAAAGATCAACATGATATGGTGAAGGATCTGTGCAAGGTCTAGAAAAAAATTTCAAAACTGTGAAGACTACATATGGACTCACATGAATCCAAATGATGAACAAAAGGATTTTGGATGTGGTCTACATGTTTTTCCTTAATTTTAGTTTAAATATTTTACCATTACGACACATATATTTGATATAATTACTTACTCAGTGCAGAACATGGGAGTATGGGTGTTAAGTAGTCCCGCCACTTATAAACCACACCCACATTTCGTGAGTTTTAGATGTGGTACTATATTTGAGGTATCGGTGTTACACCTCCCCCACTTATATTCGCAACGTCCTCGTTGGGACATGGCCCATCACTTATTCCCAGTGACAGTGGCGGCTGCACGCTCCGGGTAGCTATTTCCTCATATCTCTTTGTAGGGATGGCTCTCTACCTCTCGGGTAGCCCTTTCCACTATCAGAGGGAACCCGTTCTGATATCATTTGCAACTTCCCAGGCTTAGTTTCCCCAGTCCGTTATCGAGGAAAACTGGCCCTGACAACTTGTTGGGTTCGGACCCAATTGTATCCGTTAGCAAACACCCAAAATGCTTAAGCTCAAGTTGTTAAGTAGTAATCCTCAGCACTTATAAACCGCATCCACACATTCGTGAGTTTTAGATGTGACACTATGTTTGGGATTGGGGTGTTACACATATCCCCCATTATAATAGAGAGATTTATCGAGGCAATAGATGGGGTCGAAGACCGGTAGTGGGAGAAGGAAGTCAATCCTTCATGCTGCACACACTTTAGAGGTATATATTCTTGTCATATCTTTTGTTATCATAATGATTGGATACATTATATTGTACGCCTACTTGATACTATGATATATATGGTCGCTCCTATTGGGATTGAGAGACGTGAAATTGTATGCATATACTTTATCTTAAAAGTGGCACTCTTTATTCGGACATTTATGCTGACATTAATTCTGCCAACACACGATTTCATAGCGTAAATCGACACTTCAGGAATGGTGGACGAAGATGCACATGCATGTAAATGTGCGATCGACAATTGAAGATCAGTCCACTGCTGTGAGTTTTTTTTCAAATACGATCCATAATCATCTAGTTCTTAAGTGCAAAAACTTAAGTGTATTTACTAATTATTGATCTTAATAGGATCGATACGATGTCCTTTTCAAAAAGAAGCATGTGCCCACTCTTTTGGAAGAGTTACCATGGTTTGATACTTTGATCCTAAACTTTGGCATGAGGTTATTGATGGAAGACAGGTCGAGCTTACAGAAGGCAAGCCTTGGGGGCTCTCCATTCCAAATTCTCCTCGGACTCTGGTTGCGGCACTCCTGATTCGATCGTGTTTATTGACCCATTCCAAATATGTATCTATGGCAGGTAATGGATTACATATTAAATTCAAATTTACTATTCTTAGCATGTGTTGATATTTTATAAATTATAAAAAACCTCTAAAGGATGCAAAAAAGACTGTCGTCTAGGAGGATAGTGATGATGGTGAGGAGGAAGAAGAAGATGATGAGGCAAATGAAGAACATGGTGTGTCGCAACAAGTGATTCCTCGTGGAGTTGTGATTCGTTGGACGGATGAAGAAGCAGAACAAAGAGAGAGGGAGATGCAAATGGGAAAGAAGAAAGAAGGAAGGCAAGGTGATCTTCCGGGGAAGTAGGGACTAACCAGGGATTTTTTAAGAGGGCCCAATGCTAGAACCAGGTAATTACGCCTTGATTATCAGACGACCCTCATAGAGGTCGGGATGGTCGGCCCCCTATGAGGATTGTCCGAACGTCATCGGGCGTATCCCTGCATAACATCAGGTTTTGCAACACAACAGAGGATCCTCTTTGTCATTTTTCTCATATATATTTTATTTTTTTCGTATAATCTCCTTATCAGTTGAATACTAGTGGAAGGCAAAAAGGAAGCTTTGTCAATGTTACAAGGCCACCTACATCAAATTATTCAATCTTTTCACCGTTTAGAGAACATATAAAGATAAATTGAACAACATATCATTTGTTCCTTTATAGGGTGTTTGGATAGTGGGTTTAGGTGGGTTAAACTGGTTGCAGGTAACCCATTTTTGGGTTTTGGTGTTTGGATAGAAGGTTAAACTGGAGGTGGGTTAGAAGTGGGTTTGGGGTGATGTGATTGTATTGGAGTTTGAAAAAGTGAGAAGTTATTGTGATGTGATTGTATTGGAGTTTGAAAAAGTGAGTAGAAGTGGAGTAGTTTATAATTTTTATATGATATGATGGTATAGTATATTATTTTTTGATGAATTTGATGATGGAGAATTGATTTATTTATTTTTTTAAAAAGATAAAAAGTGGGACCCACATGGAGGGAGAAAATATGGGGTAGGGGAGTTAAACCACCCTTGGGGTGGTTTAACCCGATACAAGAACGCGCCCTTAGGGTGCGTTTGGTTGGCGGGTTAAGGCGGGTTAAACTGGTAGAGGGTAACCCGTTTTTTAATTTTGGTGTTTGGATAGAGGGTTAAACTGAGGGTGGGTTAGAAGTGATTTTGGGGTGATATGATTGTATTGAAGCTTGAAAAAGTGAGTAGTTATTATGATGTGATTGTATTGAAGTTTGGAAAAGTGAGTAGAAGTGGAGTAGTTTATAATTTTAATATGATATGATGGTATAATATATTATTTTTTGATATAATTGATGATGTAAAGTTGATTTATTTAATTTTTAAAAAAAGGAATAAAGTGGAGCCCATGGGGAGAGAGGGGAATGTGGGTTAAGGGGGATAAACTCCCCCAAGGGGAGGGTAACCCGGTAGCCAAACGCTACCTTAGAGTTGCACAGGGAAAGCACGTACTGAGTACGGTGTCTTTTAATCGACGTACTTGAACCATCACGTTGACTTAATATTCAGCAGTACTTCTTCTATACATTAAGTAATTTAAAAACTTCATCTTCCGTTGCTTTGAACTCATTGGTTACTGAGTTTACGTTCATATATCCTTCATAAAGGATCTAATTGTGGCCATGCGAAACCAACAATTACTCGCCAAGGTGAAGGAGAATATCCATAGATCAAGTATTAGAAGAGAAGATGATCGCATAAGGTAAAGCCACATCCATGGACTACATAGTAGATGTGCGTATGGATCGGATACAATATGTAGTCCAATCTCTGATGTTGTTGGATTGGTTTAATTTTGTCATTTTAATTAATTGGACCCGATTGAGATTTTAAAAATCCGTTAAATTATAGATTAGATCACTACTAAAGTATGATATGCTCCAATCCATTATCCATTAAATATTGTATATGATAACCATTAACATTTACAACTTTCTTTCTTATCCTACTTAATGATTAATATTTACAACTTTCTTTCTTATCCTACTTAATGACTTCCACTGAAATCTTCCTTAATCAAGTGGTGCTTTAATTTTAATTTAACGTGTAACATTATGCTAGGAAAAGAAAGAAAGATAACTTTAAGATTAAAATATAAAAAAAATCAAATTATCGTATTCTACTTCTCAAAGCCAACCTCACCAACTGACAACGCGGCCTTTGAAAACCCCTCTAATGATCGGGTTGTAGAAGTAGTGGCTCCCACTTCAAAAGGACTAGGATTTGAACCCCCCCCTCCCCCCCAATAAAAAATGCAGCCTTTGGACTTTGCATAACCTTATCAAGTAGAGCTTACATCATCTCAGATCAATTATTTATGCTCTAATCCAATCTCCTCAGGGCACCTTTATTGACTTTATTCGTAATACATAGATGCTTTCCCATTTGATATTCTAGCCACAAATACAAAGCATGATGTTGATATCGTTGACTTCTAGGTCAAGGTCTTCCTCAGCTTTATGCTATCTTTGGGTTACATTCTTTTGATCAAAAATCTATAATATGAGAGCTTTCTTATAATCATTGTAGTTGAGCTTATAATTGTTTTAAATCCTTGTAGTAAATACTCTTTTTTACGACAATTCTTCATAAAAACATAATCGTTAATCCAGATATTGTATTGATGTTAATTGACGTAAAATCTCAACCGCTACTTGAACATAATCTCAACCGCTCCTTGAACATCCACTGGCCCTTAATCCCCCTCCCTCAGAATCAATGCCTTTTTTAATCTCTATAATGTCTTCCTTTGCCAGATTTCAAAGCTGAATGAGAACAGCTCCAAGCTCTGTAATTAGGGCTGGCAGCTCGATGAGCCAGGCTCGGGCTCAGCTCGATAAGGGCTCGTGAGCTTGGCTCATTAAGCTATTGAGCCAAGCCCGAGCCAGATTTTTGGGCTCGATAGCTTATCGAGCCAAGCCCGAGCCCAGCCCTACTCAGCTCGATAACTCAATAACGAGCTCGATAAGGAATATATATATATATATATATATATATATATTATATTTGTGAAACTGCAATGTTTTTTGTTTTCGTTTGTGTTAGTTTTGCAACATTGTTAATGGTGGATTATGTGTTTATGTTGTTTATGTAACAACAATGTTGGGTGGACTATGTTGTAGACTTGGGTTTTCTATCTTTTATCTATGTTAATCTAGGTTATAGTTAGATATTTAGTATTTTTTTCTTTTTTATTAACAAGCAGAATGTTACAATATCATAATTTAACTTTTATATACAACTCGGATGGTGGATAATCTTTAAAAAAGAGGTCTCGGGTTCGAGCCCAGGCAAAACACTTTTTCACCAAAAAAACAATTATTTCCTTAACGAGCTTGAATAGGCTCGAGCCCAGACCAGGCTCGATAAAGGGCTCGGCTCAAGACTTATCGAACTCGATAAGAGCTCGATCCCACCGAGCTCGAGCCCGAGCCCAGCCCTGCTCGGCTCGTTAGGCTCGATAGCCAGCCCTATCTGTAATCATCGTTCAAGAAATGTGATACCATCTCCTGCCGTCCAAACATCTCAGTTGTTTGAAAAGCTTGCTTAATGAAATGGATGATATAATCAGGTCTAGTTGTATCAAATACCCAACTAAATTACAAACCCCTGTTCTGAATCAGGATGCCAAATGTCATAAACAACACCGTTGTTATCTGGAGATCTTTCGAATGATCAGATTTCCAACTAATATCCACAACCATACAAGTCAACCACACTAGAGTAAAAATAACAAATTCTCCCATTTACCATAAATTTAAAAAGTCAACCGACCCAGAAAAAAGGAAGCATTTTTACTGTATTCTCCTTGTAGGTATTCTAACATATCTCTTCTCCCTGACAGTCAGATATGTGATCGTCAAACATTTCATTCTGAACCAAAGTGTGTATCGTAAGTTAAAAAAATCAAAGGAATTGAAAAAATCAAAGGATTTTCTATAACAAATCATAGATAGAACTCATTAGTAAGTCGACACTCAAATCAAGGTACATATTACGAGGAATGGACCACAACCGAGTTAGGACACCAAATATAATGAACCATTCCTCTTCTTGTAGAATCGCTGTAGAAATACCGTCAAACATTCAGCTCCAAACGGAAGCTTTTATCTCAAGCTCCACATTTTAAGATAGAATTTTTACACGTGTGTCCTAATTTCTCACACCAACTCTTACGCCACTATCCTTTTTGCAAATTAGACATGCCCCTAACAAAACTATCGGACAACACACCTCCTCCTCCATAGCCCTCGCCTCAGAGCATCCCCTCCACTTAAAACCCCTTGACCTCCTTCACCGCAACCACCATCACGAGGCCTTGGGGATTCCTACAGTATCAAATAAAATGAATGTTACGACCTCCGCAATGTAGGCTACTTGACTTCGAGGTTGTCAAAGAAAAGAGCGAACCTACCAGGATGAGATACAAATGCCACACTCATGGAAGTCAAGCTCAAAACTAAGAGCATTGGTACAGGCGGTCGACCCACATGCCAGGAACTTCACATGCTTGTTTTCTATTTATGATTATCGCATGAGGGAAGACAGTCCTCCCATCCTAGCTTATGCTTTTCCTGTTTTGTTCTCATGTGTGTCAGGTGACCGGGGTGCTTCAGCTCCATACACTATTCGAGAATGGGTTTTTGAGGTTGTTTGCTTATATGCCCCAGGAATATGATCATTGATGCAGATGCAGAAGACCTCGTATCGACACACCTGGACTTGAGTTCTAATCACTCTCTTTGAATCCAGGCACATGTTTCATGCTGTAGGAGTGGGTGAAGGTACCTGGAACATCAAGGAAGGCGTGCTTCTTGCTTGCGGTGAGGGAGTGGAGGGAGAGAGTCTGCAGCTTGTCTTCCTCGTTAAACTACTACAGCTTCCCCTCTAGAATCATCTTGCCTACCATAACTGAAGCCATTAGAGAGGAGTTCAGACGAGTTTTCCCTCCAGAATCGTCTTCCCTCGGGAATCGCTCCTCATCCCCGACCTCCCCCACCATCTCCAGTCCCCTCCGCTCACTGCCTCTGACCTCCCCCACCATGTCCAGTCCTCACTTCAAACTGCCCCTGACCTCCCACGATCTTCAACACCCCACCGACTCGCCCATCCACACTCCCTCTTTTCCACCCTCCTTCTTTGCCCACCCCAACTGCCCTTGGCCTCACCACCGCAAGCAACGCCGCACACCTCCCACCTATGGGAGGGGACACTTTCATCTTACTGCGAGACCTTGAATAAACATGGTTAAGTTTATAGACAGTGAACTAACAGAAGTACACAACTGTTAGCAGTCCAAAAATAAAAGGGCACTAGCGTAATTACAAAAAAGGTAGGGGTGTAGTTG
This sequence comes from Ottelia alismoides, assembly GCA_037367405.1. Taxonomy (NCBI): domain Eukaryota; kingdom Viridiplantae; phylum Streptophyta; class Magnoliopsida; order Alismatales; family Hydrocharitaceae; genus Ottelia; species Ottelia alismoides. The sequence continues at coordinate 364,935 of JAZKJV010008002.1, read as the reverse complement.
TTGCTATGGATACTCTGAAGGGAAAAACATGGGGAAAATCCCTTTAAGACAAAGAACCCAACTTTTTGGTTTAGATTTTGGATCATTAGCTCAATTGACTCAGCTCACAAGCTCTTAAGGATGTCAAATACAAGCCAAACTCATGACCCGAATCTTGCGGACACCAATCGAGGGGAGTCAGAACCTTCATGTTTACGAGAAGGGCAATCAAATTAAATTTCATTCCTAATGTCGAGAGTTCTTTTAGGATTCGTTCAAAGGGGGAAGAAACATGAAAGAAAATATATCATGTCCAAGGACTATCAGGGGAGGAGGGAAATAATCATACAGGGTGTTGGACAGAAAAAACCTTACACGAGGTTGAATGATGTTCGTAACAAATGGTGTGTCATTTTAAGTTGATCAATAGAGAAAGCTCTACATGATGGGATGGCAGACAAGAAGAGGAGTTTCAAGAAAATAACCTTGAACCAATCAAGATATTGACACAAATCTGACCATATACATGTCCAGAGAAATGAATGGTATCAATTGAAATTCGAAGTTAGAGAACTTAAGTCCCATTAATTTTTTTGTTAGAAAGTGCTTCCATAATGGCACAAAAATCATAATCTTCCATGGGTTCTTCCTTCTCCATTCACATATAACCAAACCTGAACCGTAATACACGGTTAACGAATCAAATCACTCCGATTAGAATGGTTATCTGTTGAATCAGGTGTCAACTGTACGAAATGAATTATAGGTTATCCGTGGGTGGCCGTGAATAAAAAATGTTAGACTATTCAAGTAATACATTTATTTTGATATTGAATTAAATTAACTAAAAGGATCATCAACTTATTAATCGGATTAAAAACATCACGATCTTAAAATAATTTCACGTAAAATTATGAACTAAAAATAGGAAGACCACAATCGTTGACTATTGGCCCTTACATACAATGTCAAATAGCCAGAGCCCTTGATGAAGTAATCGTTGACTATTGGCCAAATTGTCGCTGCATTTTCTAGCCAAAGATAAAACTACCACAATCGTTGATGATTGATGTAATTGGGGAAAAATACAATTTTGTAATTACACAATTTTTGAAGGAGGATGTTGAAGATCAAATGAAAAAGAGGCATCAGATAGAGAAGAAGCTCAGAGGGTTACCACAACTTTTCAAGAGTTTGCAGTATTGACGGAAGTGTTCAAGGCAGAGTTAGTGGAATCGGAGGAGTTTGAGACATTGGCACAATCCCCCAAACAGTTCACATCAGCGTAGGAGGAGCTCGAGGTGTTTGCACAATCACCCAATAGTTCACCACATCGGATGAGGGGCTTGAAGTATTGGCAAAATCACCTGATTATATGCAGCATCAAAAGAGAAGCTCGAGGTGTCAAGTGGAGATGACGGTATACAGATGGATTAAGTATGGGAGAAGTGTCGAATGAGTTGGAGAGTGTTGAGTTGTATAGACCCATTTAGAACCAACAAGGAGAGCGCCCTTAGGAACATTAACAATATCCGAGTATTTTTTTTTTTACCAAGACATCCATTTCTTCCTTCATAGCATTAATCCATTTCGGATCTCTTTTGGTTTCATCAATATTTTTGGGAACATAATGAGCATCAAGAGAGTTAATAACGCATTCACCCTTACTCACTCATATTGGAACATAATGAGCATCAAATGAACTAATAAGATGGTAGGTTCCTAAAAATATAACGTGAAAATAGGCTAATAAGCTAATAGGTCCCTAAAGATCTACCATCAAAACAGACTAATAACATTGTAAGTCCGCAAGACATTATCAAAATGATTTAATGACATGGTAGGTCCTCAAAGACCTATTGTGAGTTTGAACTAATGCATGGTCGGTCCCTAAACTTATATTAAGTTGAACAAAAGAATGATCATGAGTAAAATGAAATTAAATCCAGGATTTGATAAGGATTTGATAGGATGATTGTCATAGATGTCACATCACGCACATAAATAGACCAACTTCTCATGACATCAAACATCCAATAAGAAACCTTAAATTATATGTGGTTATTGATGAGTCAAGCCGTCGAATGAGTACCTTTTTGGGCATGAGAACCATTTTATTAAATACACAATGAACTAACTAAAAATGACGGTTTTCAAATAGTTATTCTAATTGAGAAAAAGGATTTAAATGATAATAAGACATCTTACATGGTATTAGTTTTTGAGGGGTTAGACCATACAAAAACCTACTTGATCCACGTTAGTAATCAGTTATCACAAAGTGGATGTCTTGAGACTAGATTCAGTGTATGTCTTGAGACTAGATTCGAACAGTCCCTCCATCATCCCCGAGATCCACAGTGACATCAGCCCTCAACATCCTTATCCATTATTGTCCAATTGATAAACCCCTTGATCTACATTACTTTCCAACAGACAGACATTATACCAACAAAATAGCATCGACCAATCCCCACTCAAAGGGGCCACATTCTTCCAAATTTGTCCCCACTCTAAGAACAATATTTGTGCCCCACAAAAAAATCATGACTATCCTGTGATAACCATTATTCTCACATCCATCAGCAGCTACCCAAATCCGCATTATACCTTCTACTTTCTCTTGGCCTCCTCAACACCTCCAGCCAGCTCAATCGGCTGCATTCCCACCCTCAGTCCCATGGTCGTTTCCAAAATCTGGCTTCTGGACCCAGAATTCCAATCATCTTGCCTTTGCATCTTGATGATATTGAGAAACCCTCCCAACTCTCACTCATGATAAGGAAGAGATGAAATCATGGACTCCATAACTGCCCAGAAACAAAGATATGTAGACCAATTCGACTTCAGGAGACTGCCCGCAAACATGCTCACGAGAGATTTATATGTGCGCTACTAGCTCTACTTTCCACACTCTTTACAAAAACTTAGAAAAAGTGCACAAGATTGCCCCTCCCATGACCCTCAATAACAAGAATAAGATCAAGTGACATTTTCAAAGCAGGTTTAGATATTCAGTCTGTATATAGGAAATATTAAAAATTATTTGATAACCGCAATAACCATCAGCTCCGAGTGCCATTATTTCCCTCTTGATGAAATAAAAACTCATAAGCATACCACAAACTTTCAAGCCAAAGATGCCATGGCTATTGTAAGCCAAAGATGTGCACTTTAAACACATCGTGCATTATACACAGTTCTTATTCCAAAAAAAAGCTAAAAAGCAACAATCAAAAGATGACTGTAAGTGGTATAAATCATTTTTTATTAAACGGGTAAGAGAAAAGCAGAAGTCTAGAAATTAATGGTATAAACATATGGGAGTATCAAACCTTTCAATCTTATTCAAAAGTAGAATTCCATCTGAAAAAACTTGTTCTCTATGTAAGAGCACATCAGCCAAACTGTCTGTAGATATTCCAGTTTCCATTACGAAATCCAAAAAAACATTCAAAAGAACAGAAGTTTCCTTAAAATTGTAACAATTGTTGTGTAACAAAACTTCCCTTGATGCAAACAAATGCATATAAATTTTCCCTTAAATAATTTGGGAATGGAAGAAACTTATCATACATTAAATGGCATGTAAACAAACCCGTCCTTCATTAAAGTTGAAACAGATTCTAATTAGAACACTTATTCACCAATAATAATAATAATAATAATAATAATAATAATCAAACCTCTTCAGCCGCTGCGCAGCATATAAACAATTGCCCCAACGAATCACCGCATCATTCGCCTGCAACGCAAGATGGACAGCATCCATAAAAAATAAATTATTTTAGTCTTCCAAACGAGAAAAAATGGAGGAGAGCGTACCAGTTCATATTAATCAAGGAATCCGGTCTTCTGGAGAACAGCATTCCTGACCTCCCTGAGATCCCTCCCCTTGAGGGTCCTCCCAACGCCCTCGAACACCGAGAAAGACATCGCGCGGGACCTGGCGACGAGCACGTGAGGCGGCACCATCATGCCCTCGCCGTCCTCCTCCACGTCCACCTCCTCCTCGACCTTCTCCTCCACGTCCCACATCCCGGACGGCCTGCCAGATCGGCGGTTGGGCCAGACGGGGATGTTAACGGGGGCGGACATCTGCATGGGTCTACCGGAGCCGGAGAGGAAGGAGCGCTCGTCGGATCGGGGGAGGGGGACGGCCATGGCGGCGGCGGTGGGGGTACGCTTGGGGAGGAGGGAGGGAGGGAGGGGGTCGGGGGAGAGGGCGGCAGAGAGGCCCAGCCCCAACCCTAACCCTAGCTTGCTGTCGGGGCGGGGAGAGGGAGAGGGAGAGGGGGAGGAGGAGGTGGTGGTGGCGGGGGAGGCGGGGGGGCCGTGGGTGGATTGGGAGGTGTGGGGCCAGACGACGTCGCGCTCGTCGAGCTCGAGGTGGAGGCTGCCGTGGTGGTGGTAGTGGTTGGGACGGGGCGGCGGAGGAGCCAAGAGAAGGGGGACGATTGCCTCTCTCCCCATCTCCGTCCCCCCGCTCTCCCCTTCACCTCTCTGCTTTGGGCCTGTGATTGTGACTTTGGTGACGAGCGTGTGCTGCTTTTTACCTCGACGAAAGACAAGACTTTGTGGCATTCGGAGATCATTGGAGGAGCTATTACTTTGCCCCCATTTTCTTTTCCTTTTTTATTTAAATTAAATAGGAAATTGCAAAAACATCCTCAACTATATAGGCCATTCAATGTTTTACCTGAACTTCATCCAACCATAGGGTGTGTTTGGATAGTAGGTTTAGGTGGGGTAAACTGGTTGCAGGTAATCAATTTTTGGGTTTTGGTGTTTGGATAGAGGGTTAAACTGGGAGTGTGTTAGAAGTGGGTTTGGGGTGATATGATTGTATTGGAATTTGAAAAAGTGAGTAGTTATTGTGATGTGATTGTATTATGTTTGAAAAAGTGAGTAGAAGTTGAGTAGTTTAAAATTTTTATATGATATGATGGTATAGTATATTATTTTTTGATGGAATTGATGATGGAGAATTGATTTATTTAATTTTTTTAAAAAGATAAAAAGTGGGACCCATGTGGAGGGAGAAAATATGGGGTATGGGAGTTAAACCACCACAAGGGTGGTTTAACCCGATACACGAACGGCACCATAGTACCTTATTATTAAGATTAATTTTGATATGATGTGAGACAACTCAAGAAATTAAGTTGATCATTTTATTGATCTAGCCTTCACATTATCTCATATTTTAAAATCGAGGTCTTGTATTGTTATTTTTTTCAACTTCAGGCAAGCCATTGAATGTGGATGTCTAGTTCATGAACTTTTTTATAATTTACCTCAAATTAAGTTACCTAAAGTTCCTCAACTTTTCCTGAATTATCAAAGTATATCCAATGAATTCCCTACTTAGGTGGTGGTAACATTATTCGTACTATCATGAATAGTTTAGGCGGTTATTGCTCGAAGAATTCTGTGTTCACTACTTTAAGGCCCTGTTTGGTTGGAGAATAAGCCATGGAATAAGGGATCAATTCTCCTCCCAACACGGTTCCCAGTGGTACGACTATTCACCATTATTCCATCTTATTTCACTCTTATTCATATCTTTATTCCACCTTACTTACATTTACTTCACCTTATTCTTATCCTCCAGCCGAACGGAGAATAGACCCTTATTCCCCTTATTCTCCATCCTTATTCCTGCTTATTCTCCTACCGAACGTGCCCTAAGACTATGCTTCCTTGTTATCATTCCATGACTTAATTCATACGTTTTTAGAGCTTACTTTCGGTTCTTTCGCTGATCTAGACAGGAACATCATGGGCATATGTTCTAGCTGTCAAATTCCAGTGCTTTCTCGCAATGTACTATATTGTCACAATCATGAAGAGCATCTCATAGTGTCTTTTTCGCAAGAAACTAGGACATAGACAAAAGGAAGGAGGATGAGAAAGGCCAAAAGCATGTATCATCTTTCGAAGATACATCCCATATAAGGTAGGACACTAAATCGAGAAAAAAAGATGTGCTTCTCTATAGTGCCAAACGTAGGCATACTTGTTATCATCGGTGACGCAAATATGTCTTTCTCATCAAATAAATATGCTTGCACATGTAAGTTCCTCTTATTTATAATGTCTTGACAATGTTGCAAATAATGAAGATGGAACATTTCTGTCCATGTAGAAGACCTAAACTTTTGCCTTTTTATTTTTCTTTACAAATGTCACTTCACGATTAGATTGTGGACCATTGTAGCCCGTTTTAAACCTTCTAGGCTTGAGAAAAGTCATACCTACTCAGTGAGCGAGACCATTCAAGTTCCCTTCATAAAACTCTTTCAATATTGGATTTAATTTATCATAATTTTCTAAGTTAGATTGACATCAAAACTCATCACTGGATAAATCACAATAAATTGTGCATGTTGAAATTATACTATAAGCCCATTCTTTGAATCCATATATAGGGCATGTTTGGTTACCAGGTTACCTCGGGTAACATGGCATACCCACTGCTCTATCTCTACATTCTCAGGTTGAAATTAGTTGTATGGACCGTACAATTTCTTTGTTATAATATTTTTTAACTACTTTTAAATAACAAATAATATTAAAAACATACAATAATCATTAAAAATTAATATAATACATAATCAATGTGACATCACATCATATTCCTCATTCCAACCATCATAGCCATCCAAACAGCTACTATTTACATGAGGATGCCTCAATCCAACTCAACTCAATTACCAAATGTGCCCGTATAGTTGTCAAATAAATTACAATAAAATCTTTGTACAAACCATCGCCATAGGTGGCATTTTAAATGCTTTCAAGAGATACATCATACGCAGCACTATGAAATCATCATATCAAATATTAAAAGATATGCCTGTGACATCAAAGCAACGTCGGTAGCCACAAGCTCCCATACTGATTATGCAAAGGACCCACTGCATATAAAATAAATAAATACCGAAGTAGATGACACTATTAAAGAAGGAGATGCATATCATATGCCATCTTGGACGGGCTCTGTCTATGATATGATGGTGGTGCCATGGGAAAGATGAGGTCTCGCCCTTGTCCACGTCGTGTGGTGGGCTAATTAAAGCAAATGAAAAAGGATAGGTGGTAGGGATGGGCAATGGGCTGGGCCGGCCCGACCCAGCCCGAAGTTCGGTCCAAAAAACCCGACCCAGCTCGGACCTGGGCCTAAAAAAATGGCTCAAAATTTTTTTGAGCCGGGCTCGGGCTTGGCATGGCCCAACCCGACCCGGCCCAAGGCCCGGTCCGACATAGGCCCGAGTGGTGGTCTGTAGTATGGCCTGAGATTGAGCCCACGACCCAGCCAAATGTGGCCCACAAGCCTTAGTTAGGGACATATGTCCCCTCCCAGCTCCCTCCCCTCACAAGCCAAACACGGTTGATGCCAGGCTCCTAACCCCTCATGCACGAGAAACCCAAATCCCACTCCCAAAACCTCAAGTTGTATTGTCCTCCAAGGCTCCAAGCTTAGTTGCTAAGGTATATCATTGTTGAAGAATCTTTTTTTTTCGATAGCAACTGAAATTCAATTATGTGGTGGTTTTTCAAATTTTGACATTATATTGTCACTAGAATGTCATTGTTTTACAATTGAAGAGATTGATTTACAATTTTACAATATTTTTTCATAAGTAATATAATATTATTTCCCATTTTATTGGTTAATGTTTTGTGTAATATATTACATGTGAGGAGGATGGTATATTCAATCTAGGGGTTTTTTCAGGCTAGAAATTATCCATGTAGTCACATTTCTTGAAGTAGGAAAAGATTGCGTGTTGTCAGGAGGAATTCGTGGCAATTAATCATGAGGAGCTCAAGTATGTTTGTATAGGTCCGCAGAACATGTCTAGTCTTGGGTCGGTCCGGCCCAAAGGAAAGGGGTCGAGCCTGGACTTGGGCCGAAGAACAAGAAGATTTGCGGACCTAAGCCCGACCCAAGACCTGAAATAATTAGATGAGCTTGAGCATGGACCCTTCACGGCCCGGCCCATGCCCATTCCTATAGGTGGGGTATTATTGGTAGTGGTGGGATTCAAGTTTTGGGATTTTAATACAACTCCTAAAGTATATTTTATAATTACACAAACAACCAATGTAATCTTTGTAATTACAGGATAATCCCCACTTGATATCTTTACACCATCAGCCCTCGTAGCTGAAGCTCACCGCTCAAACGAGTGAGTTTGATCACGAGGATCTAAAAGAGTTCAAATAAAACCTTCACCTACAAAATAATCTCTCAAAGTTCCTGCAAGAAACTTTGTGTTCTCGCGTTCATCCTCTCCCACTTCGTCCTGAACTTGGATTGTTACATGTATTGCTTAATTACAGTTTTCAATAAATAATTGTTTGTAAAATTTTACATTTGTGCGTACACGATTTTTATAATTTTTTAAAAATTTTCACTTCAAATATGATGCATAAGACAAGATTAATAAAAGTATCATCAAAATCTACAATATATAGATTAATTACACTACAGGGATGTCAACGGTAAGATATAGATAAGGTTATATCTATTACTTCAAGTGGATTTGGATATTTTAATTTGGGTGGATATGAGTATGTAAAGGATATGCGTTTTGTTTTTTTTTTCGGATACAGATATAGGTGGATACAAATATCCTTTTCGTCTTTTTAGGATGTGGATAAATATATGGTTATATTTTTTACAAGTATGAATACAGATATCCTCATTACTGAATCCATACATTGTATAGACATACGAGTGTGTATACAATATAAATTAAATTATGTTATGTGGTTAATGTAATGTTGCATTTTGGAGTTACTTTCAAATTTATGAAAAAGAAGGATATCTTTATACTTTTAATTATTTATTGTATAAGTTATTTACTCTGGAACTTTGCTTTTTTCCTTTTTAATTTTGTTATATATGTAGTTTTTGTAAGTTTTATTTATTCGGCTATTAATTTTAACTTTACAAAAATGCATCCCGGTTGTTAAGTATATGTATTCCAATCATAATTATTTATTTATTTATTTGCATTTACATTTAAGGATACTGCTTACAATTTCAATATCCGAAAAATATATGTTTTCATCTTTTTCTCCATTTTAAAATGAATAAGGATATGATAACACATAACACTTAAATTCATATCCATACCTACTATAACAAAATTGGCATAAGTTAATGGATAATTTAGCATTTATTGTTATATGTTTAATAATTGTATATAAAACAACGAATATTTTCCTTTACTTTATTATTTGAATTCGCAACAGTATCTTTCTTTACTTTATTATTTGAATTCGCAACAGTATCTTATGCGCCGCTATATTCCTTGTGGCAGATTATATAACAACAATTACTTGTTGACTTTTTCTCCAATTCATCGTCAACAACGTCCTCCAAAAACAATGCCCTAACTGTTTGTTTGCTGAGTTGGGTGGGTTGTGGTAACCTGATTGGAATAATGGCTGTTTGGGATGGTTATGAGGGTTGGAGGGGGTTGGAATAAATAATGTGATGTGATGTCACTGTGATTTGTTATAGAATTCCATTCCACGAAAAGAAGAGGGTAAATCGGGTTACCCCGAACGAGCCTCAAGGGACGACTCAACATGTGGTGAGATCAATGCCATATGCACCACCTCTAGCGGGCTTATTGCGTAAAATCGGTGGGCTGAATACGAAAGCGCACCAACCAGTGAGCCTCCTTTATACGGCAACAATGCAACATCCAACAAGGGTAGTCGTAGAGCAATGGCTCCCACAATTGAAAGACCAAGGTTCGAAACCCACAACCCTCCCTTCTACCAGAAAAAAAGGTAATGAATGATGGAAGTAAGGGTATGACACTGAATCTTAAAAAAAACAAGGGTACTACTGTAAGCACCCCTCCGAGTGAGCAACAATATTCAAAGCACAAGAAGGAAAAATAAATCCCCATAGAAAAGAAGATCACAATGAGAAACGTGTGACTCTGATAACATGCAGAAACAAACAAGAACAACACAAAGAAGCATACAACGATTTACATTGAAAATCCTTCGATGATGGAAAAATCGCACGAAACACCCTAATTTCTTTTTTTCATGAAGATTAGAGCTCTCTTCACTATGCACTCTAAAATACAATAATGAGGAATGTGTACATTATATAGTTGAATGGGTAAACGATCCCCCAATCTGTAGATCCATTTACCTAATAACAACAAGCTAATTCAATAGAGTACATGGACAACCCGCAACCGATGGAAGAGGGTGGATTAGGTGGAGGAGGGAAAGGGCCTCGAAATGGTAGGCCGAAAGGTGACCGCGGTGGAGGTCGAGGTTGGGGAAGGTCACGACAGTGGAGGTCAGCGTTGGGGGAGGTGACGATCGAGGAGGAACAGGCACCCGGATTGTTTGTTGTAATGTAACACATGTTGTATTACAGTGGACCGCCCGATAGGGATCGGATGACCCTCCTAAAGAGCCGGAGATAGTGAGCCTTCTATGAGGACCGTCCAATCTCGATCGAATTGTCAACTGTAATGCTGTATTACCACGTACGATCCTCTCGCTTGAATTAGTAGTAACTCGTAGGTGAGGTTGGGTTGGGTTTTATTTCCCAATTCGTTCTCCCTCCTTGAGGGTAGATTCGATCGTTCTTGCTTCCTTGTCTTCCGTGCTTTGGATCAGCACATCCTCTTCGGACATGAGAAAAAGTAGAACATATCCTTGCAGCATGTTTTCTTCAATAACTCCACCGGACAGTGCAAAGGTGGCGGCCCTGGGGGTTTGCATGCCAACTGCCTTTAATGTCCGAGCTATATCCAAAACGAAGATCTCCATGAAAATCTTGGATATGGGATATACATCCTGCCTGAATCCTTATTCTACTATAAATTTATACACGTAAATAGACATCTCAATCACGCGATATACATCTCTCCTCTCCTTTTGTGAGCTTCAAACACGAACAGCGGCATGCAGTTGCTTCCTCTCCTCCTCTCTCTAGTAGTCCTGCTTCTCTTCGTCCGCCTCTTCGTTCACGTATTCCATAGGAACTCCAACCGCAACTTACCACCCTCTCCATGGAAGCTTCCCTTCGTAGGAAACCTCCACCAGCTGGGTCCTCTTCTCCACCACTCCCTCCACAACCTCTCCAAGACCTACGGCCCCGTCATGCTCCTCCACTTCGGATCCATCCCCACCCTCGTCGTCTCCTCCCCGGCTGCGGCCAGTGACGTCATGAAGACCCAAGACCGCACCTTCGCCAGCCGACCCTTCATGGTCGCCGCCGACCAACTTTTTTACCATACCAAAGACGTGGTCTTCGCCCCCTACGGCGACTATTGGCGGCGGATGAGGAAAGTCTGCACTCTTCACCTCCTAAGCACCAAGATGGTGCAGAGCTTTGGGGACATAAGAGAGGAGGAGGTGGCGGACATGGTTGACAAGGTCAGGAAGAGCAGTCAAGTGGGTCCTGTGAATCTGAGCGAGATTCTGCACTCCCTATCGAATGGGGTCGTGTGCAGAGCTGCTCTGGGGAAGAGGTACTCTGTCCAAGAGACAGAGAGGAGGAAAGAGCTGTGCGAGACCATAGACGAGATGTCTGCTTTGTTTGGCCGATTCCATGCAGAGGAGTGCTTCCCATGGATCGGGTTCCTGTGGAGTTTCCTTAACGGCACAAGATCGAGGTTTAGGCGGTGCAACAAGAAGAATGAGGAGTTCCTCGAGAGAGCTTTGCAGGACCATCGTGGCGGAGGCGGTGAGGAGAGTGGGGATTTCGTCGATGTGCTGCTGTCTCTGCAGAAAGACTGCAACAGTGGGGTTCACCTTAGCGACGAGAACGTCAAAGCTATCATATTGGTAAGATTCGCTTCTATTTTTACAATAGATTATGACTCCTTCCGATTTCTCCTCAAATTACTTAGATACTTGTGTCATATTCATATCTTGAAGTCGATCCAGAATATGAACCAGCGTTGTTTCTTAATCATTCCCATCGAATCCCAAAACAACAGTCATATGGTATTCTAACATCAATTACACTTGCAAATGCAGGACATGCTAGCTGCGGGAACAGACACCTCCTTCATCACGTTGGAATGGACGATGTCAGAGCTCGTAAAGAATCGTCGAGTTCTATCGAAGGTTCAAGACGAGGTCGACGAATATGTTGGGAAAGAGGACGTCTTCCTGCCTTCAGAGAGCAGCATAGCTCAACTCAAGTACATGGATGCCGTGATCAAGGAGACCCTGAGGCTGCACCCTCCTGCGCCCCTTCTGGTCCCAAGGGAGTCCGCATCTGAAGCACAAGTGCAGGGCTACACAATCCCCTCCGGGACCAGGGTCCTCGTCAATGCATGGTCGATGGGAAGAGACCCAAACAGCTGGGAAGATCCCGAGGAATTCAAGCCTGAGAGATTTCTGGACAGTGGTATGGACTTCAAAGGAAACGATTACAAGTACATGCCTTTCGGGTCCGGAAGACGAGAATGTCCCGGTCTCAACTTTGCAATCTATCTCATCAAGATGGCACTGTTTAATCTCCTGCTGCACTTCGAATGGAACGTGAGCGGGCACGAAGATCTCGACATGGAGGAGGTCTCTGGGATCACCACCCACCGGAGAAATCCTCTTGTGGTGGTTGCGACACCGCGTCAGAATGATGCTTAGTTAATAGAGCTTCCTATCATGCATAATATATCACACATATACTGTCAATAATATATGGAGATCAATCTCTAGTAGCAGTTTTCTTTTCCAAATTGTACCTTTATTTTTGCTTACGGTATGCCGTTTTGGAAGTTGTAACGATCTTTTATTTGCAGAGAGGATGTTGTAGGGGTTACGGCCGCTCGATCACCTATCCCCATCTAGAGATATGAGCCCAGTATCTTTTATCTTTTAGGAGGGTCATTGGATTCTCATCCGACGTTTCTCGTGCATTACAGACCCTACTGTAAATGCCATTTACTGCAGACGATCTGTTCCCTTTTATTTGCGCAGTGCTTTTTGCATGGTGAGAGTTTTATATGCTCGGTCCTGATCATATATATGTACGTACAAATCTTGTAACGTTGATCAGATCTTGCAATCGATAAACTGGATTGGAGGATTTTTCAAACTCGTAGCTCAACAGCTTTGGAACGCCTGCAAAGAGATAGGACGACGTTGATGTCCAACGTCACAGTAATAGGAAATCGATACTTGACTATTGAACCCCAAATTGGATAGTGAAAGTCCTGCATAGAGAAGAGATATATTACATCTCATCCTCCTCCACAATATCCTCTACATCCTATACATTCTCCTCCTAAGTATCATTCATATTCTCCTTCTCTGTCTGCCACTTCCTCCTTCATCCCCTGCCTGCAGCCAACGAGCACTACTTGGTATGGTGTATGGATCGTCTGAGCATGATCGAGCGGTTGTGGTGCGCACAGCACTGCAGCATCATAACAGAGAACCCACTCCCCTTGGTATGTCTCTTCTCTATTCATTCGTTAACCTATTTTTTTATTTTATATTTTGGTTCATTGTGTTTTGTTGAATGTTGTGATTTCTTGATGCATTGTATGTGTTTGGTAGAATGTCTAAGAGACAAAAAAATGAATTATATGATGAATTATATGGACTTATTTTATGTGCTTGTGTATTTTTCCTTTTGTGTTAGAAAACTTCCTATTGTCCATTGTTTTAATAAATATATTGGTGTGTACTTGTGTGCTAAATGTGCGTGTTAAGTATTTATGTGATTTTGGTACATGACAATATCATTGTTCACATAGTTGATATTGTTTATGTTGCAATCTCAATGTGTGTACATGACATTGTTATATAATATTAATTTATTTGTGTTGTAAATGTCTTTGATACGTCAAACATGTAGAACGCATTTAGGATATTGCGAAATTGCACAAAACCTCAGTCACACATGTAAGTCCTTCCACATTAGGTTAAGTGTGGTTCTACACAATGGGTAGCGTGTGCAACACATTGTTGGAAATTATACCCCATGATGTGTTATATGTTTTTTTTATTTTTTCACAATGGTCGGAGTTTTAACATTAGAAGCTAGGAAATGCCCCCCACAGCACCGTGCAACTCTTAATGCTTGTTTTGCTAGTACCAATGTAGGGCTAGAATAGTTTAGGTCAATATACCTAATTGGCCCATATCAAAGCTAACTTAGTTTAGGTTTTGTTACATTTGGGTGGTGTCACTCGCTTGTCTAATTCGACATCTTTTAAATTCTCAAGATAATTAAATGACATAATAAATAGGCCAAAAAAGTAAAAACAAATTCAAACTACTTGATCTTGAAAAGTGGTTATGTATGCATGCACGTGGTATGTATGTGGGCTTGTACGTAAGTGTATGAGGTATATGGCTATGCACGTGGATATGTATTAGTGTATATAAGTATGTGGGCATCTTTGTAAGTGTATTGAGGTATGTATGTGAGTATATATGAACACTAGCTATGTTGAATGTGAGTATGTATATAGTTGTGTTTATAAGTATGTGGGTGGTATATTAGTGTCAATAGAGTATGTATATGGGCATGCTAGGTTGAATGTTAGCATGTATGTGGATGTGCATGTAAATGGCTATGTAAGTCTGTATATGAATGTTGGTATGTGTGTATATGTGCGGTGTGTGTACGTGGGTGTTTGAGATATGTAAGTGAGTGATAGTACATGATTGTTGAATATAAGCATGCACGTGGGAGGTATGTGGGCATGTATATAAGTGTATGAGGCGCATGTGTATGTACTTAGGTTTTGTAAGGGCGTGTATAGGTATGTGGGCATGTTTGAAATAGTGTGGGGGTATACGAGTAGTTATGTAAGTAGGAGGGTTTGTACGTGGGTATCTAATGTTAGAATTTGGATTTGTAATTGTGTATGTGGATATTTGATTTTTGAACATAAGTATATATGTATGAATTTGTGTGTGGGTACGAATGTGTGCATGAATGTGAGTATATATATGTTTGAGTATGTATAGACTTAAGCACGAAAGTGGGTATGATAGCATGAATGCGAGTATCTATGTGGGAGAATTTCTATGCATGTGTCAGTATATGGGCGTGTATAGGTATAATATGCTAGAGGATGGATATGCAAGCATAGGTATATATAATTGGGCTATGCTAGAAGCGCATGGGCATTTGTATGTGTATGAAGGTATATGGGAATGTGTGCATGTGTATGGATGCTGGTGTGTTAAAGGAGGTATATAATATATATATATATAGAGAGAGAGAGGGCTTATCCAATGGGCCATGTGCCCATTTGAGATGAGATGAGCCCACTCATATTTTACCAATATTTTCCATCATTTTGAGTTCAATGCTTATTTATTTACTGTTGTTTTTTTTGAAGGAAAAAGGGTGTCAAACCGTGAAGGTAGACACCCAAAAACTTTATAATCACAAGTTAGGTACAAGGTTACAAAGACCAAGACTCATATAGGAGTCTGGCATGCTCTATTACACTTTCAGTACAACATCTCTCCCCACGAAAAATAGTTCCATTTCTTGCCAACCAAATTGCCCATAGAATAGATGCTGCCCTCTGTTTCTCAGCCATTGTGCGAGTTCCAATGGACTCCCAGAATTCTATATTCCCTGAGGATGCAACTGCATGTAGGTTGACCCCTGCCCAGATTTGTCTCGAGGAAGAACAAATAAAAAACAAGTGATTAGCATCCTCCACCTACTCTCCACACCGCAAACAAGAGCCGTTAGCCCCAAAGAGACGGGCCCTCCGAGCACCCGTCATCACCCGCTCTCTCCCAAACAACCAAAGGAAAACTTTCACCCTTTTAGGAATCTTCCAAGACCAAATTTGCCCTAGTCTTGGAACTGCAATTCCTGGATCAAAGACGACGGAGGTATATATGACCTTGTAGGCTTTCTTCACACTGAAGGCACCATCCGACCATATCCAATGACTAACCTCTGCATCATGCCTCAGCACAGGATTTAGGCATGGGGAAATCTGGGGAAGCACCACGCACACTCCACGCCAAAAATTTGAAGGTTTTACCAATCGACCAGGACGCCACTCCAGAATCTCCGTCACGCCATAAATTTTCCTCAATAGCATACAAACTGCATCTGATCCATCACCCCAAATACGAGTGACCCACTTCGCCAGGAGGGCCCTATTCATCACTTCAAGGTTGAGGACTTTTAAACCACCGTCGGCCTCAGTAAGCGTCACAACCTTCCAAGCAACCAACGGAGTACCAGCCCAAAAGAATCTACGCATCAAGTTCTCCAACCGACCACGAATTCCCACTGGGAGCAAGCGAGATGATAGATAAAAAACAGGAATCGCAGAAAGGACCGACCTCAGGAGCACCAAGTGTCCACCCTATGATAAGCAAGAAGCACGCCAGACCGCAAGCTTGTTCTCAAGTCTCTCTATCATTGGAGCCCAATCTGATTGTCTTAGGCGGCCGTCCACTATAGGCAATCCCAAATAGGTGATTGGGAGAGCCCCTCGTCTTGAGCGCAGGAAAGCCCCACATGCCTCGACCTCCCCTTCGGAAAGACCAAATGGAATAAAAGTTGATTTTTCCTCATTTAGTTTCAGCCCTGAGACTCTTCCAAATAGGTCCAAAACTGTAGAGATTCCCTCAGCCTCAGGAGCACCTCCTTCTACAAAGAGGATCGTATCGTCAGCATACTGTTAAATTGGGATAGACACTCCATCTAATGTGAATCCCTGTATGAAATTTCCATCCACAGCACGAGTAACCATCCTTGCCAATGCGTCTGCCGTAATAACAAAAAGAAGAGGAGCCAAAGGGCACCCCCGCCTGATCCCCCTTTGCGGCTGAAAAAACCCCCCCTCCTGCCGTCCATTAACCAGAACCGAACAAGAAGTCGTCGTCACACACCTCTTCATCCAAGAGATCCACTCATCAGGGAAGCCACGTCTAGAAAGGGACGCCCATATGAATTTCCAGCTTACACAGTCATACGCTTTGGAGAAGTCAATCTTCCAAAGCGTTATATCATATTTATTTACTGTTGTTATATCATATTCTTACTATTAGTAACTATTTTCATATAAAGAAGATCTTAGATTCACAAGAAATGGTCATTTGTAAGAATATAAATGAGACTAGTAATACAAATAATAATACAATCATTTTGTATGAATTTAAGGTTTTTTTCCTGAAAATAGTTACTAGTAGTAAGAATATGATATAACACTTGTAAACAAATACTTATTAAGCTCAAAAAGATAGGAAATAATGGTAAGAAATGAGTGGGCTCATCTCATCTCAAATGGGCACATGGCTCATTGGATAATTTCCCTATATATATATATATGTGTGGGTTTAGTGTAAGAGTGGGTGGCTATAAAAGTACATGTATGGATGTGGATGTGAATGTATGGGTATGTGTGTATGGGTTTAATATAAGTTGGTGGCTATGCAAGAGATGGTTGTAGGATTGCAGTTAAGTGTGTGGGTAAGAATCCAGGAATGTAAGCATGAATATGAGTGTATATGTGTTTGGGAGAAAACCCACATGCGAGGGAACAAGTGGTCGATAGTTGAAACTCAAACTACGGCTATGAGTTCATTTATTTTTTATTATGCTCAGTGTCTCATTTTTATGAAGAAGATATTTATATTTAAGTACTAAAATTTGACAATTACAAAATTGCTACAATTCTCTTTTCGATGACAGTATATCTCGGTCCTCCAGAAGAGCGTGCATAGTTTGACACTGAGATATGGCAATAGGTGATCGATCATCGGCAAACATGGTCGAACCGAAGGCAAGCATTAGGGGGGGTCACCCCCGGAATCTCATCGGAGTCTAGTTCGTGAACTCTAGGGTTTCGAAGTGTTTATAGACCATCCCCATCATAGTATACTCAAACATCTGCAAGTGGTGTATACTCGATCTTGATTAACCAAATGTCAACTAAGCTTGATAGTCTTTTGAACGTGTCATGCATTGTACAGTACATGCTTGACTGCTCGGTAATATACTATATTAACAAATTTGATTTACTTATATTAAACATATTTGCTTAGATGGTTGAATAACATGTATAAAAAGAAGGTTTTCGACGACGATGATGGGAGTGACGACGAAGATGAAGAGGAGGAAGATGTCCAGGATTATGTGGTGCAACGGATGATTTGTCCCAGGGTTGTTATCTGCGAAAGGGTAACGAGGTGGAGCAAAGAGAGAGTAAGAGGAAAAGGGAGAGAAGAGCGGTGAAGGGTAAGAAGATGTTACAGAGATGGGAAGAAGTGAAGTACATAAGCTCGTTGAACTTGTTTCCTTGATTTCATTTTGAAAATCAATGTTTGTATATAGTACTGATCTTTGAACACATTACTTTGTACTATTTCTCCTCCTCTTGAGTATGAATAAATTTCTAATTCTGCCTAATTTGTATGCTCAAATGGAGATGCATGCTATGCTTGAGTGGTAGAGGAGATCGATGTGGGATATGGCGATCGAATGGAGATGCATTATATATATATGATCCTTCAATATGCTTGAATGGTTAGTTGAATCATTTGTAGATGCTCGAGTGTTTGGTTGAATCACGCTTGAGTGTTTCCGAATCATGAATATGCAGGTGCTTTGTGTGTCTGAATGATTGGTATTATAATATCCAAGTGCATTATGATTCAAGTGCAGTTTACAGTAAATGCGACTATTAGTAGTCATATATGTACTCGCATATTCTGCGTAGTACTCGTACATTTCATCGAGTGGGTACGGCCACTGGCCATTACAATGTTCGTAAGGTGCTAGCACAATACGATTACATTGTGGTTGTAACTTGTAACTCCATTTGCGGCCCTGCTCGTATGAGTAGACAACTTTCGACTACACGGAGTCGCAAGGGCATGTTATGACCACTTTGGACTACAATACGAGCATAAAACGGCACAATTATACTCATAAATGAGCAGATTTCTTGTATTGAAATTTCGAGGATGATTTTTTAACGGTGGTATATTGTAACAAGTGAATTTTTAATACCAATTCAATCTAGACTAGACCTCTAAATATATGCCTCAAAAGTAGAATAATGCGTATGTACGTCAATTTATACACGATATCCAACTTGGTATGAATCGTGCGTGGGATTCTTCAAGATATCCAACTTGGTGTAATTTATTGCACGAAGTACTTTGGAGGATATTTCTATCCTTAACGGAACCAAAGACATGTTATTGCATTTCCATTTTTTATCTAGTTGCAATATTACCCTTTGATGCAACTGAATACGAATGTATTCGTATCATGTACTTCATCGTATCTGTTTTAAAGTAAATATAGTTTTTTTTGTTTTGGCAGATATCGATACCAATACGAATGCGATTTATTTATTTAGTGCAGTACATATGATGTTTCCATTTTTTTTCGAGGATATGCATGTCCATATTACTTATTCTATGCATGTATATTGTATAGATATATCATTGTGTGTATATTCATATTTAAACAACTTATATGATTACATGTAATATGGTGCAGTTTGAAGTCACTTTCAAACACAAAAATGAAAATATATATATCTTTATAATGTTCCATTATTTTATGTACACCTTTACTTGATTTAGTAATACTGTATTTTTTATTTATCTTGTAGTATTTTTGATGTTTGTATATAATTTTATTTGATGAATGTGTAATTTCAACTTTACAAATACACTTCTTCTGAATGTGAGTGTGGGGAGACATTTATTATCTGCATGATAATCTTTAGGAATTTTATCACTCGTGTCATTCTTAACTTGTGCAAAATTAGTTATGTTCCTCTCTTTTTTGTAATATCTCTTATGCTCTTATATTCTTACAGAATCCACAGTCCTGCTCTTTTGTAGTATCAATTATGTTCCTCTTTTACCTTAACGGAAGGGTAGAACTATCAATTTTGCAAGGATACATAAACAAAACTAATATAACAAAAGAAAGGTTACAATTGATATACCAGAAGTTAAGAAAGGTACAAGTTATAAAATCTCCTATCTTTATCCGTCTATTAAATATTCACATCTATATTATATCTATCCATAGGATACGATTGCAATTTTCCATACCGATCCCTTTGTTTCCGTATTTTCCTTGGAGTTGACTTTTTTTCAATAGATTTTTATCCGACAGACCTTATAAATTTTTTAAATTGCTTCTACGACCTTTTACACAATGCAATTACCCACATCGATTCTGTAAATTATCCCCAAGAACCTCCATTGACTTCAAATAGATTACCCGGAGGGTTCATGGGGTAAGAGTTGACAAGTTTATGGAGTCGAGGGGGAATTAAATTGTTTCAAAAGCACTGGAGGTAGTTGGCAAAATTTATATGATCTGCCGGATAAAAATCCCTTTTTTTCAGTTGTACAAAAGTGAGAGGTCGAGTGCCATGGACCCAACAGCTCTAAGAAGAAAAAGCAGAGAAGGGCACAGAAAGCTTAATAGGGATATGTAAGGAAATATGCAGTGGTCTATTTGACGAGCGTGGATCGTCTGCTTGACGAGCGTGGATCGTCTGCTGGCCAGCAGAGTTTGTTGTGCATCCAGAGTTGCTCGATCGTGATCGAGCGTTCGTATGAATTCACACCTTTTTGTGGGCCCGAACGTGCGAATTCATGCGAACCGCTCGATCACGATCGAGCGGCACCAGATGCTACAGCAAACTCTGCTGGCCAGCAGACAATCCGCTCCGCTCCCCTATTTGATAGAGTCTGAAAGCTGCAAAGTCGTTCATGTCCACTCCACTTCGATCGAAGAAAAGACGTCCGAGAATCCTTGTGCATTCGTTTTGACATGGGAGGCGAATCCTCTGCTCAAAATTTGAGTTTTGTGTGAACGGCTCAATCTTGATGGAAGGGCTTTGATATAATATAAATCTCCTCGGGTTTTCTTCACCGTTACTTTTACTTTTTTTGGGTATTATGTAATAACAATATTTCTCATTATGTAATACAACATGCCAAGATCCTCCGAGATTCTTGGACCCCGTAACTATGACGTTTAATTTGTGAATAAAAGTTTTTTTTGGGTGCTTGCCTCTACGGTAGTACACCCTTTTTCCTTCAAAAAAAACAATATTTCTCATTTAAATTTCTTGTAAAACAATTTCAGAGACTTTGAGCCGTCCCCAGGCCCCAAGGGGTAGATGCATATATAGGAGTCGATATGCACCAGATAACTTCCATCACCAGAACCATGCAAGTGCAGCAGCTTCCTCTTCTTCTCTCAGGAGTCCTCTCTCTTCTCCTCATCCACCTCCTCCTCCTCCGCATCTTCCATAGAAAGCCCAACCACAGCTCTCCACCTTCACCATGGAGGCTCCCCTTCCTGGGAAACCTCCACCAGTTGGGCCCCCTCGTCCACCAGTCCCTCCACCACCTCTCCAGGACCCACGGACCCGTCATGCTCCTCCACCTCGGCCCCACCCCCACCCTCGTCGTCTCCTCACCTGCTGCGGCCCGTGACATAACGAAGACCCACGACCTCATCTTCGCCAGCCGACCTTCCCTGGTCGCTGCCGATTACCTCTTTTACCACGCCCAGGACCTAATCTTCGCCCGGCGACTACTGGCGGCGGATGAGGAAGGTCTGCACGCTGCATCTCCTGAGCGCCAAGATGGTGCAAAGCTTTCGTTGTGTGAGAGAAGAAGAGATTGCAGACATGGTTAAGAAGGTCAGCAACAGCTGCCTGGTGGGTCCCGTGAATCTGAGTGAGATCTTCCACTCCCTGGCGAATGCGGTCATGTGCAGAGCTGCACTGGGGAAGAGGTGCTCCTCTAAGGAGAGCGGGAGGAGGAAGGAGCTATGTGAGACCATATCCGAGATGTCGGCTTTGGTCGGTGAGTTCCATGCAGAGGATTTCTTCCCGTGGATTGGATGCCTGTGGAGTACCGTTGTGGGCACGAGATCGAGATTTAGGCGTTGCAACGAGAAGATGGATGGGCTTCTTGAGAGAGCTCTGCAGGATCATCGTGGCGAAGGCGGTGATGAGAGTGGGGATTTCGTGGATGTGCTGCTGTCCCTGCAGAAGGACGGCAGCAGTGGGGTTCACCCTACGGACGACAACGTCAAAGCTATCATACTGGTAAGGAGATCCAACTTGCATCTATATTTTTTTCCCGATGCATTCTTTAGCTTTTACCGAACAGGTTATCTTTACCTTTTACTGAGATATACGTGCATGCCCATCACAACAAAATTATCCTATGGAAAGGAATAGTTTGATTTTTTTTCTTCTAATTTTTATTTTTTTTATAAATTTATAAGGAGTTTTTTTTCAAAGTTATATTTTTTCTACAAGTTTTTCATAAAATTTATATTCATTGTCAACTAGCAAGGATTCTCTGCTGGCCAGCAGAGGCCTGCTGTACCACGTGGGCCGCTCGATCACATGATCGAGCGGTTCACACGCAAAGGG
This sequence comes from Ottelia alismoides, assembly GCA_037367405.1. Lineage (NCBI taxonomy): Eukaryota > Viridiplantae > Streptophyta > Magnoliopsida > Alismatales > Hydrocharitaceae > Ottelia > Ottelia alismoides. Next base: position 342,526 of record JAZKJV010008002.1, on the reverse strand, counting down.
CCACTTTAACCCTGAATTCGTGTGAACCGCTCGATCTTGATCGAGCGGCTCACGTGGTACAGCAGACTCTGCTGGCTAGCAGAGGAGCTGCTCTCTAACAATGATTTTAGTGACTTTTTTATATGTGTATGTACTAATCGTAGTTGAGTTAGCAACGATTACAAGAATCATACTTACTAAAGTTAGCGAATAATCGGTGTCATATGATTTGTCGTAGAAAACACACATGAAATTAGTTGTATTCAAGAATCAAAGACAAGTTTAGAATAAATATGTATTAATAGTTATATATTTAACATCAAAAAGTATGCCAACAAAGATTCAAATTATTTGTAGCCATAAACCAATTATTTTTTGCCATAAACCACTATATATTTCATAATTACATTTTTTGCTTTTTATTTTTTCTATTATCTTTTTATAAAAAACAATCGAAGTTAGCTTATAAAAGCCACGCGATCAGAGGAAACAGATCCATGTTGTAGCAACCCCTGCTATAATCCAGTGATCCATTGGATGAGGATCGGATAGCTCTCATAGAGGGTCGGAGATGGTCGACGCGTATATCAAGATCATCCGATATCCTATAACTCAGGAGATCCATTGGATGCAGATCGGATAGCTATCAAAGAGGGTCGGAGATGGTCAGCACATATATCAAGATCATCCGATATCCATCAAACAGATCCCCTTACAGTAGGAACTGTGAGTGTAACGTCCCGAGCTTAGGTCCGTTATCGAGGAAAACTGACCATGATAACTTGTTGGATCGAACCCAATAAGATCCATTGACAACCACCCAAATTACTTAAATTCAATTTATCAAGTAGTAATCCCCATCACTTACCGCCCATTCTCACACTTTTTGAGTTTTAGATATTACCTTAAGCATAGGATCCTCGGTGTGCAATCAAAATGTGTATAGGACAAAGCCAGATAAGAACCTACGATAGTGACATCTCAACTAACAAGTGACTGATTGCCGACAACATTGGGGACATGTCCAACATCAATGTCGTCTACTACATGACTAACTTTGTTTCACAAACCATTTTGACTAACATATTTAATATAAATATCCATCAGATGTCGCTTTTTTACCCTTATCCCTTTCCTTCTCTACCAACCTTTCTTCTTCACTCTTCCTTTTCCCCTTCTTCCCTATTTCTTGCTTGTTCTACTCGTTAAAAAACCTCAAGCATGGCAGTGATCCATAGATGGGACCTGGTTGTCTGCTGTAGCAGGTACCGCAGCAGACTCTGCAGTAATCCACTACAACAAAATTGAGCTATAGTGACGGTTTTGAAAAAACCTGTCACTAAATTAGCCGTTGTTAAATATATAATGACGATATTATTCGTTGCGAAATGAGTTTCCGTACTCAAAATTAGCAACGAATACCATATCTGTCGTTATATCATTAACAACGGTCCACATAGCAACGATTATCCGTTGCTATTTTTCAAAATATCAACTAATCGTCGCTATTTTTTTAGTTCAAAATTTAACGACGATTAATTAAAATTTTGAAAAATAGCAACGGATAAGCGTCGCTATGTGGACCGTTGCTAATAATATAACGACAGATATGATATTCGTTGCTAATTTTGAGTACGGAAACTCATTTCACAACGAATAATATCGTCATTATATATTTAACAACGGCTAATTTACTGACGGATTTTTTCAAAACCGTCATTATAGCTAAATTTTTTTGTAGTGATCATTGGAACCGCTCAATCTTGATTGAGCAGTTCGCACGATTTTGCACAGTACATGTTCACAAAATGTACGAAAACGTGAGAACCGTTCGATCAATATCGAGCGGCTCAAGCGGTTGCTAATTTTGAGTACGGAAACTCATTTCACAACGAATAATATCGTCATTATATATTTAACAACGACTAATTTACTGACGGATTTTTTCAAAACCGTCATTATAGCTAAATTTTTTTGTAGTGATCATTGGAACCGCTCAATCTTGATTGAGCAGTTCGCACGATTTTGCACAGTACATGTTCACAAAATGTACGAAAACGTGAGAACCGTTCGATCAATATCGAGCGGCTCAAGCGGTTGCTAATTTTGAGTACGGAAACTCATTTCACAACGAATAATATCGTCATTATATATTTAACAACGACTAATTTACTGACGGATTTTTTCAAAACCGTCATTATAGCTAAATTTTTTTGTAGTGATCATTGGAACCGCTCAATCTTGATTGAGCAGTTCGCACGATTTTGCACAGTACATGTTCACAAAATGTACGAAAACGTGAGAACCGTTCGATCAATATCGAGCGGCTCAAGCGGTTGCTAATTTTGAGTACGGAAACTCATTTCACAACGAATAATATCGTCATTATATATTTAACAACGACTAATTTACTGACGGATTTTTTCAAAACCGTCATTATAGCTAAATTTTTTTGTAGTGATCATTGGAACCGCTCAATCTTGATTGAGCAGTTCGCACGATTTTGCACAGTACATGTTCACAAAATGTACGAAAACGTGAGAACCGTTCGATCAATATCGAGCGGCTCAAGCGGTTGCTAATTTTGAGTACGGAAACTCATTTCACAACGAATAATATCGTCATTATATATTTAACAACGACTAATTTACTGACGGATTTTTTCAAAACCGTCATTATAGCTAAATTTTTTTGTAGTGATCATTGGAACCGCTCAATCTTGATTGAGCAGTTCGCACGATTTTGCACAGTACATGTTCACAAAATGTACGAAAACGTGAGAACCGTTCGATCAATATCGAGCGGCTCAAGCGGTTACTGCAGAAACAACAACACAGCAGTCAATCCATGCACTCCATAGATCCCATGGTGTAGCAGTAGGTTTCGTGATTGCATGCTATTACAGAATTAATGATGCTCCTACATGCACTATATTGCCACAGTTACCCTTGTATGATCTACTTATATATGAACACTCTCTATACATGTGACCAATATTTTGACACTTTCTTTTCTCTTTTGTAGAGAAATGGCAACATAACTACATTCAGCTGCTTAAACCTACTGTAACAAAAAGCTAGGGTTCAGTTCTCACCTATCTCGGAAAAAGAAATAAGCATGTAATGTTAACAAAAATTATCATATCTCTGAATGTAGGACATGTTGGGTGCTGGAACAGACACCTCCTACATCACCCTGGAGTGGACGATGTCAGAGCTCGTAAAGAATCCTCAAGTTCTATCAAAAGTTCAAAACGAGATCCGCAACTGTGTTGCGAAAGAGGATGCCCTCCTGCCTTCAGAGAGCAGCATAGCTCAGCTCAAGTATATGGATGCAGTGATCAAGGAGACCCTGAGGCTGCACCCTCCTGCGCCCCTTTTGGTCCCAAGGAGTCCGCATCTGAAGCACAGGTGCAAGGCTACACGATCCCCTCCGGCACCAGAGTCCTCATTAACGTGTGGTCGATGGGGAGGGACCCAAACAACTGGGAAAACCCCGAGGATTTCAAGCCTGAGAGGTTTCTGGACAGTGGTATCGACTTCAAAGGGAACGATTACAGGTACATGCCTTTCGGATCTGGAAGACGAGAATGTCCTGGTCTCAACTTCGCAACCTTTCTCGTCAAGATGGCACTATTTAATATGCTTCATCTCTTTGATTGGGAAGGGCACGAAGATCTCGACATGGATGAGGTTTTTGGGGTTGGTACACACAGAAAGAATCCTCTGGTTGTCACTGCAAAGCCACGCCAATATGTTGTATAGTCATATTGGCTTTTGGATGTCATGAGTTGGATGGGAAATGGAATAATCTTGAATGTAATTCGCGTGTTTATATTTAATAATAAATTTGAGTTTAGTTTAGTCAGTGGGTTAATCTAGTCAAGGTAAATTGATTCACGTTAATGGTTATTAAGTTGTTATGAGTAAATGAAGGTGGACTTATTTTATTTTTGTTAAAACTTCTAATCTGCCCTGTAACAATTGCCACAGCATTCTCAATACGTTATTGTCAACAAAAAGTAGGAATCACAAAGACTTCTCCTCGATATATTGAGCTTCTTCATGCAGGTTAGACAAAGGGAAAGAGAAAAATCGAAGATAATACGGATCATCACACACTAATGAATGTGTAATTACCTACGTATTTTTGCAGCTTTTAAGGTTTTTGAATTTTTTTGATTAAATTTTAAACTTTTAATTAATTTGTTAAATGTTAATTTAGTTTAAAGATAATAATAAAATAAAAAATAATACTAGTATAATTAATAAATTAATATACGTAAAAGAGAAGGATAAGATGTGTTTTAAAATAGGTGAAAACATGAAAAATAAATAAAATAAAAATAAAGCAAATAAGTTTTTGGAGTTTTGTAAATATTTTTGAAGGTTTTTTTTCAAAATAAAGAAGGCGGAAAATAGTACAAAAAGGTGAAGTAAAATATAGGATGAAAATGCATTGAATATAAGGGAATTTAGGAAATAAGATTTTGGCTCAAAATATAGGGATAGGGATAAAAATCAATATGTTTTTTTCTTAATAATGTGTATCATAGGTCCTATTTGGTAAATGGGTTGGGATGCTCTTGTGAATAGTAGTTGTTTGGATGGTTACGAGGGTTGGAAAGAGTTGGAATGAGAAATGTGATGCGATGTCATATTGGTTTGTGATGGAATTCCAACCTATGAATGTAGGGGTATAAACTAGGTTACTCCGAGGTAAGCTAGTACCCTAAGGTTCCCAATTTTACCTCTTTGTAATTTGAGTTAATATGATATTCAATGATTTTTATAAGTTCTTAACAATTTTGTGTTTTAGATAAAATATACCAAAAAGTAGGGATGCAAATGGTTATGGATATATCCGTATCCGATCCGTTACCGTATCCATTTTATACATATTTTGACATCCATATCTGTATTCGTTTTAAAATGGATACGTATATGGATATAGTTTGGATATCCCCAAACATCCGTATCCGAATCCGTATATCCGTTTTCGTATATAAATATAGCCATAGATTTAATTTAACGACATATAACATAATTCTATGCCTTCTTGTACCATATTTGTATAACTTTTAGGGATTTTATCACTTGTTCCCCTCCGAGATATCGCAATTTCAGTTATGCCCCTATCTTTTGGTAATATCAGTTGTGCCCCTCAAAACTTGCTAATTTATCACTTGTGCCCCTCGAGTTAGTGACCGTCCATCCACAGTGCAAACGGCCGTTAACTTTGAGGACATAGGCGGAATTACTTTAAAAAAAAGGTTAGGAGGTCATTTTAACCTTCTTCCTCATCCTCTTCTTCTTCCTCCTCTTGCCCATCCTCTTCCTCCTTCTCCTCCTCCTCCTCCCTCTCCGCCCCCCGCCCCTGCCACATGCCGCCCAGCTCCGCCCCGAGCTCCCATCCCCTCCCCGGCACCGCCCCTCCGCCCCAGCCTCGAGGCAGCCCCGACCTCCCCCATCCCCCTACGGCCCCTCCGCCCTCGTCTCCCCTCCCTGACGCCGACCTCCTCCCCGGCGCTGCTCCCTCCGCCCCGACCTCCTCCCCCCACCCATGCACATCCCCCTCCTCCCCCAGCTCGTCCCCCACCCCTGGGCCTCCCCCTTCCCCGCGCCACTGATGACGCGAAAACCACACGATTAAGAGAGGATAAATAATATGCCAAAGTGTCGTCGTTCTCAACCGCGTGATTCGGTCAACGGAAAAATAATGTTTTAAACCACTTAAGAAAAGATGATAAATTGATAAACAATGTAAGCGGTCTTTCGCTATTCTTTTTACCTGGTATAGCGACCAGGGTCGAACACAAGGAGCACGTTTGAAAAACTAAGCAGTCAAATTTCAGAAAAGCTAATTTTTTAATGGTTTTAAATTTTATATTTTTTTTATTTTAAAACAAGCACAATATTCACAAGGGATAAAAGCACACGCAATCTTTTTGTATTTTTCAAAATGGTCAAAAATATACAGAAAAGTCCACTAAAAATATTTTTGTGTTTTATATATTTTAAAATGTTTTTGGTAAATTTTTCGCAATTTTCTGATGTTTTTGTTATTTTCTAAAAATGAAACAGTGGAAAATAAATAAAATGTACACAGTCAGGAGACTTTTGTAATTTAAAAATCCTTCCAATGTCCAATACTCCTGAGAAATATTTTTAAGATAAACTACAAGATGATATCTACAAAAAGAGACCAAAATCACTATTTTTGGATTTTTCTACAATTTTCTGCAATTTTTATAAGATTTTTCGTATTTTGCAATTTTTTTGGTTTTTATAAATGGGAAATGGACAAAAATTGGTCAGAAAATAAAGCACGACAAGATACAACTACAAGATTTTTTTTTGGAATTTTTCAGGCAATTTTTATATTTTTATGAATTTTCAAAGTGTAAGCAAGGAAAAGACACTTGTTTTTTTATTTTTAAAATATATTAAAAGCCAACGAAATATTATGAAAATTTTATACAATGACGAGAACTGTAGCAGGAACTTACACAAATTTTTGGAAGATTATTAGAGCATGAAAACTATTTATTTCATTCAAAGAAGTCCTGCAAGTTATTGTTCTGAACAGTAGGGGGCTGAAACGCAGATATTTAAAAATTTTGACACAAATGATAGCAGAAATAAAAGGTGAGAAGAAGCTTGTAATTACCCACTAAAAGCACAGGTCTAATGGAGCTTCAGGGATGTGGCTGCAATTTCGAAATCTCCCAGGGACATTTACGTAATTGTCCCAATTTTTTAATCCACTCCCTAGGGTTTCTTCTTAATCCATCGTTTCTTCATTCCCAAGCCAACAAGGAGTAGCAAGGTCGGCCGCCACCCACAAAAGGAGGAGGAGAGCAGCCGCCGCAGGGGCTTCACGCGGCCACAGAGAGGTGGAGGCTGGCGCGTGATGCGCCGCCGGGGCGCGGGGAGGAGGCAGCGGGACGCGGATCGGCTGGAGGTGGCCACGCGGTCGCCCACTGGAGGTCGAGGGCTGGTCAGAGGTGGCAGCGCGGCGGGAGTCGGCCACGCGGAGGGCGAAGGGGGCAGGAGCGCCGCGGGGCGCTGGAAGGCGGCGTCGTTCCGCGGAAGGGCAGTCACCTGGGCGGATCTGGTCGGGGCTGGAGGAGATGATGGGCAGCTCTGCCGCCGCGGGCGGCACTGGTGGTTGAGGTCGACGCACGCAGGCCGCGCGGAGGAGGCCGGTTGCTGAGCGTGCGCGGCCGCACGCGGGAGCAGAGGGGGAGAGAAGGGAGCGGAGGCTCGGCTGCGGCGCTTTTTTATTTTTTTTATTTTTTATGTAAATAGCACAATAAATAAAAAAATGTTTAATTGTTTTATATTCTTTTTTTTAATCTACAGGAAATGTTAGAAGCAAAAAAATGTATATTTTTTTGTTTGTTTTTTTTTAACAGGAAATGTAACTAAAAGAGAAAGGAAATTTTTTAATTTTTTGTGTTTTTTTTAAATGGACCTGCAAAACAATAGTTAGAAACAAAAATTCTTATTTATTTATTTTTACCTGCAAAACAATCGTTAAAGATAAAAGATAACAAAAATTTTATTTTTTTTAATTTTCCCTACAAAAACAAATGTGAGATGAACAGGAAAAATAGTTTTATGTTATTTTTTTATTTTTATTTATAGACAAAAGGGATTTGTGAATGGACGGATTTTTGTGATATGGAAGATAAATCCGAGGATCCGACCACCGTGTGTGGTCGGATATGATAGGTTGCGTGAGGTAGAAGTTGAATATGTAGGGATCAGAAAATGAAATGGAAATCGCTTTTGGAGGCGGATCAAATGTGATGGAAATTTTGAGATTTTAAATTCTAAAGATTATCTATTTCTAAGCTAAAATCTAAGCCTACGATTTACCTAGGAAAAACGACAAGTAAAAGTGGATCTCACCTCGGGGTTTGGACACGCCATGATGGCTTCGACGAAGCTCAAGTCGCTGTCACTGACTGGATCGGAGGCTAGGATCCTCTTCAACAAGAAATATCTCGGAAACCGGGCTCCTCTCCGCCAAAGATTGATTAAATGAGAATGAGGGAGGAGGAGCCCATTAAAAAGAGGCAAAAATCAAAAATGGAAAATATTACAAAAAAGGAAGGTGTTTATTGGGTGGATTAATAAATAATTAAATTAATAAATTAATTAAATAATTAATTACGAAATTCGAAATAAATAAATTAAATAAATTAATTGGAAATTAATTGGCCACCTTAATGGTGACCATTAAAGGTATGCAATCAAATCCAATATATATGGCAGCTTATTAAGTCACATAAATCAAATAAAATCAAATAATTAAATAACAAATTCGGAATTAATTTAAATTAATTAATTAATGTTAGGTAATTAAATTTTTTGATGGTTTTTATTTAAGGAAGTTAGTGGTATACATATATTATATACATATAATATAAATGTACATAGGTGCAAATAAGGAAACAATTTTTATACAAATTTTTTTTAATTATTTTTTTTAATTTTATTTTTATTGAAACAATATTTATAATATATACATTAAGTAAAAATAAATATTAATAATTATATACACAAATATATGGGTAAACTGCACAATACACCCTAGAAAATCGACTTTTTAACCGTAACTCCAAAAAATACGAAACCACAGCCATTTGAAAGATAATTTAATTTATAGTATTATGGAAGTGAGTTTGGTTCTATTTGAGCTCGTATGGAGCCGGAATTGATGTTTCAATTATCACATTACGGCTTTTTCTGGTTGTAATTATTTACAATATATACATTATTTTATTTTACAAATATTTTTATTATTTACAACACAATTTTATTCACAACTTTTATTTACAAAAGTAAGTGGTTTGAGGTCAAATTATGTACAAATAAATTAATGTAAGTTTTATACAAATATAGATAAAAAATATGTACAAGATATTTTTTGATTTTCTGACAGACAACCTTATCTCCCCCTACTTTATTCCTGGTCGATCAGGTCAAGTCTTGACCTTCTCTCGGGGTTTGGGTCAGTCTGTATTTATTGCATAAATACCTCCTTTTCTTTTTCTTTTCTTCTTTATTCTTTTATTTATGTACAAAAGGTGTTAAAAATGCATAATTAACAAATGCATGCGAAATGGTAATTTTATGGAATTAGTGGTTATTTACAGGTATTTGACTAAGGAAAAGAGGCTAAAATAAAAGAATAAAGGTGATGAATCGTGGATTCATCATTCCCCTATACTTTACCTTTGCTAGTCCCTTAGCAAACACTTGTTTGGAAAATAAGTGAAAATGAAAATAAAGAAAAGAAAAAGGAAAGAAGTTAGAACAATGTTGACTTTCAAACTTGTCTTCATAAAAATGTAGTCTGGAGCTCTGTCGGACCTTTGGATTATTAGTGTGTCGGAACCTTAATGAGATATGGAATTAAAACCTAACAGCCTCTAAGTTCCATAAGACTCCTATTCAGGTCTCTGATGAATACCCATTCATCACTCTTTATTCTTCTATTTTAGCTACAAAAACCCTTGCAAATACATGTAGATATGTGTAAATACAAATAATTACCAAAAGCATACATTGTGTAAAAACCTATAATTAGCATGTTTTTGTGCAAAAATAAAAAGAATAAAGAGCAAAAAGAAAAAGAGGGAAATATTTAGAATAAATATTGAGCAACCTAACCCAAGGGAGGGCTCAGCATGGGCCTGACCGCATAAAAGCCAAAGTAGAGGGAGATAGGAGCTCATGTGTATATACTTCTGTAAATACATAAAATTATATTTTCCTCACCCAAAAATATGCTTGTACATATTGTGTGTATATTTTATTAAAAACAAAATAAAAATTTAAAAATCAAAAATTCAAAAATGCCCTTTCACCATGTGTATAGACCATCATCCTTTATCTATTTAACCCTATAAATAAATAAAATTATTTTCTAAAACTTTTTGTAAATATTCTATGTTACATATTGTAAATACATAAAATTAAATAAAAATTACAAAATTAAAAATACAAAAATACATTGTATAGATACCATGTATATAAATGTATACAACTATTTATTTCACCCTTGTGTATAAATAATTAAAATAAAATAAAAATACCATTTTATTCCATATTTTATGATGTAAATAAATAAAATACAAAATGAGCATAAAAATACATAAAAATAACAAATAAAAAAATCAAAAATTAAACTCTATATAGTGTACATATACCTATATGTATAGCTACCCTATTTTTATTTCCAAAAATTAATTAAAAATCACCAAAAAAATAGAAAAAATAAAAGAAAAATATTTCATGTTTTGAGTTTTCTTTAATTCGGCCTATTTCTACCTTAAAATAAATAAACAAAAATCGGATAAACGTGGCAGCTTCTGATTGGTCCACGGGGGATTGTTGACCCCGGTCAACTCCCCCGCGGACTCCTTCCTTTTCTGGAAGATGCGCGCCGCCCCGCCTTCTCCGATTTTTCCACGCGTCTCCAGGCTGTCGCCCACGCAAACCCCATGCCCGGATTCTTCGCCGATCATCCATCTCCTTCGCCGGATCTTTCGCCATGAAATCAACGCCTTTCATCGCTGTCTCCACTCAACCCTAATCGGCCCTGTCTCCATATATATCCCGACCTCCGCCGCCTCCGCGCCTCATCTTTGGATCGCCATCCTTATTCCCGTGACCTCCAGAGCAAAGCCCGAGGTGACAGCTCGCGTTTGCCCCTGTTGCAGTGAGGTGAGGGTGTCCCGACCATCGATCCGGCGATCTTCGCCGCCGCTGCTCCGCCACCAGCGTCGAGCACCGAGCCTCAGGCCTTGACGCCCTTCGAGGCTACGACCAGGAGTTAGCCACACTCCAGCACAGTCTTCCGCTCCACCCAGGTAGTCGATTAGCTCGTCCATTTCTCTTAATTTCTGATTTCGCCCAAATAGTATCTCCGACGTATTCCTCTGATTCCGATCATCACGCGTAAGATCTCGACCATCCGATCCTTTCATCATCTTCGCCAGACCTCTCCGCATCTTCTTCACCCATTCACCCAACCCAGATCGCACCGGATCTGGGAATCGAGCTCCTCCTCCGACCACCCTCGCCGGAGCTCTCCATTCCGACGCACCAAGCACCTTCACTCCGCCTAACCGGGTCGAGGCAATTTGCCCTCGACCCGTGAGTCTTCTGGTTCGCTTTTCAGGTCAAGACAAGGGTCATCTGAGACCCTTCGCCATCCAGCCAGGAGACCCAGCTCCACCGCCTTCGCTCGAGCTCCTCGGAGCTCGGTGTGCTCGTCGGAGACCACCAGCAGACGCGGGAGCCTTCCGCGATTCTTCTCCGACCTCCAGAAGGCTCTCCAGAGGACCCTAGCGCACACACTAGCCCGGCGAAGTTCGCCGGCGTCGAGTTCCTCCATCATCCTCCAGAGCCGTCCGATGACGCCCCCGCTCCAGTTCTAATCCCAGCCGTCCATCAGTTGAGGAGCAGCGACCGTCGATCCATCTGAGGAGCTCATCCGGACCGTTGGTAGCAGAGGAGAGAGGCACCTGAGCCCCAGACGTTAGATCCTCCACGTGGCCTCGTCTCCACCGTCGATCGAGCCCAAGAGAAGAAGAGAAGAAGAGCGCCGCCCATCCTGACCGTCCATCTACCACGTGGCGCGCATCTGGCCGTCGACCAATAAAGGGGTAAATATCTTAGGGCCCCCTCTTAGTTTGTCGTTTTATTTCTAGTCCTGTAAATATTTTTAGAACTTTATTTACGTAGGGTAAATTGCATTATGGACCTTGTGCTTAGTTTTATTTGCATGTATGCCCCTGTGTGTTTGTGACCACGTGCTTCGCCACGTGCTTCGTTGGGCTTTTTACATCTTTTCACCTGTAGTTCTGGGTTGTTATGAAATGAATGAATATTTTTGAATAATTGCAGTTATGCCCCTGTGAGTGTTGTTTAGGCGCATGTGCGATATTTAGTGGGCTTTTTGCAACTACGTCCCTGGGCTTTTGATACTAGTTATCAAAAGGCCCTCAGACTTAGTTTTTGTTACCATTTGGTCCCTGTGTGCCCCAGCCATGCGCCACGCGCGTGACTTGCTGGGTATTTTGCACCAGAGACCCCAGATCTTCGGGTATTTGCACATTGGTCCTTGTGCACAGTACCCCTCCTTTATTTTTGAATAAAATATCAAACGACCTCCAAATCCAATGAGATTTTGACACATGGCTCCTGCCATGGTGTAGGGACTTCTGTGATTTTTGAGGACATTTTTATTTTCATTTACTATTTTTAAAAATTCAAAAACACGTATTTTTGCTACTGTCTAGATTAAAAAATACCAAAAAAATATAAAATCACCCCCAAAAATTCTAAAAAAATTAGTTACTGTTTCTTGCTTGTTATTTGATTTTTTAGCCAATTTTGGCTATTTTTCATCACTTAAAAGCCCTAAAAATTGAAAAACCCCTAAAAACTCATAAAAATTATAATAAATAGATTAAAAATCCAAAAACAATAAGTAGGGTGCCTAAATTTTCCTTATTCTTTCTAGATTATAGGAAAATTACCTTCATTGAGATCCAAAAATATTTTATTTTTGGGTCTTAAGCCTTGTTGGACAGTACCCTCTGTTTTTCGCATTGTTTGATTTTTAGAAATAAAATAAACATCAGAAAAATCTCAAAAATTCACCAAAAACATAAAAAATTATAAAACACATAAAAACATTTTTCTTTGAATTTTTGCTTGATTTTATGCTTTAAATAAATTGTTGAAGTTCATTATCTGTGTGCCTTCTTTAATTTTCTCATCATTTAAAAAATCTGAAAAAAATGTAAAAACAATAAAAAAAACACTAAAAAGTATTCTCTTGGATTTCTGACTACATCGTAGGCTATTTAGCCAATCCGTGCTCCTTGTGTTCGACCCTGGGAGCTATACCAGGTTAATCCTCTAGCAGGACCACTTCTCTGTGTTTCATTGATTTATCTTCATTTGTGGTTCATTTTTCTTGATTGACTCAGCCCAAGTGATTGAGGTCGCGACGACCTTTATTTCTGTACCCTTACCTTAGTCGCTCGGGCGGTCATCAGAATGGCGCCGTTGCCGGGGAGCACGGCTTTGTAGTCACTTGTCCATATTGTCTCTCTCTATATTATTATTGTCTTCTGACCTTCTCTCTCTTTGATTTTTGTGCGAGGTACTGCTTGGACAACTTGGAGTTTACTATTGAGAGGACCCGCGCAGGAGGAAGAGAGAGAAGAAGAATTTTCTATTTAGAGAGAGAGAGCTGACAATATTGTTGTAATAACTTAGACTTTGAACTGTGGACACTTGTAACTTAGCGGGTCTGTTTCGCCGAGCACCGGTGTGCTCGGGGGACCCATTTGGATTTTCGCGGCTTTTTCTACGGTTTTGATAGTTAGCTGCCTTTCCGGTGTTTACGCGGTTTTTCTCGAGCCCCTAGATTTAGGAATTTCTCTTGCTTGTGACGTAAATTTCTAAGGCCCAACACCTAATAGAATATCTGTTCCTATAGAACGTAATTGGACCTTAATAAAATTCACTGAAAAAGTTAGTTTAATTGGATTTGAGACCACGTGCCGTGAGGAGTCACATACAGCGCTGGCAGGACCCGTTGTGGCGGGCACCGAGTGACTCCCAAGATCGGACTCCGGACTCGATTCTGTTAGCTAACTATCGTTCTTCACGATCAATAGAAGTTGCTTGTCTAAGGCCGATTTTTTTCCGTTGCATCATTTAGGTAGTTTTATTTCTGTCTTTAAATTCTGCGCGGATCACTTGCATGTAGAGTGCTGGAGACAAGGTACGCATTTCTTTCTCTGCATGCATCATTGATTTCTTCGCGCATCGGCTTTTTCGTCTTCTCCCTCTGTTTTAGGCTTAATCATCAGGAGAATCGGAAAAACCGTTAGGCCGCTTGTATTTATTTTGAAAAAAAATTAAAAAGAAAAAACAAAAAAATTGGGACTGGATAACATTATTGACCCTAAAAGACACTCACATTAAAAATTTGTCTTGGGGAGAGCAACCCCCTCCTTGTATGGTTTGGATGCGCGAGAGAGTGACCCGCACCCTAGGTAGAACCCTCCGGTGTTATTTCTAGCTGACTACCGACTCTTCCGTGCGGGCCAGTCGGTTGGAGTAGCATCGGGTATCCTAACAGGTCACGTAAGCGCTCTAATATTTTGTGTGTTCACCAAATAAAATTGACAAGATAAATTGACCGAGCTTTCACGGTCTTCAGATTGTGTTGCGTTGGTGAACCGGGGGTTTGCTTTGCGATCATATTTTCTCCAGATCCCATCCGCCCAACTCGCCAAGATCAAGATGATGGGTAGACGATCTCTTAGGCAGCCTCTGGCTGCACCGCTTTCAGGCGCGTCTACTTCATCATCTAGGTTGGCCTGTGAGAATCAAGACCAGCTCTCCGGGCCCGAGTACGATTCCACCCTGTTCCCCCTCGACCCCCTTTCTTTTGCTACTGAGAGACATGAGCCCGAGGAAAGACGAATTGATTTGACAGAACCTGAGTTGGGCTCATCTGATTTTGCAGACGTCGGTATGGCCGCCAGATCAGAAGATTACCCCGGAGGTCAGCAGGGAGAGCAGCATGTCGTATTTGACCAGGGGGCGATCAACTCCACCCTGATCCCATCATTAGAGACCGTTCAGCAGCAGTTACGCGATCAGGGGGCATTCATGATCGAGATGAGAAGGGAGTTGGAGCGACTCAGAGAGCGAGACGAGCCGAGCGAGCCTGAGGACATTCCTGACGCTGATGCAGCAGCAGCCGCAGCAGCAGCTGCCGCAGCGGCAGCCGCCGCCGGAGCAGGACCACCGAGACCGATGCGGGAGTTACACAACCCCGGATCTACACTGATGCACCATTGGGTGGTGGTACCTGCTATCGTGGGGGATTTCAAGTTCCCTCCGAACACCCTGCAGATGCTTCCTCATTTTCACGGACTTGCCACTGAGGAACCCCATCTCCATCTCCAGGAGTTTCTGATGATCTGCAGCACTGTCCACGACCGTCATGTGGACCAAGATACGATTCGAATGATGGCCTTCCCTTTTTCACTGGCAGATAGAGCAGCCGCCTGGCTGAAACATTTAGGGAAGTTTGTTTACACCTGGGAGCAACTCCGCACCGAGTACTTGAACAAGTACTATCCACTCGGGCGGACGAATGCAGCGAGGGCCCTGATCAACAACTTCTCCATGCTCCCTAACGAGCAGTTTCACGAGGCATGGGAGAGGTTCAGAGAGCTTCTGGATAGATGCCCACACCACGACATTTCGAAGCCGAACCTAGTTCAAAGCTTCTTTAGTGGGATGACGCCAGAGCTTCAGGGTCTGGTGAATGCTTCTTGCGGCGGGTCCTACTTTGCCAAGGACCACAACCAAGTCTGGGCCATCTACGAGGAGATGGCAGAAAATTACATGGTGATGTCCCAGACTCGGTTGTACACCCAGAGATCTCAGCAGCCGCCAGGACCCGTGCAGTATCAGCGGATAGCACGGGTTGATGCAGGTCCATCCAGTTCGTCCACAGTTGCAGCCGCACAGGCAGAGTCGGCCGCTGCGGACATGGGGATTATCAGCGAGAAGTTGGACCGCATGGAAATAATAGAGAAGAAGCAGTGCCAGGGCATAACTCAGATGGAGCAAATGGCACAAACTCTGAGCGACATGAAGACCCAGCTCTTGTGTCTTCAGGAGGCACAGACGGCTCCTCAGCCCCGTCTTCTGTCGCGAGGCGATTCCGGCGGCAGCCGCAGCTCGTCCCAGCGCTCCAGCTCCTTGCAGCAGCCTAGACAAGTTCACCTTGTACAGGCAGAGCCGTACCAGCAGCAGCAGCCCTCTTACCAGTCACCACCATCTCCAGACTTACAGATGGTGGTATATCAGCCGGATCAGCCTCTGGCAGCACTGCCGCCAGACCCCTTCGATGCTGAGCCGTTGATGGATGTCAACGGGATTTGGTATGACCGTCCTCAACCTGGAATCCGACGAGACCATCCCGGATTCAGGTGGGGGAATGGGGGAAACCAGTCCCAACAGCAACCAGCCAATCAGGGAGGGCAGTACTCCCAGCAGAGAGATCACCAGCAGCCCCCAGTATACCAACCACACCAGCCATCATCCTTCGTACCTCGTCCCTACCAGCAGCAGGGACAGAATTGGAGACGTGAGCAGCAGGCTCACCAGCAGCAACATCCTTCCTCTTACCCCTCTCAGCCACAGCAGCATCAGGTCCAGCAGCCTCATTATCAGAGAGGCAACCCGTCGGGCTCCCATGAGAGCCCCGCCATGGATGATCTAGCCCGCCTCTTCACAGAGCAGCAGGCTACATTTAGACGGGAGATGGACGAGTTCCGCCAGGAGATGCGGGACCTGATGAGAGGGAAGGCCGCCATCCCTGCACAGATCGAGCCGAATCCGAATAGCTTGAAGAGGAAATCTGAGCAGGTAGTTCACACTGAGCCTACCACTCCTAGTAACTCATTTGATGATATGTCATCGGATCTATTTGATGCTGATTTTGTTACACTTAGGAGCGGTAGAAGACCAGCAGGCGGCGCCTCATCTGAGCGACAACACGAGGATCCATCTAGAGCGCCAGATGAGGAAGAGGAGAGCGGTACTGAAGCCGCACATCATGATGACGGTGGTACTGATGCCACCCGAGATGCTGATTCCACCGGCGGTACTGAGGCCGCCGTTTCACCACATCGAGGAGGTGGTACTGACGCCACCAGCAGAGCCGAGCCAGCCTGCGGTACTGAGGCCGCAAGACGTCTAGTTGTAGAGCCAGCTAGAGGTGGTACTGAGGCCACCCATATTTATTCTGATAGAAATGTTGTCTTTCCTCGCATGAATGTATCTCAGAACTCTAATTTGAATAAAGGAAAAGGTTTAGTTTCTTCTGATCCCACTGTGGTGAATGATGTTTGTGAGGATCCGGTCATCGAACCGTCTAGGCCTATTCCTAGTCCTTCATCTGAGAAGGACCCTGTGATCCCCTTTCCTAGAGCCCTTGAGTTGGGAAAGGGGAAGAAAAAAGAAAAAGATCCAAAAAAAAGAGAACAGGAGGAGTTCAGCCAGGGCATGATAGACCGATTTCACATCCAGCTGACCCTCAATGAGGCTTTGCAGCACATTCCTCTTCTTCAGCGATCCCTAAGAGATAGGACCACAATCAGGAGAAAGAAGAGGAACAAGACCGCAGAAATTCATGTGCTAACAAAAGCCACGTGTTACGCGATCCAGAACCATCTGCCGACTAAGAGGCCAGATTTAGGGGCCCCGTATGTCAGATGTCAGATTAATGAGCAGAGGTTCGACCGTACTCTCTTAGATAGCGGATCGTCGATCAACCTTCTTCCGGCAGCCCTTCTCGACCACTTAGAGTTGGGCACTCTTAGACAGAGCAGGACATACCTTCAGTTTGCTGATCGGTCTGTCAAGAGGCCAAAGGGGTTGTTGCGAGACGTTGTCGTCACGATTCAGGGTTTGCAATTCCCCGTGGATTTCGTCGTGCTGGACATGGAGACCCCTGACTCGTTGACCGATTCCCCCATCATCCTCGGTCGCCCGTTCTTGGCCACAGCCAAGGCAGTGACTGACCATGACAGTGGGAAGGTATTCTTTCGCGTCCAGGGCGAGAGTGTACAAATAGAGACGGTTAAGGACCACAGAACCAGAGATAGATCCCGCTCACATGGCAGTACAGATTCAGAGCAGCTGACAGACGCAGAGCCAGACATCCACCAGGACTGTGATTTTGTGATCACAGATGATGAGGCAATTTGGGCAGATCCTGCAGCACAGACCATCCTCTCATATTCAGACACAGCTGATGTAGAGATGATAGCAGAGGATAGCCTGGAGAGCACAACCCTGGTTCAGGATACTATTGAGTCAGCAGAGTCGGACCTTGATCGCAACACGATTTTCAGTGATGGTGGTACTGAGGCCACCCTGCTCTACGGTGGTACTGAGGCCACCGCAGTTGATACAGATCCCTCGGATTCAGAATCTGATTGGGCAGATTGTGATGATCAGATGCCAGATCTGGATCCACCTGAGCCTATAGATGAGGAGGAGGTAGAGGCAGAGCAGATCAGAGACAATGCAGAGGACCCGCCTTCTCCAGACCCAGTTTGTGAGAGTTCTTTATCATTTTCCCAGGCAGATTTGGCAGAATTGTCCGCATACACACATCTTCTTCAGAAGCCAGATTTGCCAGCACCCAGCTGTCCAGAGCTAAAGCCGCTCCCTACTTCGCTGAAGTATAGATTCCTTGCGGGAGAGTCTGAGATGTACCCAGTCATCATCTCTGCCGATCTGACTGGAGAGCAAGAATCCCGTCTGATGGAGGTTCTTGAAAAGAACCACAAGGCAATTGGATGGAGCGTAGCAGATCTCCATGGGATTAGTCCCTCGTTGTGCTCCCACCATATCTATCTCGAGGAAGGGGCAAAGCCGTCGCGTGAGTTCCAGCGGCGACTGAACCCCAACCTAAGAGAGGTTGTTATGAAGGAAATATCGAAATGGTGGAGTGCAGATTTTTATTTATCCCATTTCCGACTCCAAGTGGGTTAGCCCCTTGCATGTGGTGCCCAAGAAGACGGGCATCACGACTGTGATCAGTGAGTCGGGAGACGAGATTGCTACACGAGTACCCACCTCTTGGCGGGTCTGTGTTGACTACAGGAGACTCAACCAGGCCACCAAGAAGGACCATTTCCCCCTGCCTTTTATTGATCAGATCATAGAGAGACTGGCAGGAAAGAGCCATTACTGCTTCCTGGATGGGTACTCGGGGTACAATCAAGTGGCCATCGCTCCTGAGGATCAGGAGAAGACCACCTTTACCTGTCCCTTCGGTACATACGCCTTTCGACGCATGCCATTTGGGCTATGCAACGCCCCTGCGACTTTTCAGAGATGCATGCTGTCGATATTTTCGGACATGGTAGGGGAATGTTTGGAGGTCTTCATGGATGACTTCTCGGTTTACGGCGACGGATTCGATTCCTGTCTTGACTGCCTAGACCGAGTGCTCCAGCGATGTATTGCTACCCGCTTGGTTCTGTCTTGGGAGAAGAGTCACTTCATGGTGACTCAAGGGACGGTACTTGGCCACATAATCTCCAACAGGGGCATGGAGGTTGATCCGGCCAAGGTTGATGTCATTAAAAAACTCACCCCGCCGTCTAATTTAAAGCAGCTACGGTCATTTTCTGGGGCACGTTGGTTTTTATAGGAGATTCATTCATGATTTCAGCAAGATTGCCCGACCGTTGACTGACCTCTTGACGAAAGACACCGAGTTCCTTGTCGATGACAAGTGTCTTTCGTCCTTTGAGACTCTCCAGCAGTGTGTTATTGAGGCTCCTGTCCTTCAGCCACCAGATTGGTCTCTCCCATTCGAGATCATGACGGACGCCTCTGATTTTGCCGTAGGGGCCGTGCTAGGACAGAGGAGGGATGGAGTTCCGTTTGCCATACACTATGCTAGCCGCACATTGGATTCCGCCCAGCGGAATTATACGGTCACAGAGAAGGAGATGCTAGCAGTAGTGTTTGCCCTAGATAAATTCAGATCATATATCATTGGATCTAGAGTGACTTTGTATACTGACCACACCGCCATCAGGTACCTCATGTCAAAGAAGGATGCCAAGGCCAGACTTACTAGATGGATCCTTCTACTCCAGGAGTTCGACATTGAGATCAAGGATAAGCCTGGAGTCAAGAATGTGGTGGCGGATCATCTCTCCCGACTAGAGCAGCCTGAGGATTCTGAGCAGATTGATCCCATTTGTGATACCTTCCCAGACGAGGCGATCCTTGCTATCGCCTCACTCCCGTGGTATGCCGATATTGTGAACTTTCTCGTTGCTGGGAAAGTCCCACAAGATTGGCCCAGGCAGAGGCTTGAGACCTTCCTTGCGAAGGCCAAGTCCTACCACTGGGAGGATCCCATCCTTTACCACGAAGGAGGGGATAGCATCTGGCGTCGGTGTATTCCTCAGGAGGAACATCATAGTGTCCTCACTTACTGCCACAAGCTTGAGGCAGGAGGACATCATTCTGGGAGGAGAACGGCACAGAAAGTGCTTCAATCCGGCTTGTGGTGGCCTACACTCTTCAAGGACTCTGATGAGTTCGTGAAGAGGTGTACTGACTGTCAGAGGATGGGCACTTGTGGACAACGTGATATGATGCCGATGCAGCCCATTCACTTCTGTGAGGTTTTTGACGCATGGGGCATCGATTTCATGGGTCCATTCCCTAAGAGTCAGGGATTTGAGTACATTCTGTTGGCCGTAGATTATGTTAGTCGTTGGGTTGAGGCTATCCCCGCCCGAGCCGCAGATGCGAAGACAGTTTGCAGATTTTTGAAGAAGCACATCATCATGCGGTTTGGGGTTCCACGAGTTCTGATTTCTGATGGGGGATCTCATTTCATCAACGACCAGGTGAAGGCCCTTGCTAGCGAGTTCAGTATAGACCATCGTGTTGCCACACCTTACCATCCACAGACGAATGGTCTAGCTGAGGTGTCGAATAGGGAGATCAAGAATATTTTGCAGAAAGTCGTCCGCCCTTACCGAAAGAATTGGTCACAGCTTTTGGACTCGATCTTGTGGGCATATAGGACGTCTTTCAAGACTCCATTGGGTACATCTCCCTTTCGCCTCGTTTATGGCAAGCCATGCCATCTACCTATTGAGCTGAGGCACAAGTCACTTTGGGCAGTCACAGATATTCTTATGGATCCAGATGGTATAGGAGACCAGAGGAGGGCAGAGTTAGCCGCCTTGGAAGAGCTTAGAGATGCAGCTTTCTCGAGCAGCCTACATTATAAGGAGAAAGTCAAAGAGTGGCATGATTCTCATATCAGCCACAAGCATTTTGAGATTGGACAGAAAGTATGGTTGTTTGATGCAAGGCTACGATTATTTCCAGGGAAGCTACAGAGCAAATGGAAAGGACCCTATTTGGTCAGAAAGGTACACGATAACGGTAGCATTGATATATCTGAGTTATCTTCTGAGAGTACCTTCCGAGTGAACGGCCAGCGGCTCAAACCATTTCTAGATCATGAGCCGCGGGACGTTATTATTGCCGCTATTCACTTTGCGTGAGATGTGGTCTTTTGACTCACATCTTTTGCATCTCACGCCTGATTTTCACTGTTCCTCCGCCTGTATAGATCCAGTTGTCCATATCATTCTATTCTCTAGTCCCACATCCCGTCTCTCATCTTATGATTATGCTATACTTAGGGTGTACTTTACCCTAAGTATAGGGGGGATGTCGGACCTGCGAGTATTCTTTTCATTCTTTCTGCTCCTGTTTTTGCTGCCTATACTTAGGGATATTTTACCCTAAGTATAGGGGGGGCAGATTCTGTATATTCTTCACTCGGCTTTCCCTTCATGTACAGCTTTCTATACTTAGGATTAGTTAATCCTAAGTATAGGGGGAGACCACCGAGTTCCTCTCATTCTATTCATTTATTCATTCCTGTACTTAGCCATTCCTTTTCACTTCCCTTTTACTAAGCACGAGTTATGTCTTCTTCATCGCTCTTGATCACTCTGAGGACATCGTTCGAGCTAAGTATAGGGGGGTGTGTATATATTTCATATATACTTTAGTCATAACTCGTACTTTGTGTGAGTGTGTTAATAAATAAAATGGCTAAAAATCACAAAAATTTAAAAATTTTTCATGTACATAAACCTCTTTTATTCTTGCACATACATAGCTAGTGTATAAAGTATTTTTGTAAAAATGATTTTAAAAATCTTTTGTGTAAAGCTTGTGTAAATATTTTGTATCAAAATTATGTATATAGTACAAAATTTTTCCAAAATGTTTTGAAAATCAAAAGTTTGCAAAAATCTTGTGTAAAAGATTGTAAATATCATTTTGCAAAACTTGCACCTCATGCATCATTCATAATTTCAAAACATTTTTCAAAAATTTTGCATGATTGTAAAATGTTTGTAAATAGCATCTTGTGTACGTATATGTATATAGTTTTTCCTGGATGAGAGTTGACATTTAAACTAAGCCTGGAATTAAATTGAGAAATGGAGCTTGAATAAGATCTTAATCCACTTAACTTCAAGAGGAACCTTGTAGGACTTAGGGTTAAGGCTTTTCAGGTCCATAAGGACTTAATTCTTTGAGTCCACTAGGCTATGAGCATAGGTCATCTTGATGAGCCTAAGTAGAGCACTTAACAACACACGCATGACTCTCAGAGACAATGGCTTGACTTGCACCTGCACTTTACACATGGCTCTCCACGGATGAGGTGGTGAGGAGGCAGTTTCCTTTGGCGTGGGGTAGCATATGAGGGTAGTACTTCTAGGCGGAACCTCTCTTCTTCTTATAGTGAAGGAAGTGCACCTCAACTTGGTCTAGTAGTGTTGAAAGCTAAAGACAGAAGCTGTGGGTTGTAATAAAGCTTCAAAAGAGGGATAGTCTACTGGCTCAAGGGGAAATTTCTTATATATGCTGCACCATGTAGATGTGTTGTACAGAAGTTCTTGCAAAAAAAAAATGCAAAATGCAAAAAGAACTCCAAAAAAGTGGTGGGTCGGATTGAAAATTTAATAACCCCACCGGAGTATAAAGCAAAAGCTTATGGTATCCATGTTACATCTCATGAAGCTTGCAGCGGGAGACTTAGCTACACTGGCTAAGCTTCCAAAACTCTATACTTCTACCCCCTCTTCTTGAGCCGTTGCACTTGAACTTAGAAGGGAATACCCCGCTTCTCGAGGAAAGAGTTGCTAGACTGAGGCATTAGAGTTACCAGGTTGAGGGAGGTTGTTTCTTTGTTACTTCTGAGGTGGGGAGCCACATATCATCTACACCGCAAGGAAGATTCATGGTCATTAGAGTTTGTGTATGTAGACTTGCTCTGATCTGGTTTATTGAGGAGTCTTGCCCATAGATTGGTGGAACTTGGAGGCTGTTGAGTTTTAGGCTTAAGTCCAAAATAAGGTTCCGACACATTAATAATCCAAAGATCTGATATCGAGCTCCATATTTCAATTTAATGAAGGAAAATTTAATAAGTCAACCTTGATCCATGTACATCCTCTTTTTCTTTTTCTTTTTCTTTCTTTTCCACTTCTTTTTCAAATAAGTGTTTGCTAAGGGACTAGCAAAGTTAAGCATAGGGGGGTGATGAATACCCATTCATCACTCTTTATTCTTCTATTTTAGCTACAAAAACCCTTGCAAATACATGTAGATATGTGTAAATACAAATAATTACCAAAAGCATACATTGTGTAAAAACCTATAATTAGCATGTTTTTGTGCAAAAATAAAAAGAATAAAGAGCAAAAAGAAAAAGAGGGAAATATTTAGAATAAATATTGAGCAACCTAACCCAAGGGAGGGCTCAGCATGGGCCTGACCGCATAAAAGCCAAAGTAGAGGGAGATAGGAGCTCATGTGTATATACTTCTGTAAATACATAAAATTATATTTTCCTCACCCAAAAATATGCTTGTACATATTGTGTGTATATTTTATTAAAAACAAAATAAAAATTTAAAAATCAAAAATTCAAAAATGCCCTTTCACCATGTGTATAGACCATCATCCTTTATCTATTTAACCCTATAAATAAATAAAATTATTTTCTAAAAGCTTTTTGTAAATATTCTATGTTACATATTGTAAATACATAAAATTAAATAAAAATTACAAAATTAAAAATACAAAAATACATTGTATAGATACCATGTATATAAATGTATACAACTATTTATTTCACCCTTGTGTATAAATAATTAAAATAAAATAAAAATACCATTTTATTCCATATTTTATGATGTAAATAAATAAAATACAAAATGAGCATAAAAATACATAAAAATAACAAATAAAAAAATCAAAAATTAAACTCTATATAGTGTACATATACCTATATGTATAGCTACCCTATTTTTATTTCCAAAAATTAATTAAAAATCACCAAAAAAATAGAAAAAAGAAAAGAAAAATATTTCATGTTTTGAGTTTTCTTTAATTCGGCCTATTTCTACCTTAAAATAAATAAACAAAAATCGGATAAACGTGGCAGCTTCTGATTGGTCCACGGGGGATTGTTGACCCCGGTCAACTCCCCCGCGGACTCCTTCCTTTTCTGGAAGATGCGCGCCGCCCCTCCTTCTCCGATTTTTCCACGCGTCTCCAGGCTGTCGCCCACGCAAACCCCATGCCCGGATTCTTCGCCGATCATCCATCTCCTTCGCCGGATCTTTCGCCATGAAATCAACGCCTTTCATCGCTGTCTCCACTCAACCCTAATCGGCCCTGTCTCCATATATATCCCGACCTCCGCCGCCTCCGCGCCTCATCTTTGGATCGCCATCCTTATTCCCGTGACCTCCAGAGCAAAGCCCGAGGTGACAGCTCGCGTTTGCCCCTGTTGCAGTGAGGTGAGGGTGTCCCGACCATCGATCCGGCGATCTTCGCCGCCGCTGCTCCGCCACCAGCGTCGAGCACCGAGCCTCAGGCCTTGACGCCCTTCGAGGCTACGACCAGGAGTTAGCCACACTCCAGCACAGTCTTCCGCTCCACCCAGGTAGTCGATTAGCTCGTCCATTTCTCTTAATTTCTGATTTCGCCCAAATAGTATCTCCGACGTATTCCTCTGATTCCGATCATCACGCGTAAGATCTCGACCATCCGATCCTTTCATCATCTTCGCCAGACCTCTCCGCATCTTCTTCACCCATTCACCCAACCCAGATCGCACCGGATCTGGGAATCGAGCTCCTCCTCCGACCACCCTCGCCGGAGCTCTCCATTCCGACGCACCAAGCACCTTCACTCCGCCTAACCGGGTCGAGGCAATTTGCCCTCGACCCGTGAGTCTTCTGGTTCGCTTTTCAGGTCAAGACAAGGGTCATCTGAGACCCTTCGCCATCCAGCCAGGAGACCCAGCTCCACCGCCTTCGCTCGAGCTCCTCGGAGTTCGGTGTGCTCGTCGGAGACCACCAGCAGACGCGGGAGCCTTCCGCGATTCTTCTCCGACCTCCAGAAGGCTCTCCAGAGGACCCTAGCGCACACACTAGCCCGGCGAAGTTCGCCGGCGTCGAGTTCCTCCATCATCCTCCAGAGCCGTCCGATGACGCCCCCGCTCCAGTTCTAATCCCAGCCGTCCATCAGTTGAGGAGCAGCGACCGTCGATCCATCTGAGGAGCTCATCCGGACCGTTGGTAGCAGAGGAGAGAGGCACCTGAGCCCCAGACGTTAGATCCTCCACGTGGCCTCGTCTCCACCGTCGATCGAGCCCAAGAGAAGAAGAGCGCCGCCCATCCTGACCGTCCATCTACCACGTGGCGCGCATCTGGCCGTCGACTAATAAAGGGGTAAATATCTTAGGGCCCCCTCTTAGTTTGTCGTTTTATTTCTAGTCCTGTAAATATTTTTAGAACTTTATTTACGTAGGGTAAATTGCATTATGGACCTTGTGCTTAGTTTTATTTGCATGTATGCCCCTGTGTGTTTGTGACCACGTGCTTCGCCACGTGCTTCGTTGGGCTTTTTACATCTTTTCACCTGTAGTTCTGGGTTGTTATGAAATGAATGAATATTTTTGAATAATTGCAGTTATGCCCCTGTGAGTGTTGTTTAGGTGCACGTGCGATATTTAGTGGGCTTTTTGCAACTACGTCCCTGGGCTTTTGATACTAGTTATCAAAAAGCCCTCAGACTTAGTTTTTGTTACCATTTGGTCCCTGTGTGCCCCAGCCATGCGCCACGCGCGTGACTTGCTGGGTATTTTGCACCAGAGACCCCAGATCTTCGGGTATTTGCACATTGGTCCTTGTGCACAGTACCCCTCCTTTATTTTTGAATAAAATATCAAACGACCTCCAAATCCAATGAGATTTTGACACATGGCTCCTGCCATGGTGTAGGGACTTCTGTGATTTTTGAGGACATTTTTTATTTTCATTTACTATTTTTAAAAATTCAAAAACACGTATTTTTGCTACTGTCTAGATTAAAAATTACCAAAAAAATATAAAATCACCCCCAAAAATTCTAAAAAAATTAGTTACTGTTTCTTGCTTGTTATTTGATTTTTTAGCCAATTTTGGCTATTTTTCATCACTTAAAAGCCCTAAAAATTGAAAAACCCCTAAAAACTCATAAAAATTATAATAAATAGATTAAAAATCCAAAAACAATAAGTAGGGTGCCTAAATTTTCCTTATTCTTTCTAGATTATAGGAAAATTACCTTCAGGGCTTTTTGAGATCCAAAAATATTTTATTTTTGGGTCTTAAGCCTTGCTGGACAGTACCCTCTGTTTTTCGCATTGTTTGATTTTTAGAAAATAAAATAAACATCAGAAAAATCTCAAAAATTCACCAAAAACATAAAAAATTATAAAACACATAAAAACATTTTTCTTTGAATTTTTGCTTGATTTTTAATGCTTTAAATAAATTGTTGAAGTTCATTATCTGTGTGCCTTCTTTAATTTTCTCATCATTTAAAAAATCTGAAAAAAAATGTAAAAACAAATAAAAAAACACTAAAAAGTATTCTCTTGGATTTCTGACTACATCGTAGGCTATTTAGCCAATCCGTGCTCCTTGTGTTCGACCCTGGGAGCTATACCAGGTTAATCCTCTAGCAGGACCACTTCTCTGTGTTTCATTGATTTATCTTCATTTGTGGTTCATTTTTCTTGATTGACTCAGCCCAAGTGATTGAGGTCGCGACGACCTTTATTTCTGTACCCTTACCTTAGTCGCTCGGGCGGTCATCAGAATGGTCTCAACAGTCAGATCAGAACAAGTCTACATACACAAATTCTTGTGACTATGAATTCTTACTTGTACGTGTAAGTGAAATTTAGCTCTTCATCTCAGAAGTAGCAAAGATTCAGCCTCTCTCAGCAAGGTAACTCAAATAACCCGGTCTGGCAACTCTTTCCTCGAGGAGCGGGGATATTCCCTTCTAAGTTCAAGTACAACCAGCTCAAGAAGAGGGGATGGGGAAGAGAATGGACGGTAACCAGTGTAGTTACCTATCCTTGGATGCATGACCAGTGTAGCCATGTCACCCGCTGCAAGCTCACAAATATATGACTCTGAAGCTCTTATTCTTTTTTTCACAGGCATTTTATTTTTCTTATCAAGCCTGTCTACTTTTGGAGATTTTACATTTTTTTCTTTTTTTTTGACTATATATACAAGATGCAGCATGTACATAAGGAGTTTTTCCTCTTGAGCCAGTAGACTATCCCTCTTTTGAAGCATTATTGCAACCCCACAGCTCTTGTCTTTAGACCTCAACATCACCAAACTAGGTTGAGACGCACTTCCCTCCCTAGAGGAGGACGAGAGGTTCCGCCTAGATGTACTACCCTCGTATGCTACCCCAAGCCAAAAGATTCTGCTCCCTCACTACCTCATCCATGAAGAGCTACGTGTAAAGTGCAGTGTCCAAGGTAAGCCACGGTCTGAAAGAATCATGTGTGTGTTGTTAAATGTTCTACTTAGACTCATCAAGATGACATGTGAACATAGTCTTATGGACTCAAAGAATTAAGTCACTAGGACCTGAAAAGTCTTAACTCCAAATCTTATAAGGTTCCTCTGAAATTAAGTGCATTAAGGTCCAACTAAGCTCCATTCTTCAAATTTATTCCAGACTTAGTCTAATTGTCAAAATCATCATGAAAAATGCTCATGTAAATGCAAGAAAAAGAAAACAAAATCTTTTTGTGAAACAATTTTCGAAATTTTGAAATTTTTATGGATTTTTGAAAAATGATGATGCACATGCAAAAGTTTTTTTAATGTAAAAAGTTAGTAATACATACAAATATATACATTTTTTCTAAATAAGGAAAAAGATACATATTTACACAAGAGTGAGTTGATTATTTCACAAGAATGAGATGCAAGAATTTACAACTTGAGTGATTTATACAAGTATATACAGAGTTGATTTTTTTGATTCATTTTCATTTTTTTTACAAGTTTTTTTTAAGAATTTTTTTTAGTATTTACACAGTGTTTTAGCCATATTAAAAATAATATGAAAGTATGAGTTATGGCTAAAGTATATATACAATATATACGACACCCCCTATACTTAGCTCGAACTATGTCCTCATAGTGATCAAAGAGCTGGAAAGAAAGACATAACTCGTGCTTTGTATAGAAAAGTGAAAAGAATAGTATACTACAACGACGAATAAACGAAAAATAAATAATAGAAGCCGGTGATCCCCCTATACTTAGGATCAAGTAATCCTAAGTATAGCAGACTGTACACAAAGGGAAAACCGAGGAAATGAATATACAGAGTCTATCTCCCCTATACTTAGGGTAAAATATCCCTAAGTATAGGCAGCAAAACAGAGGTAAAAAGAATCAAAGAATAATCACAAGTCTGACATCCCCCTATACTTAGGGTAAAGTACACCCTAAGTATGGAATGATCATGCAATAGAGATGGGGTGTGAGACAGAAAGAATGTATGATATGGAAAGATGGTCTATACAGATGTGATTCGATCAATGTTGAGGTGCCTCTCAACAAGCGCTAGAGTTTACGCCCCTAGCTGGGCGCAAATGTTAGGATAACGCCGTGTTGAGGTTCAGGACGGCATCTGTCAGGCAAATACCGTACTGTTGTCGCAGTCTCGGTGGGAGAACAACAACGAAGTCAGGAGGGTCAACAGATATGATGATAACACCCAGATAATCAATCAGGCGGGTGTTTGCTACCGGATCAAGATATTGGCAGATGAAGTCGGGCTCTGGTAGCACAAAAGAAATCGTCGGCTCAAGATCTGTATGGAGTGAAAGGGTAGAGCCGAAGAAATCAAACGTGGAGAAGGAAGGATCGGTCATGGAATCCTCCACGTCAATCACCGTCTCGAATAGATATGGAAGATCATGATCAGGAGACTCACTATAAAGGCTAATATCCGATGTATGGAATGTAGACAAATCAGTGAAATCATCGAATACCTCAAAGATCGGGTCATCCTCGCGAGGGTCGTCGAGGAGAGAAACATCAAACTCATTATCAAAAATATCAAAATATTCGGTCTCGTGATCCGACAGATCGGATGCAGTCTCAAAAAGTGAGACCGAGTACACATTGTCCATGGCATCCTCCCGCAGATAACCCTCGGGGAGTAATGCCGAATCATCAGGGAACTTGGGATCAATGCTGTCGAAAATCTGGTCCTCCAAAAATATATCGACCTCATCAAATGGGAGGACACATGGCTCAAGTACGGGACTATCAAGTTCTGTAAAATCCAAAATCGGTCCCTCATCAAACTCTCTCTGCTGAGATGAATCCAAGTATATCTCTGAATCTGAGAAGATCTCCTGAAGGTAAGATACTGAATCAACTGTGTAAAGATACTGAAAAGATTCAGAGGATGGCTGAGATGTGGGTTCCACCTCTATCTCTTGGGATCCTAGCAGATCTAGAATCGAACAATCATCAATGTGGAGGTGCGGGACTGGCTCAAAATCTGATTGTAAATCCATTTGGTCCTCAACCAATGTCCGGCTCTTGGAACTCACAACAGTAGGTAACACATCCATCAATTGAGAAGTAGTAGCATCCATATCCTCTGATTGGTGTGTTATGTCAAGATCGGCATGGTGTGTCACACACTCAGCTGTTGTCATCTCTCCCTCATCTGTTGTCCTGAATAATTCATCTTGTGAATAAGGAGGATCAGAAAGTGTTCTCAAGATGGTCTCAACTAAATCCAGGTCAAGACTGTGGTGTGAACCACCACACGAGGTAATGACATATGCAATCTGCTCTGCGGTCCTCCCCCTCATGGCGATATGGATAAGGTCAGTCATCGAAAATCCATGATCTGGAAATCACCTCACAAGTTCTCGTAGCCTCAACCACGATTCTATTAATGGCTTCTGGGGGTTAACTGAAAAATCACGAATACATGACCGCATCATCTCTGCTCTACATTGGGGGTAAAATTTCTTCAAAAATAATGATCGTAAATCTCCCCATGTAGTAATCTTCCTTCCCAATCGTCTATGCCAAGTCTTGGCTCTACTCTGAAGTGTAAACGGGAAGGTAATCAGCATCATATCCTCAGTAGTGATATCCAAATATGATCGTGATATACAAAAATCCTCAAATTCATCAATATGCAAATAAGGTTCCTCGTGCATTTCCCCAAAAAACTTAGGCAGTAGATCAATTAACTCTAAATCCAGAACAAAGGGTCTCAAGGTAGAAGCGGACTGGACTTCATGATCTGTGTACTCATCCAATGTCATAGGATACAAGTCATCTAAAGCTCGCAACTGCCCCATTCGATTGCCTATGGGACGCACTCTCATCTCAATAATGTGAACACCCATGTCTCGTGTTTGGTCAATATGGTCTCTTGTCACTCACAGCACGTCCCAAATGGGAGGGTGGGTAGGGAGAAGATGAGAAGTCGGATGGGATTCCGACCTCTCGAGAGAGTGAACGTGAGTGATGGGCGTGAAATGAAGAAGCCGCGAAATTCGGCTGGAATGGAAAGTGGCCCATCCTGATGAGAGGAAACTGAAGGGAGGGATGGAGGGATAGAAGGGAGTGAAAGAAAGAAAAGGCAGGAATGAAGAGAGAGATAGAAGGGAGGGAGGAAAGGTGACTGCTAATGATCCAGGAAGATGATCGTAACCGACTCACACCATAGACATACAAAATACAAATCAAACCCCCAGTTCACCAACTCAACACAAAGTGAAGACCTTGAGATTTGGTCTTTTATCTTTTCAATTTTAGAGTTAGGTGATAAGACAAAGTTGTACAAACACTTAGGAGGCTTGAATAGGATTTGGGCACTACTCCTTAGTGTGTACGTGAGCAATTAAAAACGCAGACAATGAGGGGATTGCTCTCCCAATACAATGATACGAATCAATTACGTTTGATTTTAATGGTCAAGTTCAATTAGCAGTCCCAATTTTTTAATTTTTGATTTTGTATTTTTTTGATATTTTCAATAACAACGCCTAACGAATCTTCCGATTTCCTCTTTGAATGATTTGAGTCCAAGAAACAGGGGGAGGAAGTCGGAAATGCCAATGCACGGTCAAAAACTATGATGCATGCAGAGATAGAAAATGCGTACCGTACTCCAGCACTCTACGTGCAATATGATCCGCGCAGAAATTTAAATACAGAAATTTAAACTACCTAAATGATGCAACGGTGAAAACCGAGTCCTAGATGAGCAAGTTCTACTCGCAGAACTGTCTAATCGGTCACCGACCTCCAAGCCAAAGGGTCCGGTCTTGGCCCACCCCTCCTCTGCCCGACAAATCGGGGGTAGGAGAAAGCGCTTTACAGGGTGGACTGCGGCACGTAGGCTACAAAGGAGATGAGTCGATTATTTTTATTAATTGATTATTAATAGGTCCAATTAAGCGCACTATAGGAACAGGCAGATAATTAAGTGTGGGGACCCTACTAATTATGGTACAAGCAAGAGAAAATCCTAAGGCTAGGGGCTCGAAAATCACGTGAATCAAATAAAATAAAATAAAATCAAATGCGAGAAAACAAAACCAACAAAAAACAACGGTGAGGTCCCCCAAGTGCACCGGCACTTGGCGAAACAGACCCCGAGAAAATAGTCCAAGTTCACAAGTCCAAAGTCTAAGTTATTACAAAAATATTGTTCTCTCTCTCTCTCTCTAAAATAAAAAATTTCTTCTCCTCTCTCTCTTCCTCCTGCGCGGGTCCTCTAAAAAGAAACTCCAAGTCGTCCAAGCAGTACCTCGCACAAAAATCCAAGAGAGAATGTCAGAAAACAATTATAATATAGAGAGACAAAAATAGAAAAATGAAAAATAACTACAAAGCCGTGCTCCCCGGCAACGGCGCCATTCTGATGACGCAAAAACCACGCGATTAAGAGAGGATAAATAATATGCCAAAGTGTCGTCGTTCTCAACCGCGTGATTCGGTCAACGGAAAAATAATGTTTTAAACCACTTAAGAAGATGATAAATCGATAAAACAATGTAAGCGGTCTTTCGCTATTCTTTTTACCTGGTATAGCGATCAGGGTCGAACACAAGGAGCACGTTTGAAAAACTAAGCAGTCAAATTTCAGAAAAGCTAATTTTTTAATGGTTTTTAAATTTTATATTTTTTTTTATTTTTAAAACAAGCACAATATTCACAAGGGATAAAAGCACACGCAATCTTTTTGTATTTTTCAAAATAGTCAAAAATATACAGAAAAGTCCACTAAAAATATTTTTGTGTTTTATATATTTTAAAATGTTTTTGGTAAATTTTTCGCAATTTTCTGATGTTTTTGTTATTTTCTAAAAATGAAACAGTGGAAAATAAATAAAATGTACACAGTCAGGAGTCTTTTGTAATTTAAAAATCCTTCCAATGTCCAATACTCTTGAGAAATATTTTTAAGATAAACTACAAGATGATATCTACAAAAAGAGACCAAAATCATTATTTTTGGATTTTTCTACAATTTTCTGCAATTTTTATAAGATTTTTCGTATTTTGCAATTTTTTTGGTTTTTATAAATGGGAAACGGACAAAAATTGGTCAGAAAATAAAGCACGACAAGATACAACTACTACAATTTTTTTGGAATTTTTCAGGCAATTTTTATATCTTTATGAATTTTCAAAGTGTAAGCAAGGAAAAGACACTGTTTTTTTATTTTTAAATATATTAAAAGCCAACGAAATATTATGAAAATTTTATACAATGACGAGAACTGTAGCAGGAACTTACACAAATTTTTGCAAGATTATTAGAGCATGAAAACTATTTATTTCATTCAAAGAAGTCCTGCAAGTTATTGTTCTGAACAGTAGGGGCTGAAACGCAGATATTTAAAATTTTGACACAAATGATAGCAGAAATAAAAGGTGAGAAGAAGCTTGTAATTTACCCACTAAAAGCACAGGTCTAATGGAGCTTCAGGGATGTGGCTGCAATTTCGAAATCTCCTAGGGATATTTACGTAATTGTCCCAATTTTTTAATCCACTCCCTAAGGTTTCTTCTTAATCCATCGTTTCTTCATTCCCAAGCCAACAAGGAGTAGCAAGGTCGGCCGCCACCCACAAAAGGAGGAGGAGAGCAGCCGCCGCGGGGGCTTCACGCGGCCACAAAGAGGTGGAGCTGGCGCGTGATGCGCACGCCGGGCCGCGGGGAGGAGGCAGCGGGACGCGGATCGGCTGGAGGTGGCCACGCGGTCGCCCACTGGAGGTCGAGGGCTGGTCAGAGGTGGCAGCGCGGCGGGAGTCGGCCACGCGGAGGGCGAAGGGGGCAGGAGCGCTGCGGGGCGCTGGAAGGCGGCGCCGTTCCGCGGAAGGGCAGTCACCTGGGCGGATCTGGTCAGGGCTGGAGGAGATGATGGGCGGCTCTGCCGCCGCGGGCGGCACTGGCGGTTGAGGTCGACGCGCGCAGGCCGCGCGGAGGACGCCGGTTGCTGAGCGTGCGCGGCCGCACGCGGGAGCGGAGGGGGAGAGAAGGGAGCGGAGGCTCGGCTGCGGCGCCTGGAGGGCCGCCGCGTGCCGGCGGGGCTAGAGACGGGGCCGCCGGAGGGATGACGCCCTCGCGCGGTCGCGGATGGAGGCGCGGCCTGGTGAGGTCGTGGGGCGCGCGGGTGCGGCTGGAGGCAGTGCGATTTTTTTTATTTTTTTTATTTTTTATGTAAACATCACAATAAATAAAAAATGTTTAATTGTTTTATATTCTTTTTTTTAAACCTGCAGGAAATGTTAGAAGCAAAAAAAGGTATATTTTTTTGTTTGTTTTTTTTAACAGGAAATGTAACTAAAAGAGAAAGGAAATTTTTTAATTTTTTTGTGTTTTTTTAAATGGACCTGCAAAACAATAGTTAGAAACAAAAATTCTTATTTATTTATTTTTACCTGCAAAACAATCGTTAAAGATAAAAGATAACAAAAAATTTATTTTTTTTAATTTTCCCTGCAAAAACAAATGTGAGATGAACAGGAAAAATAGTTTTATGTTATTTTTTTATTTTTATTTATAGACAAAAGGGATTTGTGAATGGACGGATTTTTGTGATATGGAAGATAAATCCGAGGATCCGACCACCGTGCGTGGTCGGATATGATAGGTTGCGTGAGGTAGAAGTTGAATATGTAGCGATCAGAAAATGAAATGGAAATCGCTTTTGGAGGCGGATCAAGTGTGGTGGAAATTTTGAGATTTTAAATTCTAAAGATTATCTATTTCTAAGCTAAAATATAAGCCTACGATTTTCCTAGGAAAAACGACAAGTAAAAGTAGATCTCACCTCGGGGTTTAGACACGCCATGATAGCCTCGACGAAGTTCAAGTCGCTGTCACCGACTGGATCGGAGGCTAGGACCCTCTTCAACAAGAAATATCTCGGAAACTGGGCTCCTCTCCGCCAAAGATTGATCAAATGAGAATGAGGGAGGAGGAGCCCATTAAAAAGAGGCAAAAATCAAAAATGGAAAATATTTACAAAAAAGGAAGGTGTTTATTGGGTGGATTAATAAAATAATTAAATTAATAAATTAATTAAATAATTAATTACGAAATTCGAAATAAATAAATTAAATAAATTAATAAATTAATTGGAAATTAATTGGCCACCTTAATGGTGGCCATTAAAGGTATGCAATCAAATCCAATATATATGGCAGCTTATTAAGTCACATAAATCAAATAAAATCAAATAATTAAATAAAAAATTCGGAATTAATTTAAATTAATTAATTAATGTTAGGTAATTAAATTTTTTTGATGGTTTTTATTTAAGGAAGTTAGTGGTATACATATATTATATACATATAATATAATGTACATAGGTGCAAATAAGGAAACAATTTTTATACAAATTTTTTTTAATTATTTTTTTTAATTTTTATTTTTATTGAAAACAATATTTATAATATATACATTAAGTAAAAATAAATATTAATAATTATATACACAAATATATGGGTAAACTGCACAATACACCCTAGAAAACCGACTTTTTAACCGTAACTCCAAAAAATACGAAACCACAACCATTTGAAAGATAATTTAATTTATAGTATTATGGAAGTGAGTTTGGTTCTATTTGAGCTCGTATGGAGCCGTAATTGATGATTCAATTATCACATTATGGCTTTTTCTGGGTGTAATTATTTACAATATATACATTATTTTATTTTACAAATATTTTTATTATTTACAACACAATTTTATTCACAACTTTTATTTACAAAAGTAAGTGGTTTGAGGTCAAATTATGTACAAATAAATTAATGTAAGTTTTATACAAATATAGATAAAAAAATATGTACAAGATATTTTTTGATTTTTTCTGACAGACAACCTTATCTCCCCCTACTTTATTCCTGGTCGATCAAGTCAAGTCTTGACCTTCTCTCGGGTTTGGGTCAGTCTGTATTTATTGCATAAATACCTCCTTTTCTTTTTCTTTTCTTCTTTATTCTTTTATTTATGTACAAAAAGTGTTAAAAATGCATAATTAACAAATACATGCGAAATGGTAATTTTATGGAATTAGTGGTTATTTACAGGTATTTGACTAAGGAAAAGAGGCTAAAATAAAAGAATAAAGGCGATGAATCGTGGATTCATCAGCCGCCCCGAGCACCCAACCCCCCCCCCTGTCCCGCAAGCCCCGCCCCCCCCGCCCCCTGGGCCTCCCCTTGCCCCGCGCCGCCCCGAGCACCCAACCCCCCCGCCCCTGTCCCGCAAGCCCCGTCGCAGCCCCTTGAGCCCCCCCCCCCCCCCCCCCTGTCCCGCAAGCCCCGCCGCAGCCCCTTGAGCCTCCCCCTGTCCCGCAAGCCCCGCCCCCCGCCCCCTGGGCCTCCCCTTGCCCCACAAGCCCCTCCGTAGCTCCACCAGACCCAAGTCGCCCTCCTGCCGGCCTCCTTCCCGCGACCCCTGCGCCCCCCTAGCCCCGTCGCCCCCTGCCGGCCTCCTCCCTGCGCCCCCTAGACCCGCCGCCCCAGGTCGCCCCCCTGTCGGCCTCCCCCCACCCCCAGGTCGCCCCTAAACTCGTCGCCCATAGCCCGCCGCCCCAGGTCAGCCCCCAGGGCTTTCAGCATTTAGATAAATTTTCGATTAATTGATTCATGAAAAGTCACCAAAAAATTCAATAAAATTCACCATTTGATCCGTAATGAGTGATATATCCGTGAAAATGCAAAAATTTTAAAGATTCGATGGATGCATGAAGGTGCAAATAAGAGAGAGAAATTATGAAGAGAGGAAGAAGAACAAATGGAGGAGGAAGAAGATGAAGAAGATGTGTGGACAATAATACCCCTCTTAACTGCACCAAGGTTTGAAAAAACCATGGTTAAGTCAACTCATTGAAGGTCAATCTGACAGAAGGGCACAAGTGATGACGGAGCAAGTTTTGAGGGGCACAACTGATATTACCAAAAAGATAGAGGCATAACTGATATTACAATATCTCGGAGGGGCACAAGTGATAAAATCCCTAACTTTTATGATATAAATACATTTAATAAATTTATATCATGTGTTTCCATCTAATTCGTATATACTTAAGTCAATTCTATAAAATATTTCTAACATTACTCGCATGCGATCAGTATATGTTTTATATCTGTATCCGTTTTTTAAAGATATAGTAAGATGGTTTTAATATCCGTTAGTATATGTATTCGTATTCAAAAATGGATAAGGATATGATAATACCTAAGATGATACCCTACCAAAAAGTCCAAACTAAAAATAACTAAGATAATACTAATTGCAGGCAACTTAACCTTTT
Organism: Ottelia alismoides; assembly: GCA_037367405.1. NCBI lineage: Eukaryota > Viridiplantae > Streptophyta > Magnoliopsida > Alismatales > Hydrocharitaceae > Ottelia > Ottelia alismoides. Next base: position 305,660 of record JAZKJV010008002.1, on the reverse strand, counting down.
TTTGGATTTTTTAGGGTCCCTAACCCTAAACCCAAGATCTCCCAAATATATGAAAGGAGTAAAGAGTAATTAACGTCCAAAGATAGGGTCCAATATGCAAACATTAGACCATTACTGTACTTTAAAACCGCTCAAAAGGGAACACTTATAATTACCAAAACTCACGAGCGGCTATATGCAAATTTGCCAGGCTGGCTGACGTGATTCAAATGTCGGTTGAGATAAGTTGCATTGTGAACGAAGGAGCTTGGGCCCCAATCAATAGGGTTGCGTTTGAATATATGATGGGATTGAGAGGATTTTTTGTGATATGATTGTATTGAAGTTTGGAAATGCTAGTAGTTGTTGTGATGTGATCATAGTGAAATTTGGAAAAATGTGTAGAAGTTGAGTATTTTATAATTTTTAGATGATAAGATTGTATCACAAAAAAAAAAACTATAGTGACGACTTTTTCAAAATCCATCACTAAATTAATCATTTTTAAATATATAACGATGATATTATTTGTTGCGAAATGATTTTTCGTACTTGAAGTTAGCGATGAATATCATATATATCATTATATCATTAGCAACGGTCCACATAACGACGCTTATTCGTTGCTATTTTTCGAACTTCTAATTAATCGTCGCTGCGAAAAATCATTTCGCAACGAATAATATCGTCGTTATATATTTAACAACGGCTACTTTAGTGACGGATTTTAAAAAAACCATCATTATAGCTCGGTTTTGTTGTAGTGTATAATATATTTTTTTGTTGGAATGGATGAAAGAGAAATAAATTGTTTAATGTATTAAATAAGATAGAGTGTGTGAGCCCCACAAGAAAGAGCGGGAAATATGGATTTTGGGACACCCCTCCCTCCCCCAAGTGGGGGGTTAACCCCCTACCCGAACAGGTCTTGAGTGATTGAAGGTGGAAAATATGAAGGGTAGAATGAAACTTTTGCGAAATGGAATTGAGCACATCACAATCAACCAATAAAGCACACTACACTGTGTAAATCTAACCGAGAGAGAACCATGACCTGAGTCTCCTCACTCGGGATTTTTAGTTAGCTGAGCCAACAACTACTTTACTATAGCCCCAGATATTTTCACAGATATCTCAGTCGTTTAGAAAGCCTCCCACTTTACAACTTCGAATCGAACAACATACCACAGATCTTTTTTTAATTTTTTAGATACAGGGTCAGTCCCCTACTCGCCTCCACAATACCTTTTTTCAGGTATAATGGGGCGTTTGAAAGAAATCTGACCAGCCGAATTGGAACATACCATAGATCTAATATTACAGCAATGTCAACCATCTACAAGCTCCAATTGTCATGATTTCCTTGGATAGAGAGTACACGCATATCCAAAACCAACATGCAAAACCAAAAGCTCCTATAGAGAAGGGATATGGAAATAATATGGAAAAAAAATTCAACAATATCATAGATAATTCTTAAAGAATATTCAGTCTGATATCTCAATAATCAATAACATATATAATTGCAGACAATATCAAAATATAGCATAAAATTATACCTCAACAAGCACAAGTGGATAATAATATATCAAAGAATAATTCACCAGAGCCATGGCATGCAAAAGTATTCTGACTGCTGTTAGAAGAACTAGAAGATTTGGAGGCAGTCGGAGACTACTTTCTGATAGTTTTTGCTGACAACGCTATCTTCAGAACAATTTTATCAAAAATATCGAAGAAGTCAAAGAAATAGAGAGAAAAAATACTATCACTTAGATAATATTTTTCTTCATTTGTACAAAGTAAAAGTGAGTTGTATGTCTTCCAACATTGGGTAGGGGTCCTTTTTATTTGGGTCAAGAGAATATGAGACTTGGAAATAAAACAAGAATGAAATCATTCGGGATTAAACTAATGATCAACCTTGTAAACTGAGATGATCAATCATTTCAAGTTAAGACCGTTGGGATACTATATTCAAAATATAATCAATCCTTTAAACAAGGTGGTCGATCAATCATGGTTGACCGGGTTAATTTGATGATCGATCAGTGAAGAGGTCTAGTAAATTAGGGAGAAAATATGGTCGATCAATTCTGAGATATTTAACATGCTTTGATTTGAAAAGTTTTGAGAGTATAGCTTGAGGTTATAATTCTGTCAAATACAATATAACATATAACATTACAACTTTGATTTAATAAATGAACTTTGAGCTTTTGCAATCTAACAATCTGTAGTCTATAGTTCTTACTTCGTATTGAAATGTCTTGCAGATGTACACAAGTATACAAGTGAGCAACTGTAATATGTGTCCATCATGTGCATCATCTTTAAGATAAATTTAGATATAAACAAAGAACTAACAATCTTCCAGTTACTAATGATAAAATATTTAAAAGCTTAAAGAGTTGAATCTTTGTAAACACAGATTCTGCGAGTTATTTTAAAAACTTAAATTTAAACAAAAGTTAATTTCTCCACCTTATTAAAAAAATGGCATAACCATTTTTTTAGTTGTAAGGTTTGAAAAATGTTTTTAGTTTGTTTCTTGCCCCCTAGTTCATTAACATCCCCTTAATACTTTAAATTTAATGCTTTATACTCTCCTCCTTTTTGTTATAAAAAAACGTTGACAAGAGAAAAACTAGAGACAAAAACAAATGCAAAATTTATTAGTTAAATGATTGAACAATTAAAAAAGTTCATATCACGAAATGGTTCCATTATATAAAAAAAAGAAAAATAAAGAATAACTGGGAAAGGAAATATGAATAATAACACAAGGTCTAGAAATTGGGATCATAATCACTATCACCCATGTCATACTAGGGTGCCAGATGAGAACGCTTGCAACCTTTAAGCCTAGAAGCAAAGTCAGACTCAAGGAGATATGGATATGAAGATTATGCCTCAGTCCCAGCTCAACTACTACAACTAAAAGTCCACATCTCATCTCATTCTTTCTCGGGAATTAATCATGTTATTCTGAGTTAGGATTTAGTTTACTATTGTTTAATTAGCTCTTTGAAGAGTGTTCCCCCCCAACTACAGATATACAACTAATATTTTCTTCATTTTTTCGTGTTTATTAATAGTTTGCTCCACCTTGCTTAGGGTCCGAATCATATTAGAAATGCCTCGAGGGGGGAAAGTCCTTTCCAGGAATGATCCCGGGGAACTATGTGAGAAAGCGGAGAAGGGGACAAGTTTCAAGGTGTAGGCAAAGCCACATAACATCTTTGACTTTTGAGAAGGCTAGATGTTTTACTCACCAACCATCCGACACACACCTTGCTCTTTACTAGGCCTGGAAAGCGTACGATCATGGAACTCCATGTCATCGTCTTCCTCCTCCTCCTCCTCTTCTTCTTCTTTTACTTCTTCATCTTCTTCCCTAGGCTGGGGGATCACAATCAACTTCCCTCGAGAGGAAGATGGACCAGTAGATGAAGGGTGAAGACGGTGTTAGGTGGGAGTTAGACCTGACCAAAGTGCAGGCCGGGTCGGACCGTGAGTCGGGCCGAACATACCGGGTCCTAAACTGGGAAGATCCTGACAACTTCAGGCCGGAAAGGTTCCAGGACATTGGCATGGATTCGAAGGAAGGGATTGCAACTACGTACCTTCCGCCTCTGGACGGCGAGAATGCTCTGGTCTCGTGTTTTCAGTCCATTTCTCTTTATTCTACTGCTGCATTTTGATTAGGATGTGAACGGGTGCAAACACATCGACATGGACAAACTACACCATAGCCATGTGGAGAAACGGAGGAAGTTTGTGCCGTGGTAAATAGAGATAAGCTAAGCTTATCGAATGGGTTTGTGCCACAGAAAATTCTAACTCGGACAGTTTGTAGAATCTGCTGAAGTAGATTCCTCATCCCATCAATTCTTAACACTGTAAAACGTAGTGTTATTATCCATCTGGCAGTACCAAAAATTTAAGAGATGCTGAAATCTACAACACTGTAAAACGTAGTGTTATTATCCATCAGGCAGTACCAAAAATTTAAGAGATGTTGAAATCCAGGTAGAGGACATATGGATGATTCGAGTATAAAAAAGGATACCGCAATATGTGATTTGCCAAATTGAAAGGAAGAGGAAATGTGTCTACCCGAATTATCGTGATCCACCCTAATTCATCGTTATCGAGACATGGTTCGACCCGATTTCGAAGAGGTACTTAATTCTAACGAATCCCCGATTTATTTCAGTGGATAACGTATTCGCATGGAATATCGCCTCTATTAAAAGGAGAATTCTTATATACTTATATGTTGAATAAACAACTTGCGAAAGAACAAAATCAGTAATTATTTTATTTTTTTTTCAGAATTCGCATATATCATTCTTAAAATTCGCATGTTATTTCTGCAGGCACTCCATGAATACATATGTTCAAACATTAGATCGATCAACTGCTTCAAAAATGTCAAAAATTCATCACAAATCTAATTGTTATTTATTGCATGTGTTCAAATGAAATATTGCTTACGGATTGTACGACAAAAATACTTATAATTGTGGAGGTGTGGGTTCAAGTGGACTCGCGCAGTGGGATGCGACGAAAGGAGACATGGACAACAAGGAAGAGTGGAACAAGGCACGAGAGACAAGAGAGAAAACGGTGGACATAAGATCGAAACAACGACGCAAACAGAAATGGCCACATATGATTCGCTCCATATCCATTTATTCATACTGTGTCATCAGTATATGCATCCATTTTAAAACAGAAAAGGATGCAATTATCATCATATATAAGCCATCTAATACATGTATTTTCAAGCAAATATATAAGATATTTCTAACATACGAACATGATAACATAATTTTCATATTCGCCAATATCTGCATTCGCAACCGTATTAATATTCTAAAAGGGAGAAAAAAATAACGATCACATATATTCATATATGCATCTGCCACTTGCATTTCTTTGAATCAATGGGAATAGTGAAGACTTCCAAACCGGTACCCAACATGTACACTTTTCACATGGGTTTTCAATAGGTTCATGTGTCATGACTATTGGGAATCTAACCCAGACATTTTCAAACGAATACCCACGAGTTCAAGGTCAAAATACACAAACCAAATCAAGCTAGGTACCCATTGATCGGGATATCTTCAACACCCCCAATTGGCAACATGGCATCCTTACAGGTCATGCATGCAAGACACTAACTCCACACCTGCAGAATGTCCTCTTTAAGATGGTATCCCACAATAGGATTCGACGAAGAGATGTCAGACATATTTACAAGGAGATGGAGGAGAATGGAAGGAGATTGCTGTCGGGAGGGGGAACGAAAAAAAGCAGACAGATGAGGATAGGAGGCAGGACAATGTATGATATATTCTAAGCGAGCTAACATTTCTACTTGTCGATCCGAAAAGATACAAGTTTAAAGAAAGAGTAAAAAATGCACATCAGGGAGTTCTTGGATGTCAATGTAATGTATAATCTTAAAACCTAGCAGTTTGTGAAGAAAGGTGGGAAACGCTCCACTGTCTGCAATGATGTAGCATGTGCTGTGCGAAATCGACTCTTTTAAGTGAGTCCTAAACCGACCTCGGTAGATGGGTAAAGAGTACAGTTCTCACTTTTCCTCCCTATGAAGCATGTGTAAGTGACTACAACAACCTGGATAATTCATGCCAAGAAATACATGAAATACCCCAATGAACCATAAATAGTCCATAAATATAAAAATAATAAACCACGGTAAAAATGGGCTGTACGTAGATCGTATTCATACTTTGTCATGGAGAGTTACCACAAGATCATGGGCATCATCCAGAAGCTTCCAAACGTCGACATGGCCAGTCATGTTGTTGCACTCCCTGACAATCTCATCCATACTGCTGTATTTCTCAATTATAAGTTTCCGTCTCTGCAAAACTGAGGCTGCAATGGCATAAAGAAGCAAGTCATCAGTTGGTGGAGCCTTTGGTCTCGATCTGCCCCATGCAGACTTCCCGATATTAGCTCGAATGGCTGCCTGGTCTGCCCACAAGACTTCCCATAGGCATAAAGTTTGCTCAAACGTGAGCTCCCTTCGAAACAGAACCACCACCATTCTGTAAACAAAAAAGCAATCCTCGGCCTGAAGCTTCTCCAAGTGCCTATATAAGTGGGCATCCTTGGATTTGATGATCTTGGATACAATCTTAAGTTGCCTCTTTATACCAGCTTCATCAAGCCTGAAGTTGTGCCGAGCTTTCTTCATGAACCCAACAAAGCACCAGAATGCTTCATAATCCTCTTTCATCACTGCCAATATGGGGGAAAGTAGATCGCTCATCCCTTGGCAGTATCCAGTTTCTTGGTCATAGATTGCATACGATTCAAGAACCTCAACAAGACGAGCAGCATGATATATTCTACCTGGTTCCAAGCTCTCGTAATCCTTTAATCCAACGGCTTCAGCGCGATAACATGCATCTTCCAAGGAAACATCTTCATGTAAAGGGCAACAATTGCAATCTGCGTCAACACGGAGTGCATCCAAACGAATTATTCTGCGCCACGAAGCAAAATCCTCTGCAGTCCACTGAGATTTCACAGAGTCAAATCTTTCCAGTTGTTTCTCATTGTCCTCATTCCCATTTTTGGAAGACAGTAATGAGGTTTCGCAGTCGTCAGCAGAGGTTTCACTATCAGAAAGTTCTTGTGTAACCAATGCATCGACACAAGTACTGCTGATATTTTCTTCATTTTCTTCTAAAATTACTTGGTTGGCAAAAGGATTAAATTGCTGCTGAATTAAACCATCGATACGCTCCTCGTGATCCTCTACAGAGAGATAGTCACGTGCACTATAAACATCTTCAGAGCAGGGTGAATCTGACCCCTCTTTCAAACTAGGACTGCCACTACTGACGTCATCTAACACATTCATCTCACCATAGCTGCCACTTAATGGTTTAAAGAACAGATAGCATTGCTTCCTCAATCTCCGGTATTCCTTCCTGTAATACAAAAGAAGTTGCATCCTTCAAGATTTGCAGAATAAATTCGAGGACAAGAATCAGAAAATTTAGCTGGTAAGATCTCGCTTTAGTCAAATGCCAACCCAAATTCCTACCCTATCTAGATATCTGGGACTTTTAGTTAACTCGGAATATGACATAACATAGTAGCTATAAGTTTTATAGGAACTACCTAGTCTCCTGGCGTAGTACAATGAAGAGATATTAGAATGGTAGTTGCACTTTAGTACATTGAAGAGATATTAGAATGGTAGTTGCACTTTCTAAAAAAATATATATGACAACGTAAAGAGGAACAGATAGGTCATCAAGTAGGAAATTCACCTATTCTGCTTGGCGATTTCTTCCCTTTCAGCCATGGAAGAATTCAAGTCAAATCTGAAAAGGTAAAACACGCAGAATCCATCACATACAACATATATATTGAATTGCATTCAAACTTTAACAAAGCCAAGGGATGAGTATCCAATGAAAATATTCATCCACCAATCCATTAAATCAAATAAATTGCATTTGAGTTGATGCATAGACTAATAAAGCATCACCAATATTCCTCTATCATATATATCATGAAAACCTGTGTATGTCCAGTTCACTGCAGTGAAGTCACACGTCAAGCCACCACATTATGGCAAATTAGTAATTGTGCAATCTACTTATTTAGTAGCAGTATAAAAAATGGCAAAGCCTTCTCCCAATATAAGTTAGAGTTCGCTACGTGGATTCTTGCTCATATCCATGTTGAAAGATTCGACTATTTTTTACAAAGGCTGTTGACTACCTAACACAACCCCCACAAGGGGGGATTTGAACCCTAGTCTTTTGGGTGGTAGGCACACTTCACTACCACCAGACCATTTAAGTGGGTACATTTGGTAGCAGTATGCTTCATAAAATTGGATGGCACCAACAAAAGGAAAGGAAAAGGTAATATTAAAAATAATGCTGAGAATCAACATTATATGGCAAAAAAAACTGATATGACAAAAAAGCGTTCGCTGTGATTGGCCCCACAGCTGCAGCTGGCACTCCTGTCCCTTAAAGAAAGTCCCTCGCGTAAGTTGCAAGGTAAATCAATCATTTGTCCTTGCGGGTCCGACATGACGCAGCTCGACGAATGGCTCTTTTCCAATTCCGCAAATAGTCAAGCCCTAATATATAGAGGGGGATGACAGTAAGCACTCCTCGTGCGAGAATGATTTCGGAGTGGGCCATGGCGTAAATCGGCGTGCAGCGGGGTGGCCGCAGGATGGCAGTGGTGACGGGTAGCCAGGAATTTGGCTCCCCAATCTTTGTTGGTTTTCTTGGGATGTCTTTTGAGGTATTCGATGCGGCGAACTCTCTTTACACTTGGCAGAATTCTTCGCTGTTTTCTCATAATGACTGCTTATTGGGTTGGTTGAAGCTTCTTGAACATTTTCCCAGGTCCTTGGTGGGGTCCCTGTTGCAATCTCATTTGGATCATACTCGCATAGCTTAGGAGTCTAGGGAGGGCTGCAGTCCATGCAGCATATTTTAATTTAAGCGCTCTTGGCTGCTGGAGGATGTGCATTGACACCATGTGACTCTTTGCGGATAGAGCCATCGGTTTCCAAATTGACGACACGTGTTACGACCGCAAAGCTTGAGGATTTGCGGAAGATGTGGATTATTTTCAATAGAAAAGTCCAAACATGGAGGTATCATGGCCTTAAATGTCAATTTCGGTGTCTATTCATTAAGAAAGGAAGGGCATGTCGCTGACATCTCATCAATATTGTCAGAAATTGCTACAAAAAACACTTTTTCCCAAAAATTAAGCATTCCAATGTTCTTCATCACTAAATTAGATAGATATATACATTTATTTGCTAAAGTAAATGTCTAACTATAAATGTTTGTAGTAGTAGTAGTAGTATCATTATAAACACCGCACAAGTTGATATGCATTACTGAATAAGCATGTAATTAGAACTTTAATCATGTAGAATACATAAATTAGTTTAAATAAGAAATAACACATTCTCATCGGCGGATATGAAATATCACCAAATGTCATGACATGGAGGAACTGGGGGCGGGGGCGATTTTGAGCCAAAAAAGAGGGAAACATGCTATGGTGTCTGCCCCAAATAGATTAAAAGGATGAGGAAAAAGTACAGGGAGACTTACATGAGCCAAGACCCAATAAGAGTCCTAGAATGGAAAATTACCTTTTCGCGATAGAAACGATGTAAAGAAAATAGTGCACTATTTCTAGCAACCAAATAGCCCAGATCGTTGCCATCGGCCAAAGAAGGTCCTCTCTCTGGTGATGTTTTGCCTCAATCAAAGGGTTCCAAAACAAATCTAGATTCTGAAGATTCAGCCATCGTGCACCAATTTCCAGCCGAATGGGTGTCATTTCGCACAAAGAAGAGATGCTCCATCACCTCAATGTGTATCTCACAAAGGAGACAGCTATTGGAAACATATGCGGAGAGTCTCGCATAACGATCCATAGTTCATAATATGCTTTATGTGCATCAACCACATAAAAAAACCAACTTTGTTTGGCAGTTTAAGCTCCCAAATAAAATTGTAGTCACAAACCAACGCGCCAATACTAGGAGGTGGCAGTCGGGATGTAGCTCTATAGACTCATTTTATCGAGAATGATTATCCTTCCACACCAGTGATCCCACCCATCAGTTGGTCTATCAATCTATCTCAGAGATTCCAAGAGAATAAGGAAATCCTCTAAGCACTGATTAGGAAAATCCGTTGAGAACGAAGGCATCCAGTTACCATCAATCCAACAATCCAACACATGTGCATCACGGTTAGTAGCCAAGGGCAAAAGGGCATGGAAATCAAGAGGAAAAAGGACCCTCACTTATCTAGTTATCTATCCAAAAAGCAAAAGAATTACCATCACCAAGCATAGGACGAAAGAGTTCCTGAAAACGAGGCAACACAGAGTCGATGCCTTTCCAAAAAACCGAGTGAACGTTCGGGCATAGGGGCAAGCTGCCAATGTCTCCTATGTTGTATATGATGCCAATGAGTCTGCAACAAATGTATTCATTTCTACTCCAAATTCTACTAAACCAAATGGGGGAAATTGCATGAACAATCTGGCAAAGTAGGGGAAATAGGGAAAGCTATTGGCTATATTGGGTCGATTTCATCATTACTGGACAACATGAGCAATATGTCGATGATATTGATGATATAATTTTGTCATTATTGGACATGGGCAATATGTTGATGATATTAACGATATGTCGGCGATGTATAGGAGATATCTCATATATGTCCTCGAAAAGATATAAAATGTGGTATGGAAATTGCTAGGTCATCAGAGTAGGTGTCTTCTCGATGTCATACCCTCATTTTCCTTAAAAAAAGGAATTGCTAGGTCGTCAACACCAACATAGCAACGGCTATGGGCGGGGGAAGCAAAGGGTGTTCGCTCAAGTCGAGGTGCTCATGTTGGGTGACCAAAAGGATATTAGAAGTTGGTGAAGGAGAGAGTAGCAAGGGGGAGGAACATAAGGCTCCCTTGAATAAGGATAAGAGCATGGAGGTGGAGTACAAGCAACATTCACGATAGATATGGCTAAAAGAGTGAGATGCAAACATTGTTATTCTATTCGGTGGTCAGTAGGATGCGGTGGAACTCAATACATTTCACTATGGTGAGAGTGCATGGGTGGAGGATGATTATGCCATTGAGGCAACCATGGTCAATTACATTTGAGTGTGAGAAAGGGGCTTGCTCTAGTGGTATGAGGTGGTTGGACAGAGGTGTGGTCCGGTTGTTCGCATTGTGGGCTCCACGTTGGTGCATGCTTTTAACAACAATGAGGGAAGTGAATTTGTGTTTTCTCTCAATGTGGATGGCTCCCAGAGTCCGAACGATTTCCTGATCTTTTTCTTTCTAGAATTCTGGGAGTTTATGTGGGAGGATGAGATGGCGGTTGCGGAGGATCTCAGGAAAATCTAGTCATTTCTTATACTATTTATCTCATTGTGATGACAGAGCATGTCGGTTTCTCCAAGGCCTAGGACGGTGTTGACTGGAGATTCATTTGGATCTCTCTTTTCCGCCGAGGATTCCCTAATAGTGGATTATTTAGATAGAGGATGCATGACAATGACCTCATGCTTGGTACCAGTGGATGGAAGCCATGATTGGGCTTCTTTCAATTATAAAGGTTTGTCAGGAAAGGTTACCCATTTCTACAGTTACTTTTCATGTTCATTGTTGATAAGCTGACGAGGATGGTCCTATGTGTCTTCTGTGCAGTTATGAGGGAGTTATGTACTTGTTTTAAACTTGGTTCTTTGTCGATCCCTTTTGACATAATGATAAGGTGTTTTTTCTTCTTTCTTCTCTCAAATTGAAGCTTATGCCTCAACCACCTCAAGCCTTATGCATGCCTCATATACAAAAAACTGCCTCAACCCGCCTTACTTTTTTGTAAAATGTTGGTGTTGACTGGCATGCAGAGGGCCAGGATCTTCCATGGGACAGATGGCTCATGTCAGTGATGTGTCAAGAATCTGGAGGATATTGATTTTTTGAGGAAATTCATCACATGTTCTTTACTTGTGTCACATCAAGAGACATTTGAGCTACGACATATCTTGCTAGGGTGGCATTTGAGAGCGCATCCTGTGAGCCTTTTTGGAGTCAATTAGGCCATCTCAGGATGTCATTAATTCTGGGGAAATTAGGCCGTGGCTATTCTCAGCATTCTGTGAGCAATTTGGCTTGCGAAAATGAGGTGATTTTTCAAAGTGAGATTTTAGGTGGAGAATGTATTAGAGCATGCCAGAAAATCGTTGGAATTTCTGGTCTTTGTAATACTAGTAATTAAATTGGTGAATACAAACATTATTGGATGATCGCCATCGTAGTATTGCACCTTTTTTCCCTTTAAAAACAAATGAATGCCGACATAATCTGTGCATAGTAGCAAATCAGCCATGGGAATTTGGGATCATGAAAATTTGAACCCATAAAGTATACGTGACTTACACTCCAAGCAAGAAAGGCCAGACCTCTGCTCTGATGTCCTGATCTACACCCTGATTCAAAGAGAGTTGCTTCATAAACAAACAGGAAAAAGTTGATTCTTGAATGTGAGTAAAATTAACCACATGGTGAAAATGCCCACCCCACTGCGGACTTTTTTCAAAAATTTAACTCCTCCATCTCGTAGCTTTCCATCATCCGTAAATAGACTACTCCATTGTTGAGGAGTAAGGGCGTGCTTTCTCTTTCTCCTGGACCATGGTGACTTGAGATTAGTACTGCAAAGAACATTAGAAAGTTGAAAGGATTTGGAGCAAACAAAGACAAAATGGCGACCTGGAAGGTGACTAACTGTAAAATGGTCACCATTCAACATTTTCTAGTGGAAGTGGGTGAGGCAATACAGCAGTATAATCGAAAAACTAATTTAAACAAAAAATATGGACGAAAAACAGTCACAGAACACCTACTCCTGAAAGAATATACCATAAATTGCTTTGTATTCATTAATCAAAAGCATTAACTGCTGGCAGTCTACAGATATCTCTTTTACAAGTGTGACATGCATGTTGGCATTTACTTTAGGATCCCATTGTATAGAAAACAAAAGTGGCCACGGCTAAAACATTCCTTGTTACTCTTATTTCATCAAGAATGTTTCTTTATTAAGTTGAACAATAGTCTGTATAGAAGATTTCATGTAATACTCCCCCACTAGCTCTATACCGTTATCAATCATAGTTGGGCACTAAATTCATTACTTTTTTTGTGAAAGGGAAAGTTCAGTGTAACACATTAATCTGTGTAATGTTCATATTTAATGGTACCCTTAAATGAACTTTTAGTCAGAATCCAAGTCAGTCAGGACATCAAAAAGTATAGTCTCATACCTGCTTCAGTTTTTTTTGTTGATCTCAGGATGGATCCTTTCGGTATGTTAAAGAATTCTCGAGCTTTTAATTTTACTCAAAATGAGTCACTTTATGCCTTCTTGAAATGAAATTTTCCTGGTGGCTACCATTGGCAAGCCAACCTTTTCCCTCCCAGAAACAGATCTCCTTATAATATAAGGATTTCCCTACTTTCTGTTACAACAGATGTCACTTCTATGCTCCCTTTTTACTAATTATTCTGTTAGACCCACTCCGAAAGACATTCCATTAGTGGGTTTGAATACAAGACTAGTTTGTGACAGAGATCAAATTATATACACATTAACTAACAATCCTGACATGCACTATTGACAAAAATCACAGATTTCCAGTGTTAGAGTCAGCTACATTTTCTTACATTTTCTTCCATTGAGTTGTAACCTTTCGAGGTTCTTTTATGTGATTTTCCTTTCATGAGCGCTCTAAGGTTTCGACTTATATAAGAACCCTTAGATCTCTTGAATAAAGTATCCCATTGCATTATCTCATCTCTCTCCACATAGTATAAGAGCAGCGGTCCTAACCGGTTTCTGACCTAGATCTCGCTGCCACTACCATCCTCTCGTCTCTCTTCCTCTTCAAAGCCCTTTCGCGGGCCCCTTCCAGCAATTAGGCCCCGTGCAAGGTCCTTCGGGCTGCCTCCTACCTCGCAACCGCTGCTAATGCCTCCGCCGAGGCCCCTTGCGCTTCTTGCGCCTCCACCGAGACCTCTTGCACCTCCTGGTGTCGTGCTCCGGTGATTGTGTGGGCCCTCCATGCCACTCAGCAAGTCTGTGGCACCCCCTGCAGCTGTCCAGCACCATCTGTGACCCTCTCTTCCACCGTGCAACATCGATTGTGGTGTCACAACCATAATTTGTTGCTCAAGAAACCCGAAGGGGGTCTGAAATGGAGACTTAGGTCACCCACATGCTTGATTAAAACAACAATATTCTCTTCTAGGTCACTTCTTCTTGACCATGATAACATTCCTTCCCACAGAGACCAAGCCCATGTACCCTACTTTTGTGGCGGTACAAGACACATCTATCAAACTCAAGGGCATGGAGAACTATGTGCTATGGTATCTTCCATTCAAGGTATTCATCGGTGGTCAGCAAAAGAATCGTATCTTGACTAAAGATCTGTTAAAGGAGACAGACAAGGATTATGACATGTGGTATGCGGACAATTGCCAGGTCATCACTTGGATGACCAATTGGATGACCAATAGCGTCAAACCAAACATCGCTTCGAATCTCCTATACAAAGACTATGTAAAGGAGATGTGGAAAATCTGGAACAAACTTACTCTCAGAAGACAACCAAGTCTCGCCTCGCAGACATTTATATGCGGATCTGATATGCAACTCAAGGGGATTCTAGTCCCATTGAGTACTACAGACATCTAACCAGTCTATTCAAGGAGCTTCTAATCTTTCAACCAGCATGTTACACTAAACATGTGGAAAAACGAGTTGAGTGACAGGTTTATCACCTCCTTTCTGGACTACACCTACGATACCAAGCTGTGAAGGAGTAGCTTCTGACAGCTGATTCACTGCTACCGATTCAGATCATCTTTGGTCGTCTTCAAGAACTAGAGACACATGCTGGACGTACCTCTACTCTGTCTCTCGCAGAGAATTCTGCTCACTTTGCATCATCTGGAAACAAAGGACGACATAGTTTCCGTGGAGGTCGAGGCTGTGACTTTGGTCGTGGTTGTGGGCGTGACTCCGAACGTGGATGAGATTTTGGCTGTGGTTGTGGTCGTTTGTTTACTTCTCAATCTCCACCGTGCACTCATTGTGAGCGATGGAACCATCCACCAGAGCAATGATGGGAAAAGTTTAGCATACATCCCATTGCCAACAGTGTCTATGAGACATCCTCCTATGAGACAGCTTATGATACTGCAGAGGACCCTGATCATCATTCTGGTGGATCGCCAGCACCATTCGGTGCTTCAGAATACTCCCGCCTGAGGCAACTTCTACAGAACTCCCATCTCTCCACCAGTGAAAGTACTATCACTACTACTTCTACTAGTCTAGCTACAACTTCAAGTACAGTAGCCCACTCCGCCTCTGCTTCTGGCCTTGCATGAATTATTGACTCTAGGGGATCTACACATTTGATAAGAGAATGTAGTATCCTTACTTTCTATCAACCCTCTTCCTCTGTGAAGATGGTTCGGGTTGTTAACGGGACACACTTCCCCATCACTGTTGTCAAAGCTGTGGAGTTCTCCTCGAAGCTCTGACTGACTAGAGTCAATTGTGCCCATGCTTTTCCTCTTAGCTTATCATATGTTCAGCAGATTTGTACTGAGCTCAATTGTCGAGTGATTTTTGATGAGTTATATTGTTATTTTCAGGACATCTGGACGAAGCAGATTTTTGGTGCCTTTACTATCTTTTTTTTGAAGAAATGACCTAACTATCTTCATATTCCTTCCAATTCAAGTTTTATTGGTGTTGCGTCTTTATCTCTGACGATCCCTTTCTCTGACATCTTCCTTTGGACATCCTATGCCAAGGATTTCTCCATGATGTTCCCTGAACTTTCTACACTGATGTCCTTTGAGTGCAAGGCATGTCAGTTCGGGAAACATCATCGAGCATCTTTTCTTGCTTGTGTTGAGCCCTGCCATGATGTTTCGTTTGCTCTTGTCCATTGTGATATATGGAGACCTTGACCGATACGAACTCTGAGTGGATACAAATATTTTCTTGTTTTTGTTGATGATTATAGTCAATCCTCTTGGATTTATATGATAAAGGAACATTCGAAAATCAATAAAATTATCAAGAATCTCTTTCAAAACATCAAAACATTCTTTTCTAATTGTGTTCAAATTATTCGTAATAATAATTGACGGCTTTCTTTGCTTCCCAAGGAATTATTCACCAAAATTTCTGTATGTATACCTCCTAATAAAATAGGATAGTGGAAAGGAAAGTTAGACATTTTCTTGACATTTGCTCGATCCCTTCTCACTCAGATGAAGGTTCTGAAGACCTACTGGGGTGATGCCATTCTTACTGCCGTCCATCTTATCAACATGGTCCTGTTTTCAATTCTAAAAGGGGTCCCTCCATTTGCGTTACTTTACCCACAATAAGTCACCTTCTCCATTATCTCTGAGAAAATTTTTAGGTGTATTGCTTTTGTCCATAATCAAGCTTGCAAAAGTCGGTCGACTAGGCCGACTAGTCGCGTCGGGGGGGTAGCCAACTCGAGTAGGCCTAGTCGGTCGTTAGTCGGTCCACCCGACTAGTCGGGCCGACTAATCGGCCTAGTCGGCCAACTTTTACAACAACCTTTTTTATTTTTTTTAGTTTTTCACTTTTTTAAAGCAAATATATTCTAATATGCTTAATGTTATATATAAAGTCAATTACTTCTTTTGTTTCTGTTGGGAGAAAAACCTTGATTTTTTAATTATTCAGAAAACCCTAGGCTCTCTTATATAGGGAGAGACCTTAAGGGTAAATTACACAGTGGTCCATAAATGACAAAGAAATAATGACAAGGTACATAAAGAGATAATAATAATAATAACTATCTCTACACTCCCCCTCAAGGTGGAGCATAGATGTCTATCATGCTCAGCTTGGATGAACATCTCTGAAAAGATCCTCTGAGCAATGGCTTGGTGAATACATCTGCAGTCTGATCTCTGAGCTCACATGTGTAGTAGATATCAATTCTCTCTGGATCAAGTCTCTAGTGTAATGGCAGTCAACTTCAATATGCTTGGTTCTTTCATGAAAAGCTGGATCGTTGGCAATGAATAAGGCTGCCTGATTGTCACACTGAAGCTTCATAGGTAGAGGTACAACTACATGTAGATCTTCTAGTACGGATCGAACCCACATCATTTCTGTGCTGGCATGAGCCATGGCCCTATATTCAGATTCGGCACGGGACCTTGCCACAACAGTTTGTTTCTTGCTTTTCCAAGAAACCAGAGAGCCTCCAACAAAAACTGCGAACCCTGAGGTTGATTTTCGATCCATAGGGCATCCTGCATAATCGACGTCTGCACACGCTGAGATAGATAAATCTGTGGCCTTTCTGAATAGCAACCCTGAACCTAGAGAAGACTTCAGATACCTCAGTATCATGTGTATAGCATCCATGTGAACTTGTCTTGGCTGCTCCATAAATTGACTCACCCTGCTTACTGCAAATCCAATATCTGGACGAGTTATGGTAATGTAAAGGAGTTTTCCCACCATTTCTCTATATCTCCTCTTATCTACTTCATCAGTATCACCATCATACAACTTCATGCTAGGGTCCATGGGAATACTTGATGGTTTGCATCCATCCATGCCTGTCTCAATCAGGAAGTCTGTAATGTACTTCCGTTGGGTCATCACCAAGCCATGTGCATTCCTTGCAAATTCCAACCCCAGAAAATATCTTAGGGTTCCAAGATCCTTTGTAACAAACTGACGGCCTAGGAATGCCTTCGTCCTTTCTATACCCTGAACATCATCTCCTGTAACAAGAATATCATCCACATAGACCATAATAACAACCGTACATGCTGATGACTTCTGGACAAACAACGAGTGGTCTACATTTGACCTCTTGAATCCCTGTTGCTCAATAAGGTTGGAAAGCTTCTGGAACCATGCTCTTGGACTCTGTTTGAGGCCATATATTGCCTTGTGAAGTCTACAGACCATCTGTTTCTCCCCCTCAGCAGTGAACCCAGGTGGCTGCTGCATGTAGACTTCCTCCTGTAGATCCCCGTACAGGAAGGCATTCTTGACATCCAGTTGAGATATACTCCATTCACGAACTACGGCCACAGATAAGAGAACGCGAAGGGTAGAATGTCTAGCCACTGGAGAGAAAGTGTCCATGTAGTCTATGCCATAGCCTGGAAGGACATATCGATATCGATATCGTTTCGATATCGTGTCGATATCGATATATCGGCGATATATCGTCGATATATCGCCGATATATCGCTATATCTAGGAATTTTTCTGAAGAAAATGCCTGAAATCGGATATATCGATATATCGATTTCGATATCGATCCCATGTCGATATCGATATATCGGCGATATATCGCCGATATATCGGGATACGACCTTCCATAGCCATAGGTCTGTGTAAACCCACGGGCGACCAAACGTGCTTTGTACCGATCCAAAGTGCCATCTGCATGATATTTAACTGTGAAGACCCACTTACAGCTCACAATAGATGCACCAGGAGGAGCAGGAACCAATGACCATGTGCCACGGGACTGCAAGGCACTCATCTCTTCTTCCATAGCTAATCTCCAGCAATCACTCTTCAAAGCTTCCTGGTAGGTCCGTGGTATATCCAAGGAAGACAAGGCTGAGGCAAATCTCTGAAAGTCACCAGTGAGACGGTGAAACAAAACTTGTGAGACAAATGGATAAGAGGCACACATCCGCTTCTGCTTCCGAATAGCAGTCGGAACATCAAGATCATCATCTGCTGCACTGGATGGTCTAGTGTCTTCCTGTACTGAAGAATCCTGCACATGTACCAAATCTGACCCGTCAGTAGTAATGCCATCTGAACATACCTGAGGCGTGATGGGTGGCTGACGTATAGCCTGAGCAGGACCTGACCGACGCGTATAAAATTTTGGTAGAGGTGAAATGGGAGGCCGTGGAAGAGGTGGAGGAGGAGGTGGTGGTGGTGGTGCTGGCGTGGAGGCAGGAACAGAGGAAGACTCAGGTAAACTCCTAGTAGGTGGTGGAGGAACATAGACATCATCATTGGTAGTGGATGGTACCAGTCTGTCACCTGCAGGAGAAAAATACATGACAGACTCAAAGAAAGTGACATCAGCACTCACGAAGTACTTATTTATAGGATCATAACACCGGTAGCCCTTCTGAGTCCTGGAATAACCAACAAAGACGCACTTGACTGCTCTAGGAGAGAGTTTGTCAAGTCCGGGAGACAGGAGATGAACAAATGCCACAGTACCAAAGACACGTGGAGTCAGTGAGAATAATTCCTTGTCAGGAAAAATAAGAGAAATAGGTATCTTCTCACCAAGAACAGAGGATGGCATTCAATTGACCAGATAACATGCAGTAAGAATAGCATCCCCCTAGAAAGAAATAGGAGCACAACTCTGAATCAACAGGGTTCGAGTAATATCTAAGAGATGGCGATGCTTTCTTTCCGCCACACCATTCTGCTGTGATGTATATGCACAAGTGGTTTGGTGAATAATACCCTTTGATGAAAGAAATTGAGAAAGTGACCGTGTGCAAAATTCTAGAGCATTATCCGTCCGAACATATTTGACTGAAGAAGAGAAAACATTGTGCACTTCATTAATTAAATTCTTGATCACATCTCCTGCTTCAGATTTATTTTTCAAAAGAAAGACCCATGACACACGAGAGAAATCATCCACTACCACAAGATAAAATATGTGCCCCTGATGATCGGGTACATGACTCGGACCCCATATATCTATATGTAACAACTCGAATGGGGAGCTACTGCTCCGACTCTGACGACATGGAAAGCTCGACCGATGATGCTTTCCCAACTGACATGCTTCACAGCGAAAAGACGAACTAGGAGAGATCTTGGGCAGAAGATGGCGCATTTTCTGGAGCGGAAGGTGACCAAAACGGAGATGCCAGATGTACGGAGAAACTGGTCCGACAGAATGAGAGGAGACGCCAGCATAGGAATCCCGAACCAGCCGATATAGATCACTCTGCTCATAGCCACAGCCAATCACCTTGCCCGTTAGTATGTCCTGAAAAATGAGAGAAGACGGGTCAAATATAGCACGACAATGCAAATCTTTCGTAATCTGACTAATAGATAACAGATTCATTGAGAACTCAGGAGCATGTAGGACATTCTGTAGATGCATAGTGGAGGATAGAAAGACCTCCTCCTGTCCAACAAGAGGTGAATGAGTACCATCTGCGATCTGCACTGAACGACCGTGAGGAATGTCCCTGTAGGACTGTAGTCTGTCTCTATCTCGGCAGAGATGATGTGTGGCTCCCGAATCTATAACCCAATCAGAGATATCATGAGACGGTGTGAATGCAGTAGATCTACCTGAGGTACTAGCAGCAACAGATGAACTGGCGGAGGCTGTAGCAGCAACATCTGAAGGGCCACCAGACGAATCACCAGATGAATGTGGCATAATATCTCGGAGACGTGCCACAAGTTCGTCAAAATGATTATCTGCAGTAGATGGTAACGGGGACTGAGAATGCTCTGCAACACGTGCCGATGCTGGGAACCCATGCTTAGAATAGCATGTCTCCTCCGAGTGTCTTGTGCGGTGACAATAGGAGCATGTCTGACTGAAGCGACCACCCCTTCCCTGGGGTCCATGTCCACGTCCACGATCACGGCCAGAAGACGGGCCACCTCTCCCACGCGAGACTGCCATCGCTGATGGGGGTGGAGTAGAAGAGCTGGAGGAAACTGGAATACGACTGAGTCTCCTGTAAACATCCTCTACTGGAGGAATAACTGCATCAGCTAGGATCTAAGACCGGGCAGCGTCATATTCAGGATCAAGAGCCGCAAGTAGAACACCCACCATGGTGGCGTTCCGAAACATCTTCTGTTGTTCAGGAGTGGCAGTGAGTGGGATAGTACTGTATAACTTCTCAAACATCCCTCTTAGGGATGTGTATAAGGAATGGAGAGGTCTGCCGCTCTGCTTCATTGTGAAAATGTCATGCTGAAGCTGCAACATCTTGGTCTCATTTCGCACCTGCGAATATGTAGCGGCGAGAATATCCCACATCGCCTTGGCAATGGGCTGATGGAGGACATCATTAGCAATCTCCATCGTCAATGTACCAGACAACCAGACCTTTGCGTAGGAGTCATCAGCCTCCCATGAGGCATATATCCCTGTCTTCTCTACGGGCTCATCCTCGGTAAGAATGTGCTTTTTACCATTCGACTTCATGAGGCTCATGAACTGCATAGCCCAGAGCTCATAGTTCGACCCGTCCATCTTTACTTTTTTTTTGACGCTCAAAAAAGGGGGAAGCACTCTGTGGTGTTCGCCCCATTGAAATTAAAAAAGAGAGAAAAAAGTAATTACAAGAGAAAAGAAAAGCATCAGCCCACAACACTAATCCGGAGGGTATCCGAGAAGAGATACCCCCCGTCGTTCACAGATCCCGCTACCCAGAAGACCAATCAAGTAGAAAACGCGTTACCGAAACACATATATTCCCCCTGTAGAACCTTTGACGAGCAAATAGTGCTTCGTTTCTTCCCAACCAAATGCTCCACAAATGTGCAATCGGGTCCAGCAATTCCACCCTAGATCGGCCCCTAGAATTCACCAAGCTCGCGGAGAACAAAGCAAAGGACGAGAAGTTAATCCAGCCCAGGTCATCCCAAATAGCACGAACACGGCCGCAATGAAAGAAGAGGTGCTCGATTGTTTCCCTTTCCGTGTCAAAGAGACCAAAATTGTGCGAGACATTAGGAAACATAATTGCACAACGGTCGCGAGTTAACAGTCTACCACGGCGAAGGAGCCAGAGGAATATGCCAATGCGCTCAGGAAGCTTGAGTCCCCAAAAGAATCTACAATCACGCAAAAAGGTAGCGTCATCCCCCACTGTGGGAGAAAGAAGAGCCTGGTACGCCTTCCTGGTAGAGAACGTGTCGTCCTTCCAAGCCAAATGATCACGGCCCACAGTGGGCTTGGAAGCATCCCCGAGGGTAGCCAACAAGGAGATGAAGTCGTCCAATCGCTGGTCCGATAAGTTAGGAGCAATCATAGGGCACCAGCAACCACCGTCCCAGCAAGAGGCCACGGTAGCGTCTTTGTCGACCACCAACGCGAACAATCGAGGGTACAAATCCTGGAGAGCACCCCTCCCGGTCCAATCATCCGTCCAAAAGCGAAACGAATTCCCATCGCCGAGCATTGGTTTAAAGAAGGATCTGTTGCGGTTAAGAGCACCTATCACACCACGCTAGAAAGTTGAAGTAAGACCCTCGAGTCGCCCCCGAGAAGCGGAAATCATGTCGACCCCCACCGCCTCCCTCAGGCAGTTCAGCATGAAGTTCTCCTCCCGACCCCACACCCTAGCAGCCCATTTGAGCAAAAGAGCATCGTTCACCACCTCCACCTGCCTGACACCCAAGCCCCCCCTCCCGCTTAGGCCGCGTAACCTCAGCCCAGCCCACCAAATGCACCCCCCTTCTCCCTTCCCCCTTCCTTCCCCAAAGGAAGCCCCGCATACATTTTTCCAACCTCACCCTGATCCCCTTGGGCATACCACGTACCGATAAGAAATAAACTGGGATCGATGATAGAACGGATTTGAGTAGAACTAACCGGTCGCCCCTGGACAGAAGAGCCGCGCGCCACCCAGCCAAACGAGCCTCCATCTTCTCCACCACCGCCTTCCAATCGCGAATCCGGGCGCGGCCCACCGTCAAAGGCAAGCCAAGATAATCAAAAGGGAGCCCGACCGGTGAAGAGCCCAGCAGCCGGCCACAATCCACGACCTCCTCCTGCGGCATAGCGAAAGGAACGACCTTGGACTTATTCCCGTTAATAAGGAGGCCCGATAGCTCGCTGAATAGTTGTAGGGTAATAGCCATACCCGAAACATTGGAGGTTCCACCCTCGATAAAGCATATAGTATCATCAGCGAACTGAATAAGTGGAACATGATAAGGTCCAAATGAACATCCGCGAGTGCGCCCAGCTGCGACCACACCATCAATCATACGGGGCAATACATCCACCGCCAAAACAAATAGAAGGGGTGAGAGGGGACACCCCTGCCGCACCCCCCTCCTAGGTTGGAAGGAGCCCCCTGCCGGGCACCCATTGAGAAGAATGGAAAGGGAAGCCGTGGTCACACAGCGCCGCACCCAAGAGATCCAAGTCGATGGGAACCCCCTCCTCCTCTTAAGGACCGACCAAAGGAATCGCCAATCAAGGGTATCGTAAGCCTTCGCAAAGTCAATCTTCCAAAGAATCCCCTTCGTTTGATTTTTGCGCCAAGCCTCGATAATCTCAGACATCACCGCATAGCAATCAGTAATTTGCCTCCCGCGAACAAAAGCTGCCTGTGAAGGCGAGATGAGCGAGCCGAGAAGGGGCGCAAGCCTCCTGGCCAGAGCCTTGGCAATTATTAAATATATGCCATTGGAGATAGATATCGGGCGAAAGTCCTCAATTCGATTGGCCGAAGAAGACTTAGGAATCAGTATAATAAGGGCCCTGTTGATTATGTCAAATCCACGGTTCCCCACACAGAAATCGCGCGCGACGTCCATAACATCATTAGCGACCATGTCCCAGAAGTCACGGTAAAATGACACCGGGAAGCCATCAGGTCCCGGTGCAGCATTTTTGTTGAGATCCCAGACAACCCCCTTGAGTTTGTATGCGTCCGTCCATCTTTACTATTGGCGCAGGACCTTTGAATGCGTCGGTGGAGGGCATATCGACCTTCGATTCTGACATACTGCCGCTGAAGAAGAACTAGGGTTTGTAGACAAGGTAATGAATGTCTACACAAACTGCATCGGATTCGAGTGCGTATGTAGACGTTACGCACTCAAATCCATATATCGGTGGGCGAGACAAGGTTGGCTAGGGCACGCCGGAGATGAGGCCGCCTAAGAGGCTAGCGGCAAGACAGGAAGCCGCCTATAGACCTGGCGGCTGGACTGGAGGCCCGCCCAAGTGGTGGCGGCGCGGCAGAGAGGCCGCCTGATCGACAGCTTAGGGGTCCGCCTGGTAACGGTCGGCGGCAGGCTGGGTGCCGCCTGGGAACTATCGATGGCGGGTTGGGGGCCGCTAGGGAGGGAGGGGCGGCGGGGAGAGGCCCGCTGGGGAGAGAGGGGCGGCGGGGAGAGTCCCGCTAGCGGAGGAAGGGGGTGGGGGGCCGGAGATCGGCGCCGAGGAGGAGAGGGTGGCGGGTGGGGAGAGCCCTAGGGCGGCTCTGATACCATGTTGGGAGAAAAACCTTGATTTTTTAATTATTCAGAAAACCTTAGGCTCTCTTATATAGGGAGAGACCTTAAGGGACTGTTTGGATGCTGGGTTGGAGTGGGTTGGGTCATCCCCCACCTGGCTGGGATGGAGAGGTGGATACCCTGATTGTAATACTAGTAGGTGTTTGGTTCAAGGGATGGGTTGGGGTATTTTGCATTTTCAGCCATGTGCCAATTTTGTATATTCTTTTTAGCATTTAAACTTTCACCTGTCGTTAAAAAAGTCTTGTTATATTTATGCTTTAGACCCTTTACTTTCATTTGTTTACATAATGGTCCCTCTACATGTCCCGTCATGTGGCTATGCACGTGACATGAGTGGCGATTTGCAGAGGGAACCCTTGAATGTTTTTCTATTTCGTTATTGTCCACTGAATAGTAAATACATTATATTAATTTACGCATAAATTGCATATGTGCCAATCCTCTTTTTGTTTTTTAAATTTAGACTCCATCCCGTGCTTAATTAGTTAATGTCTATTGCCTTTTTGCATATATACCTCTACGTTTCCATTAGGAGTTTTGGAAATTAAGAATTACTTTGATAAAATACTTTTACGCCCCTAATAGTTAATTTTTTTCCTAATATTTTCATAAAGATAAATAATAGTATTATAGTGTTATTAAATTAAGACGCCAACAATTTTTCAAAGCACAATATTCTTTCTAACCAACATGTAAAAATAACACGTGGGCCATCACTGTTTGCATTACCATATAAAGCCAAATCACCATCTCACGTTAAATCACCATCTCACGTTAAACCGGGCCAACGCCTAGAACAGGCTTCATTCTTATGCCACGCACACGTACATTGCGACAAAATGCCAAAACTAAACAGACAGACTTTCCTCATACGACGTGCTTGTCAACAATATGGTCGTCCATTGTGTCGATGCTCGCATGTTGCAATTGTATGCGTAGTGTATCCACCATGTCTTTCAGCGAACTTGTTGCGTCCTCAGCATCGTCCAGCTCTGAGTAAACGAAGGCAAGCTCGCAGTCCTTGTCGTCTATCGTTGTTGCAACACTTTCAAGTTTTTGTTGTAGTACAGCATTCTCATGCTCGGTCTCCCACAAACGTTCGGCGATAAAGGAGAACTCATTTTGTGATTGTCCTTTGTCCTTGGAGCATCTGCGTAAGGCAGGCGATAACCGCAGTGATTGGTGGAGCAGACATAGAAAAGGCGCCTCACCAGGTTCTGTTCGCCCTGTTCGTACCTCAAAATCATAGGGATACCGCATCTACATATAGCAGTAGGGTCCATAACATGATACATAGAATTTGAAAAATATATGATGAACACAAAATCCTCAATTCCAACACGCAGCAATAAAATCCTACTACAATCAACAACAGCTAACAACAACCACTGACGACGACATGTGATTTACTCATTTTGGGGTTTAGATTATTCGGGGTGTTTACTCATCCCTCCTCCTCCTATTATTCCACATTGCACGGGCTATCCTGTCACGGAGGACCTCACCTCATCTTATGTCTTCCCGAAGAATGCCAACCTCACGAAGTTGGTCTTCGTCCACGGCCTCCGGCATCAAGTCCTCGTCGGCGTCGTCGTCGGATACTGAATCTCCACCATTTAATCGAACGAAGTTGTGTATGATACATGTGGCTCTAACTACGTCCCTCTGCACTTCAAATGGATATGAGGGCATATGTCTAAGGCAGGAAAACCTGTTCTTCCACACTCCAAACGTGCGCTCCACTAATTTTGCGCGACAATGATTGAATAGGTCCTTGTGGTTCTCATATACGCATCCACGTGCCCGCCAAGCCGGTAGATGATATAGGGAGCCGCGGTACGGAGCGATGAAAGTGTCCGTATTCGCGTAGCCGCAATCGACTAAGTATTTACATCCATCTGGTACAAGTAGGGAGCCGCTCTCGACAGAGTCACGAAGCACCGTCATGTCAGCACACGAACCCTCCCATCCAGTAACGACGTACGTGAAGCATAAGTTGAAGTCCACAGCGGCCATTACGTTTTGTGCTGGAAATTGTTTCCTGCACCTATACGCTCCTTGCATCTCCGGATCGACATGTGCCAGGATGTAAGTCCCATCTATTGCTCCAATCACTCCCTGTGGCACGAATGCAAATTTAAGAACGAAATTTTGGAGTGAAAGTAATATAAAGATCATCCTTACTTTGAAATACGGGTAATAGCGAGGATCTCCAGTGATCCTAGCTGCGGTGACCGGCGGAGCCAATCGTATATACTCTTGCTCCAATGTCAGTATCTTCGATAGGACATTTCTAATATGACGGGAAATGATCTCAGCGCTATGCTGGAATGATTCTTGGATTGTCCTATTTGAATGGCCATTAGTGAAAGCGTACAGGAACATGCAGACCTGCTCGTCGACATCCATATACCTTGTCGGTGTTAGCCCATGTTCTGATAATACACGCACAAATCTCCTGAGCATAGGGGGCCTCATCCTGAAGTTCTGAAAGGCCCTGTCGTCATGTCCGTCAAGCATCTCCTTAATCCAATCATGACCCGTGAGAGGACGGGTATGCAGTGGACGCGGAATTTGTCGAATGCGTGAGTCCCACTCTTGTATAGCAATTGCTCCTACTACCGCAGCACACGCTGTGAGGACCTGTTCCTCGACATCACCGGACGGATTGTAGCTACGTAATGCCATATCCTTACCAAGGATCCCTGTCAATGTGTAAATTTGTGAAATGTTTAATAACTGAAGTTAAGTAATTCCTGCCAGAATGTTAGTAAATCAACACATCACATAACGCGAATTTCTGCCGATTCATGATTCAATTATGCAATAAAACCTGCAATGAACATGTTAGGAGTTCGACACCTGCATTTTCATGCGGGTAAGGCTAACTACTCTCCCGCAATGAACCTGCAATGAAGATGCAGTAAACCTGCAAAGCGGGTAAGACTAATTTCTGCAATAAACCTGCAACTGTGATGCGACTAACCTCATACCTGCAATGAACAACGTAGTATACATAGAAGATAAAAGTAAAAACCTGCAACGCATATAACATAAGATAACAACATATGAAGATAAGATAAATGTTGTCCAACATCCAAGCAAATACTCTAATAAAGTCCATAATTCTGAGGTGCATTTAAATTAAAGTTCTAAACTATGGCAGTAAATTAAGGACGGATAGTCCTCTCAATCCAGGCATTCAGCTTCGTGGGATCACCCTTTACGTGATAGTAAACATTGCGACCGCTCGTTGTCGCCAACTTCTCTGCAATCCTTTCGAACTCCTCACTATTTAGATCGGGCCGCATCTGACTGATTTCCCTACATGCATCGTTAGCCAGTTTGTCCGGGTCCTCCCTAATCTCAGCGAAAGTTTTCGGGAGATTGCTGAGGAACTTCTCCAACAAATCTTGGCCAGCTGCGCTCAAGGTGCCCCCACTCCTTGATTTCTTGCTTGCTGAGCGTTTCCCTCCAAGGTTTCTTTTTCGAGACAACGACGTAATCGTAACTCCGTCGCTGTCGTACGCATCCTCTCCCAGTTCCGACATACACTCGTCCAGATTTTCATCAAAATCCAACTCTCTTCGCGTTGCAGCTGTGCGTGAACTACTTTCTCCAACCGTATGCTTCTCTCTCGCAGGACGGGTAGATGTTGCGTGAGCGCCGGTTGCTATGTCTTTCACCAAAAACCTTTGAATCTCACCAAAGTACAGGAAAGGTTTGTTGCGGTATTTGTGATATCTGTCAGGCACCTAGTTGTACAAAAGTAAAATGTACTGTTAAAAAAAGGAGATACTTCACAGGTCCGTAATAGGAAAAAAACATATACCTCAGAACATACCTCAAACCAAGCACTATCTGAAAGTGGAATTGGCTTGTTGTATATGCTATCCCACCCCCATCCTGATTTGTTGCGTAGATACAAATAGGAGGAGTAGTCTTTCTTCAAGTTTTTCCATCGATACTGCAGTTGTATCTTCGTATAGCTCCTTCCCGCAACTTCGTTGAACCTTTTCACGATCGAATGCCAACCGGGGAGTGTAAAGGTGCTTCCCGCCCACGAACTCTCGTGCTCTAGCATGACGTCCACAAATATTTTATCTAGTGCGGAGTTCCAATGTGCATTTTGTGCACTTCCTGCGATGGGTGCATCAGATGGACCTCCTACCTCGCCATCATTCGTGCCCATCCTCCTACCTCGCCATCATTCGTGCCCATCCAGTCGGACATATCTCTTCATAATGGCGAAGAGCACATCGGGTAAAGACATTAAGAGAAGAAATTCAATAACAAGCGAGTGTTCAAACATCGACAGGTACCATAACTCAACAACAATAGACTGCTGAAGCATCTACACGCAATTCAGACCAAAAATTAAGGCAGGGTTTGTTAATATGCTCTATTGCAGCGGGGAGGTATTTCCTGTTAACGCAGATGATAAAACCTTGGCCCCAGTGAACCTCACAAGAAATAACTTCCCAGTAAACAAAATCCACCCTAGACCCAGTGAGAAATATCCCCATTACCCGACAGGAATTTATTCACTGAAGAATGTGAAAGGAGAGACCACACGCACATGCTCCTAAAAATCCTCATAAGTAAGGTTTTGCAATCAAGTAAATAAATGCAAAATGTGGATAAATATCCTCTTGGAGCTAAGACTGCATAACACAGAAGATGTAACAACGACAAATTCCCTCTCTATAAACTCAAGAGATTGAAATGCTACAAGGAGGAAGTAGATGCTAATAACAGGCAACTTGAGAGAAGCCATAAAACAATCGAAGCGGAATTTTCTGCCAAGTATTATATGCAATTCAGTTTAAGGTCGTCAAACAACCTGGGGAACTCCAAAGAGACAAATCAACACCCCTTCCAAATCGAGGCCAATCACTGGTGGCAAGAGTAATATATGAGTCATAACCAATAAGCCATGAGATCATCTGAAAGTGCGATATTTCCAACAGCAAATCCTCTCGGAGATGACTGCGACATTGTCATTCATTCGGCCCATACACACTGGAGATGACACACCTGACACCATCAACCAAACACCTAACCACTATCAACGTGTCTGCACAACTTATACCCAATTAGTGTAAATAAAAATGGTAAATCGAAGCACTTGTTGGAATGTTTCATCTTCAAAAAAATAGACACATATATGTCTAACCTAAGTGCACAAAATATTTGTCTAACCACATATTAGTCGTGACCAATATCACCAATAACCACATATCAGTCTAACCTAACATCCAGTTATGCAATACCAGTTAACTGAAGACTAACATCCACTAATCAACACCAATATCATTATACCACAGTGGACAATATCAGCAATAACGACAACTGATTGTGTTCTATGTCAAACCAGCAGTGATGCCTATTGCATTTTTGACAGCAACACTCTTGCAGTGCTCCTATTTCATCAGTGTGGAGGTGTCCGATAATGTGTTACAGATGACTAATTCCTTTGCTCGTATTGTTCAATCACAATGTCCGATAATGAGGCGTTTTTTTCACCTTCTATAATAAAATTTAATGTCCCAGAAGAAAGTAATGGATAAATTGATCAAATAATGTACATATTGAAATATATTTTATAAAAAGCCTAGATATGATCTTCGAACCGGTCGTCCACCAGGCATATGAGCTGGTCACGAATTACTATCTACTCGATATGAGAAGGAAATCATAAACCCTTTAAACATGTTGACACAATGTGAACATGATACTCTTGTAAGCAGAGTGGCATAAACCCCAATGAACTCCAAGATGGAGCTCCTGGAACTCCAGGATGGTACCACCAATACATGGTGAAATAGGACCACTGTAATCGAGACTGATGCCATCAAAAATGCAATTCGCGTAGCATTGAAATACAACCACTACAAATCGACAACCATCCTCAAATCCAATATACAAGATGATTACCAAACTTGACTCCATCAAACATGTAATCCATTACAACAAAGATAGACACATACATCATCCACGGTAAGGCACGTCGACATACCTTCCAAGCACGGCCGTCAGGCACCGCGATATGGCAGCCAACTCCTCCGCTCCAAGGACGACGCCTGCTGCGGCGAGTGTGTGTATGGCGAGAAGGACGGTCACAGCCAATGTATAGGGGTAGATCTCATCTTCTACCCTAACTTGCCTTCTTCCCCATCTCAGAGGATTGGGAGATATGGGTGGGGCTGAGGATTCGCACGAGCTGGCGTGGTAGCTAGGCATGCCTCCCTGTTACCGATGGAGATGGACATCCTCGGCTACTCTTCACAAGCGCGGCTGCTTCCTCTGAGCATGGCATCCTTCTGACGCAATCCAGGCGAGGCAACCTTCACGAGGTGTTGTCAGGCCTCCTTTGACCATAGTCGTGTCCTCAAGCGGGGGCACCTCTCCGGATTTCCTGCGGTGATGGAGTAATGGCGGTCGGTGGGAGGACGACGAGGGGAAAACGACGATGGAATGTGCCTACCCTACTCTGTAGCGGCCGCGGAATAGCTGCAAAGGCTGTTCACTTTTTGCGCAAAAGAGGGAACCCCAACTTGGGACCTTCGCCCCAACCCCATCCCCCACACCACCTCCTGAAACCCCCAACCCCTACACACCACTAACCAAACGCGGGGTGGGTCGACCCAACCCGCCCCACACCAGTACCCAAACGAGCCCTAAGGGTAAATTACACAGTGGTCCATAAACGACAAAGAAATAACGACAAAGTACATAAAGAGATAATAATAATAATAATAACTATCTCTACAGTTTCATTATGATGGCATAAAAATGTACAAATATATGTATATATATAAGAATATATGTATAAAAAAAGATTTATATATTTAAAATAATTAAAAAATTCAAAACCGACTAATGGCCGACTGATTCCGATTAGTCGCCCGACTGCTGATTAATCCTTAGTAGGTGACCCCGTCGACCGAGTACCGACTACTGCTTTCTGCAACCTTATCCATAATTTTCATGCCACTGATAAGTTATCTCCTAGGGCAGCCAAGTGTTTTTTTCTTGGCTATTCACGCTCTCAAAAGGGTTATATGTGCTATGCTCATGTTAGGCATCAATACTATATTTCGGTTGATGTTACTTTCTTTGAACAGACTAGCTTCTTTACCCAGTCCGTCACTGATATCCCCTTGGATCTACCTCTACCCCCAATTGTTTATAAGCGACCAAGTACACATCTGTGCATGCTCCTGTGCCTTTTCATATTCCTCTTATATAGGATGATATGCCATCTTCAAGTGCTCCCACTACTGCTGCTCCGAATGTGACTCAGGTGCTTCCAATAGCTCTTTGCAAGACAAAAAGGCAATATAATTTCCACCCTATGTCACATTTCACTTCTACTGATGGTTTATCATGTTGTGACAAGAGATATACAGATGCTCTCATGACCATTTCTGTTCTCAGAAATCATCATTGTATTTTACAGGATCATGGTTGGTGACAAGCAATGAATGAGGAAATAGATGCTTCTACATCTAGGGGAACATGGGACCTTGTACCGTGCCCCATGGGAATTAGACATGTGGCTTGCAGATGTGTCTTCACGATCAAACAATTGCTTGATGGGTCTATTGACAGATTGAAAGCATGGCTAGTTGCCAAATGATTCACGCAGACTTATGAGTTGACTACTTTGAGACGTTCTCCCCGGTGATAAGGATGGGCTCTATTGACACTATCCTTTCAGTTGTTGCCATGCCAATAAGGGATGGCTTATCTTTCAGCTTGATGTGAAAAATGTTTTCTCTATGGAGATCTTAAGGAGGAAGTTTATATGATGCAACCTCCAAGTTGTGAAGGTGAGGGGGAGTGTGTGTATCGACTTCACAAGGCTATCTATGGCCTAAAACAAAGTCCTCGGGCATGATTTGACAGACTTGCTACTAAGATCAGTATCCGTGGCTTCCAGAGGACAACATCTGATTACTCTATTTTTTCAGACGACGATCCGCTTGTACTGTCATGCGTGTGATTTACGTTGATGATATGGTTGTCACAGTTAATGATAAAGAAGTTATTTCAGAGACCAATGCCTTCCTTCAGAAGGTCTTCATCACGAAAAACATCGGCCAAGTCTATTACTTCCTTGGCATAGATGTGATACGTACTAGAGAGGGACTCCATCTCTCACAAAGGAAGTATTGCTTGGACATTGTTATCGAGGTTGAATTACTTAGATATAAGCCATCGAGCATCCTTGCAGACCCGAGGAAGCACTCTACTTCTGTTGATCCTGTATTTGAAGACACTACACGATACAAAAGCCTAGTTGACAAACTACTTTACCTTACTGTCACTAAGCTAGATATTTTTTATGCAGTAAGCAGAGCTAACCAATACATAGAGAGACCACTTTACAGTCATTGGCAAGACGTTCTTCTGATCCTTCGTTACTTGAAGGAATCCTTAAGAAGGTATCTTCTATAGGGTCAATGGTCACACTGATGTCTCTATTTATGCTGATGCAGACTATGCTAGTTCACATGAGGATCATCAATCCACTACGGGATATGCTATGATGGCTAGTGGAAACCCTGTCACTTGATGGAGCAAGAAGCAGACAATAGTCTCCAAATCGAGTGCAAAGGCAAAATACATGACGATGACTCAGGCCACCTGTGAGATTACTTGGTTAGTCTCTTTTCTACAGGAACTTGATGTTGTTAATACTCCTGTAGCTTGCATATGTATTCACTAAGGCGCTATCAAAGAAACGCCTCTTGTGGATAATCTCCAAGTTGGGCATGATTGATAGAGATGCTCCAACTTAAGGGAGAGTGTTAGAGTCAGCTTTATTTTATTTTATTGAGTTGTAATCCTTTGAGGTCTTTTTATGTAATTTCCCTTTTTATGAGTGCTTTAAGGTTTCAGCCTAGACCTCTTCAATAAAGTATCTCATTTCATTCTTCAGTCTCTCTCCACATCCAGAAAGCCTCAACTCAGATTAATAAATAACATAACCCAAAAAGTACACGTGGCCAACTAAGGATGTGTTTGGCAGATGGATTCCATGACTAAAAGGTAAATGGATGAGTGGAAAGGGGAAATGAGTATCTGGATGGAAACAACGGAAAAGAATCGGAGGGATACTAAAATGAGGGAATGGCTCATCTCCCAAATCGGACCTACGGACGAGAAAGAAAATGAATACTTCACAGAAATGTTTCACAATTTCTTTTGGTCCTATTTATTAATAAGAGAAAGAATAATATATACTACCAAAAAGGTCCAAAAGCAAAGTAATACATCATCTTTTCTCCATTTCCTTGCTTTTCCGTCACTTGCCCGAACAACAAGCATCCCATATCATTCTCTTTCTCTCTCCTTTTCCTAAGCAACAATTCTTCATTTGCTTCTCCTTCTAATCCTTACCTCCCCTTCCTTACCTTATCTTCCGAATCCTTCCAGCCAAACACGGCCTAAAAATACCATGCGAGTTAGAAAGCACCGCCATAATTTGCTCTTTTGTGGAAAATTTTCGAACTTCCAGAGGTCAAGAATAACAGAAAGGGAAAGAAACGTGCACACTGTCTAATTAATTTGCTACAGGACCCTATTATTTTTGCAACCCATAAAGACCAGCAAGATGCAATCTTTCAGCGGCACATAGCTTCCACACGCAAACAACGAAATTCCGAAGGAACTAACAGAAAAGGAATAAGAACAACAGGAATTCAAAACATTTTTAAAACCTCACCCATCGGGTGCGGGTGTAGCCGCCGAAGGCGCGACAATGAGCAGCGCCCTCAGGGGACCCCACGACGACGTCGGCGGCGAAGATGCGATCGGAGCGGGCGAATTGCCCGCGGCCGCAGCTGCCGATGACGACGACGATGCGGACGCGGACGAAGTTCCAGATCTGCGGACGGATTTCATCTAAATTCACCTCCAAAGCTCCAATATTTCCTCCTCTCCAGTGCCCTTCACGATCTGGAAGCGGCATTGGTTGCGGCCAAGGCGAGTCCGGCCATGGCCGTGACCCCCACCTCTACCACCACATCGCAAGCTCCAGAACACGGCCAGATCAATGCACTGCTGTCCGTTCACGCGGGCGTTGGGATCGATCAACGCTCGATCTACGGCGGTGGACCTTAACATCGATCAGGGACGGCGTTAATGGCGACGGCCGGAGGCGTCTCCGGAGGTGCGCGATGGACGGGATGGCATTTAGGGATCTGTGGAGTAATTGTGATCGTAATTAGGGCTTTGATTTCGAGGTAGCAGAGGACGTAATGGGAGGAATTTCCTTGCAACCCTCGACGGGGAGAAATAAACAACGGAAATTACACAGTGGAACGTTGATACGAGATTGTGATTTCTTTTTATAGTATTTTACAACTTTCTTTCAAAAGTCAAATGACAACGTGAAGGAGAATCAACTTAAGAAAGAAATTTTTG
The DNA here is from genome assembly GCA_037367405.1 of Ottelia alismoides. Classification (NCBI taxonomy): domain Eukaryota; kingdom Viridiplantae; phylum Streptophyta; class Magnoliopsida; order Alismatales; family Hydrocharitaceae; genus Ottelia; species Ottelia alismoides. The sequence continues at coordinate 271,306 of JAZKJV010008002.1, read as the reverse complement.
GATGGATATTAAAATTCAAAGTTTGGTACTAACTGATTAAGATATTTGTAAACAAGTGAAACTTTATGTTTGATGTAAGTATAGTATTATTCTATCAAGATAGAGCTATGATACATTTGGCAAATGCATGATGTTATATCTACCCATTATCTTGATTATATGCTTATTTTTTCATGTGGATATGTGTTGGACTTGTAGGCCTTTATTGATCTATTACTGCGATAAAAGCTACTGTATTCTCATTTTTACCTGAAATGAATGTTTATGAATGCACTTAAATTAAGGTCCCTTAGTACAATTAGGATTATGTATCGTGGTCTTATTGAATACCATGAAGTTGGGAGGATACAACTGACATTAACATGTGATATTTAATGATGAACTCCGGTCTGAGAAAGAGATTGCAATCTTTCTCTAAAGATAGATTTATGATGCATGGCCTATGTATATGAATAAAGATTCGGAAGTGTCGAAATAGTCATCATAGAGTTGACTTGATGAGGTCGAGATGAACTAAGACTTGAATCATAACTTTCACGATCAGCCACACATCCTTTTACTAGAGACGGATATACATTTATATGCCTAAGTGTGCACATTAAACATGCCATCATGTTGTAGACCTAATCAAGGTCCATATACAGACGAGTTGGTGTGCATATGAGGACATATGAGAAGTATAATCTCTCAAAGGAATCATACAAGTTCATACTTGATAAACCATCAGACAAAGCTCACTCGTGAGATATTTTGGTGTCATAAAGAATCCCATGGATGGTCATATTGTTTATAAAATAAGACATGAATTTAAGATATCACTATATACTTTTTGGAAAGTATATGATTAATATTGTCATCCGATTATCGATTGAGAAATTTATTGATATAACCTGAAGAAGGCAGTCAAATCATGTTTGATCTTTAGATGTATCCAAGTCTTCTGGTATGAAGAATGAATGATCATTGGAAATACTCAGGTTAAATCTATCTTAATTTATCATCTACCATGACAATTCCTCTCCGAAGGAATTATGAAACTTGATGCATTTTAATGACCACTTGTTGGCTTAATGATGTGAGAAATAAATAGATTAACTCTCATTTCATTTGATTTCAATATCTAATTGTAATTTCAATGTACAAATTCTAGAAAGAGAATTGATAATGGAAATTGAGATAAACTCACTCATTAAGCTCATTTCTCATCTCTAATTGGTTTGGACTTTGATTAGAAATGGAGTAGGAAGTTGAGTTCATCATTGTGCTCATTTGGTGTACTCATGGAGAGTGCAATGTATTTTGCTTCAGCTCAAGCTCAAATATAATAGTTTATTATGTTTTGCCACAAGTATTATAAACTCTGAAATTGTATAGTTATCAAAATTTCAAGTCATTATACGTGGATATTATGATCTCCATACATTATCTCCAAGTACCTGCGATTATGATTCACGAGTCATAATTAGATTAGGACTCATACTATGTGATGTCAAAATTGAGATAATAATGGTTAATTGTCATAATTAAATTTCAACAAGGGCATTTTGTGAATATGATTTATAAATATTATTCATTAATTTAATATGAATAATGATTCATAATAATTAGTACTTAGATGAATTTGATTCATGTAATTGTTTCAAGATACTTAATGAATATGATTCACATTGGAATTTCAATGTAAATTAGATTGATATTTTTCATTGGATTTGTGAATAAGATTAATAAGTTATTAGGGTTCTCTCATGATAATTAGATTATCATTAAGACAATGAAGCAACAACCCCAACATTAAACGAAGTGGGTATACGTGCTTGCAGAAGCATAGACATCCACCATGAGAGTCCTAATGTGATTAGGCTCTCTTATTTTTTATTTGTTACTTTATTTTTAAATGGTAATTAAAAAGATATAAATCAAGTCCTCTTTTTTGAAGGACAAATATTTAATCCTTGTCTTTCATCTATCATCCAAGGGTAGAGAGAGGACATATACTATGAAGAACAAGACTCTTCATAAAACATCCCCTCATGTTATATAAGAGAGGATGTAGCCTCTCTCCAAGAGCATGCTTTTATTCCACCAAAGTTCTACTCCCTTGAGAGTTGAAGAAATGAAAAGTTTTGAGAATTTGGAATTCTCATACACGTCTACTCTCTTCTCCAACAAACCCTACACACCCACCATCAAGCCTCTCTTCTTCTCTTCATAGGTGTTGCCTTGTGGAATAGAAGATCATCTTCTTCTCCGTGCTTCTTGTGCATGAGAGAAGGATTGATTTTGTGTGATGAAATTAGGAACTTGGTCTCATCCTTTCGTCGACAACTTCAAGAAGTCGAAATCAAAGTTTGTGGGTAGTTACATGATTCATCATCACACCCATGAGAGAAGTGTTTGTAGATCAGACTTGATTCGTGAGGTTTCTTCGTTTAGAAACCCATGTTTTCAAGAGGTAACACTGGTCTCTTCCCTATATTCATTAGAATATATGAAACCATATTAGGAAATCATTTCTTTATGTTTGTAATTTAGTAATGTATAATGTTGTTGTGCTGAACTTCCAAGTTCATGCGATGAATATTCTTTAAAATTAAAAATAATTTGTTATTTTCTGTGTTCCCCTGATGCGCGTCAATTTGTATCAAAGCCTTCATTTAAAGGATTTGGATTGCAAGCAAGTTCGATGAACAATCGGTCATATTATCCTGATCATTGTGTGCATTATTTTACGATTTATTTGATATTTCAATTGATTCGGTGACACATGATGTTGTTGTTCTCCCTTGTTTAGAACATGTGTTTGGTATATATATGATGTTTAGAAGGTCTAGACACAAGCCCAAAAGAGACAACAATAGTTGGTGGCATTCGTGAGAAGATTCAGATATCAAAAATGATCGTAGACTCCGATTTCGATCAAAGATCATAGCTAGAAAATAGTGATTTTTTTGCTTTTGATTTTTGAATAATATAACATAATATAATATTAATTAATAAGTCATTAACAAAGACCACAAATAGCATGAAAAAATTTCGCACGATTTTGATCGTGCATCCTCAAGAAATTGGATTTCTCTATAGGCGGAGTTGGAAGAGGACTCAATTATTGTAATGACTTCTTTCTCTTATTTTAAGACTCAAAATAGATGCAAGCATATATATATGATATATTCACATCAAGAGTTGGACCTAATATTTTGGAAATATGCGATGAATTTTAAGTTCAAATTATATATTGCTTTCTAATTTGATTTCAAATCATTATTTGTTTATTTGGATGTATAAGCAGAGTCTATTTATTCAATATTCCCTTTTAATTCTTTGTGTACTTGGTTGATTGTAAATCAAATTAAAAATTTAGAATCGACTAGATCGATTTCATCAATTAATTGTTACATTGGCAATTCATGAAAATTACAACAACAACAACAAAGCCTTTTCCCACAATTAAGTAGGGTCGGCTACATGGATTCTTCGCCTCCATTCAGATTTATCTTGGGTCAATCCCGGGCTTATATCCACAAAATACATCTAGGATGCGATGTAGCAGACTTGCCAATTTTTCACTGCATTCGGGCGATGCAACGCGTCGCAAGTAGGGAACGCCCCAACTAAATCTGTATGTTTGCTTAAATCCATGTTGAAAAGATCCGACTGTCATGAGGCAACATCCTAAATATTATTTTTTTAAAAAAATATTATTTAAGAAGTTGTCTCCGACTATTTTACGCTGGCTGTCAGCTACCTAACGCAACCCTCCTCATTTACCCAGGCTTGGGACCGGCCATGGCTGAGTTAATTCATGAAAATTTAAAAAAATAAATTCATACATTTTTGAGAAATTATATTATAATACACAGTCGAAAGATCGATAAAATCCTTTAATACAATATGTACCAATTATGTACTTGAACTCATTGCTAATTACTCTGGTGACGCTCATTCATGAGTAAGGATCTAGTCAATGCTTACATCCTACATATCTATGGAATGGTCCATGACGGAACTTGTTCGAGACCGATAGTTGCCCGCGAAGGTGAAAGAGGAGATACACAAATCAATATCCAAAGAGAATACGATGATCTCCGAAGGTGAAGCATCATCCATGGAGTATCTAGATGCGGTAATGAAGGAATCACTGAGGTTGCATCCTCCCGCTCCTCTCACTATGAGGGAGTCTTCTGAGGAAGCGACAGTCCTCAGGTACAGGATCTCATCAGGATCAAGAGTGATGGTGAATTTGTGGGCAATAGGAAGAGATTTAAAACCTGAGGAGTTCAGACCCGAGAGGTTTATAAACAGTTGTGGATTACAGATGTCAAGATTTCCACTACTTGTCGTTTGGATCAGGGAGGAGGATCTGCCCCTCGTGGCAACTTGATCAACATGTTCAACTGGGAGATTGCTGCTGGTGGGGAGATAGACATGGGGGAAGCCCCCGGAATTACTACTCGTACGAAAGAGCCGTTGGTCGTCGTAGCAAAGCCTTGCTTTGAGATTTCCAAAGGAACCCGATTCCATATTACTTGTATGTGTGTGTATCGTATCGTCTTGGCTTGGCTGTCTGAACAGTATTTTGTCGAGTAGAAGGACGATGTAAAGAACGACCTCGTGTCGATCGTGATGGGTAAAGATCATATTCTGGGAAATGTGTTTTTCACTATTTGATGTATATTGATTTATGGACCATGTCTTCTAGTGACAAGTTCTATTGCTACCATATGTTGTCTGTTAGGTTCTGTTTGGCTGCGAATGCTTTGAATAATAAAGTTATTTTTGGCGATTATTAAAATGTCATTTGTTTGTAGGATTCCATAGATAAATATTGAAGCTGGATGTTGGAGATGGAGGGAAGGATGCCATTTAGAATTTCAATGGCTCGGCTTTAATAAATATCAAAAAGATAGATAGTCCTGCAACTGTCTGAGCAAGGAGCTAGGAATCACAACCATGCATCTTGCAGTATCATTTATCAGACATCACAGTCACTGAACTTGCAGGCATCGAGTTAGACCTTAAATTCATGATCCGTGGAAACGTCTCCTTGCTTGCTTGACCGTCAGTCAGCCAGCCTCCTTTTATGTGAAACAGTGAGAATTTAATCATCCTTCGTATCCGGAGTCTCTAGACATTTGTGGTGAAGATGTTCAAAGACAATCAGGATTGTCTGTTAACTGCCTCATAGCATGACTCTGTCGCCGTTCCGATACCTACATTCCTAGTTGGAAAAAAAACAGTACTAGCCGCCTCTAAAGATCATCGGTCGATTGGCAAGAATGGTCTTGGAGATTCATCATAGGGTGTACTATGATTAGTGATTAACCTCAAAGCCTATCCGTAAAAGTCAAACTTCTTTGACATTAGCCCGTGGTTGTCGTAGGGTAGACTATGTGTGGAGCAGGGGAAGATACAAAGGATACATATAACTCTAACTCTAACCTTAGGGAGTTTATATAGTACTTTGAGTACAAGATCCCAGTGACCCATGTGTTGGTATGGTATGGTACGACGGTGGATTTCACACACCCTTCTTTTGGAGGGTGCAAAAAAAATGGCTCTTCAATTGGGTTCAACAGAACAAATGGTTAGTATTCAAGGCATAGCAACGTATGCTATAATGCAAATCTATGAACTGAAAAAAGGTTACATTGCGATATTATCAAATAATTCATGAAAGAAATTATTAAAGGCTAAACATGATAGTTTGAAAACATCCATGAAAGAAACGAGCAAGCAATGCATTATGTTGGTTGATTTGTTTCCGATCATTCCCACTGCTTTCAACTAGATTAAAGGCCTCAAAAACTGACGGAGAGATGGTGCTACTTTCCACTTAGATACATAAATTCAGTAATAATTTTATTCATAGATATTTATTTATTTTAAAATTAAAAATTAGAAAATCGTGTAGAACTACATATACCCCGCATATGCCCCCGCATACTGCCTTTTCAGTATTCGGTGTATTGTCTGAACGCATACGCATACCGCTTTCCCAAACCTTCAGCACTCGTCTCACCATGTTATAATGAACACCCCTAATCATAATAGCATACATCCAAGACAGTCACTTAAAGCTACTGTACCAAACTTTCACCTTCAGAAATGATCACTGTGAGAGAAGTATCTCAAAAATCCCAAGTAAACAAAAAAAGGAACCCGTAAGGTATGTGCAATTCATCCTCATACTCCAACAATTTTACGCTCATAACCTGCTGCAATCTCTGTAGAGACAAAACCTAAATTCCAGCTTCATGATCAACATCTGTACATAAATAAATAAATAATTTAATTGGTGACCTTGAAAACTCAAACATCGCTATATAGAGGACAAAAAACGAGAAGAGTCTAAAGACATCTGATCTCATCGTTTGCATGGATTTCATATCCACAAGAATCACAAACATGAGGATTTAAGCCACTTGCAGTGCGGAACAGGAAACATCATGGTTAAAATTATCCCAAAACTGATGAGGTAACACACCCATGATCATCTTTCTATACATCAACCATTTTTTCAAAATTCAAACCACGTCGAGAATATACATTCAAAGGTTGAAGCTAGAAAGATAAACAACTGACAACAACCAAGCATTTTCCCACTTTAAGTGGGGTCAGCTATATGGTTTCTTTGCTTCCACACAAATCTAATTTGGGTCATGCCCTGGCTTACATCCAAAAAAACACATTCTTATTACTTCCTTGCAACATTTCTTCAGTTTTGGCTGACCTATATAACAAGGCTCTTTCAACTTCTCAAACCTTCAAGACGGTCTTTGTTGTATATGTTCAAACCACATTATCCAGATTTTCTCATTTTATCGTTATCCCTGTAACACCAAACTTTTATCTGATATTCTCATAGTGAGTCCGATCCTTCTTTGTATGCCACACATCTACCAAAGCATCTTTATCTGAATTATAGTTATTCTCCATGCGCGTAATTGCCGAACACTCCCTACCATGAAGCATTATAGCCCTAACTGCAACTTTATAGTATTTTTCTGCGTTTTAAGGTATCTTCTTGTTACAAAGAACACATGAAGCTCCTGTTCCTCATCCACCCTGCACAATTTATATGACATCTCCATGAATTCCTCCATCCTTATGAAAAAAAGCGAACTTAAGTACTTAAAAGTCTAATTCTTCGAAATAAAATATATTCCAATATTTACCTCTATCACATCTCTAACTAGCTTGCCATTGAATTTACATTCCATATACTTCGTCTTTGTTCTACTTGGATCCTTAAAGTTCAATGCATCTTGCTAAAATTAGGAGCTTATCGACTATGCCTCATGTCTCCTACACTAAAATAATGTCATCTTCAAACAACGTTCACCGAAAATACGTCCCCATGTATGAGCTTAGCTAATTCATCCATAACTGAGGTTAAAGGATAATGACTCATGGTCTATCCTTAATGCAGATATTACTAATATCAAAACAATCAGTCAGCCCAAAGTCCTCAAACAAGTTGTATGATCATCATACACATATCTTATCAAGTTGATATATAAAATAGGAACCCCCATATTCACTACCATCATCCACATGATTTCTCTAGGCATTATATTATAAGCCTTCTCAAAATCAATAAAAGATCATATGAAGGTCCTGTCTTACTCTAAACTCTCATATCAGACACCTGAGAAGACAGACTCGATTATAAACCTGCCAATCATGAAATCAAATTGGTTCTCTAATATTGTCAAAACTTGTCTCTGCTCCTTTTTGAGTATCCATTGTTATAACTTGATTGTATGACATCAATTTAATAGCCTTGTAAATTGAACAATTTTGTGCATCTTTTTTCTTGTGTAAGGGACTCGAAATACTTTTTCTCCATTTATTTGGTGTTTTCTTGCTTCAACAACTAATACTTTAAAACTTCACAAGACAAGCAATACCTTTGTACCCAAAAAGTTTCCTAACATCCGCAAACGCGTTATTCGATCACATACTATTTTCCATACTATATCATTTCCAGAGCCTTCCTTGCTTAAAAAATCTGTTAGCCCAATTTCTTCTGGAACAAGTACCACCTCGGTCCATGCACCACAAAGGATTCACATCTTCCCTTTCTCTCCTTCTAGTGACCACACTTCACACTTCCTTACAACCCAATCTTCAACAACCCAAAGGTCGTACCATTTCAAAAAAAACTAAAGGTTGTATATCTCCTTCTCTTTAGCATCCTTGGCTAATAAAATTCGAAAAAGAATGATAATTGAAACAAACTCAATCTCAAAAGAGAATCCTTGGAACGACTTGCTCTGTATCATATGAAAATAAAAATACATGTAAGATTCACGGGCAAGATGGTCAAGCTATTGTGTGGTTTGAGATTTTTGTGATGATCCTACCACAGGAGAAGGGATCCTATGGGGTCGTTCGTGTAGGGGTTACTCCTCAAAACCCAGACTTCCTCTCTCATGTGGGGCACACTCTTCCTCTCTTTTTTAATACATTAAATATATCATTTCTCTTTCATCCATTCCATCAAAAAATAATATATTATACTATCATATCATCTAAAAATTATAAACTACTCAAATTCTACTCACTTCTACAAACTTCAATGCAATCACATCACAACAACTATTCACTTTTTCAAACTTCAATACAAACACATCACATCAAACCCACTCAACTCAAAACCATCTATTCAAACACAAAACCAGGTTACCCTCCCCTAGTTTACTCCAGGGTAACCCAGCAACCAAATGCACCCTATGAGTCTGATCATCATGATTGGCATTGTAGTTGTAATCCTCATTGTCTCCATTGTTGTCCTAGTCATCATCGTCGCTATCGTCATTACCGAGAAGGATCCAATCAAATAGGGAGTAAAAGGAGGAAAATAGAAAATAAAATGAAAAGAAGGGGATGTACAAAATATAAATATCTTAGAGTTGGGGGATTAGATTCTTTATAGGATATTTACACCCATAACCTTGAGTAGTTTTGTAATTACCCCAAGAACATGTGTAATCGTGAATTACATGCGAAATCTGAGTAATGGAGTTCACATGTTTAACCCTCCTTTACGTTGAGCGTTAGCGCCTAACCAGGGTTGGGTTACCACCTACCATGCCCTAGCTACGAGGTAGATATCAAGTGGTTGGGGTTCGTTGGTGCAAATTGCACGCCACGTGTAGGGTCTCGATGGAACTGGTGGTCAAATCAATGAACAATATGCTTGCGGCGGGGTTGAGGTTTAGACCTTGTCCCACTCTCGATATCGTCACTCCATCCCTCCCGCCTTCGACTCATCCTCTTCATCATCTTCTCCAAGCCAAGGAAGAAAAAGAGTCCACGTCCCAGTTACGCCCCCCATCAGTAGGCCCCTCTATCCGATCTTCGAGACCCTTCCTCCTACACTGAGCAACCTGAAGGAAGTCAAAAAGGAAAGGTATGTCTTCCCTATTATCTTCCCTCTAATTGCCTCTAAATTTCTTCTTAAAATCAAGCTAACCAAATGGGAATGAAACATGCATGTACATTGTAGGATGGGCTGATTCGAAGGGTGTGAAGGGATTCTTAGCATTTGTGTCTGATATGGGTGTTACTTCAAGAATGTACGAGGGTGTGGTGGTGAAAGATACTTGCTAGGAAAGCAAGTCGTAATAGGGACAAACCCAGATTATACTTGTTGGTTCGATATCATCGACGACATTGCAGAAGTCATTCCATGGCAAGCAAAGGACTCCTTGCATTCGAGATACAAAGTTCCTAATTCTCATCCTTCCAGGTATGAAGTTATCTGATGGTATGATTTTTTACGCCCTAATCAATTATGGTTTAATCACCATTTCTCTTCTTTATCAGGTATAGATGGGATGCAGATTGAGTTGGTTGCAGAGTTTGATCAAGATGCAGAAGCACTCACTACCATGAAAGAGAATGTGGATGCAAGTCAAGATCCAACTGCAAGCTCTCTAGGTCAAGTGGAATCTCCTTCGGGGAGGTATGTTTTGGACCTTCTGGCTTGCGAATGCTCGTATATAAGATAGCAAATATGTGGGCTTCCATGCACACCTGCTGCAAAAGCATTAGGAAGCATTAGAGGAGTGAGGCGGGAGAATTACATGGATGGCTACTATAAAGTGGGCCGTTATAGGAAAGCCTACTCTTGTGGCTACATATCACCAATGCCTGACAGGAAAAAAGTGGTTGATGGTCAATCTTCCATTCAAGGTGCAACCACTTCGCACAACAAGGTTGATGGGATGACTGCAAAAGAACCGCATTCGATCAAGGGACGAGAATGATGGTAAATCAAGGCATAAATGCAATAGGTGTAGCAACTTCGGGCACCAAGGTCGTACTTGCAAAGAATCAATCAATGCACCTTCTAGTGTCGCATGAAGAAATCGAGAGATACAAATATGCCCCTCAATGCAAGTTTCTTCAAGCGCTCAAGTCTCAATGGCCAACCAAAGGTATTTACTTCAACTGATTTACAATTTATGTGGATTCGATCTTTACTTATCAACTAACATCAACCTAAAATGCTTTCTTAGTGGGATTGGGAGTAGGTCAGGGACTTCTTAAACAAGAGGAAGAGGGGGAGAAGAGCCACCAAAAAAGGGGTGTAGCCGAAAGAAAACAAGAGATGTGGATACCTTTCAGATGGACCTCCAACCTTGATGAATCAAGCATAGGTACAATACTTGTCATCAAATCTTAAGAATCAACTGGGAGCATTATTTACCACTAAATCTTAGATCTTGCCAGTGTTGAATGGTATCCTTATTTTTCATTGTAGGAAAAGTCTGGAGAGAGAACTGAAAGCTTTTTGTTGAATTTTTTAGCGCTTCCTGAACAAGCAAATACGAATTTTTGTCTAATAGTAGATGCACAAGTTACTTGCTATGTGTTTTTTTTGGATATATACATGAAAAATCATTACATGTACTATGTGTTATCTATGTTAATTGTTTGTTTTGGATCATTACGTGAACAATCACCACTTTATCATATATATAGGGGTTTCTGTGCTTGTTGCGATATATCATTTTAAAACCATGTATGTGATTAATGTGGCTATGAATATCAAATAAATCGATATTGCTTTCAGCCATACCACTATTGCAAAGCTTAGAAAAAATAAACATTCTCTTTCGTAAGTGGAGATTTCTTGATGGACGTAGTTGTGCTTCAATCATTCTCAGAATATTGTACAATTTCTCTTTTCCCAAAGGCATGACGAGATGAAGGTTCATCCATCCACCGAAAGAAATCACAAGTTTGAAGGGGCGTGTTAAGAATCATGCTCCTTTTCTCCACGGCTTGTCGGAGGTCTTCAGAACGGCTTCGACGCCACAAAGGCAACACACACTAGATGATGATTCCAAAGAACATAACCGCATTTTCTACCACAATTATAAATATATGTAATACAACATTTTGCAACATCACAAAAAATACAACATTTGTACCTTTTGCAGCCGTAGATCACCGAAATATTTTTGCTAAAAATATCCCATGCCAATGGTGGTCTCTACCCCTCACTATATAGGAGGTTGCATGGGGAGAGAAGACCACCAACGGCTATATTTCTAGCTGTTGGAGCACATGGCAATTTTGTCAAATCACATTCCCCCCAATAACAATTCGGGGGGCATTTTCGCCCACCTTAACGGTCGTCCAACAAAATTCAACGTCTCCTAACATATGGTTATGTTGTGAACCATTACTCGGGGGGTTCTCATGTAATTTGCAATTACACAAGTTCCTGTGGTAATTATGGAACTACTCATGATTATGGTTGTAAATATCCCATTCTTTATTGCTTCATTGCTTTTCGGAAACAAAACATTTCCTTCAAAAACTGTAAACCTTGAAATATACAAGCATAAGGATCCCGTAGATTCTTCTTGGTTAGAAAATAGGTGTACCATTAAAACTCAAGTTATACAGGTCCAATTCAGTGCATCAATACATGCCTAATCATTAAGCATACTGATACATTTTTTGGGTCCCTGTTACACCCTTACTGTGTATAAACTAACTGTAAGGATACTTTTTGGGTATATCAATATTTTTATAAATCCAGGTGTGCTCTGAACTCATAAATTAGTTTGAGTCTTTTATTCACGTTTTAAGCACCAGTATGTTTTAAAATACACCAGTCAATCAGGACACCTAGAGTTGAATTCATTAATACCCTAGTTTTTCTTTAAACTTGATTTCATATATAAGAACTGCCGAATCGAACTGAGTTCCAGACTTTCACAGATTGTCATGATTGTGTAAGAGCAATCACATTTTCCGATTTTGAAATAAAACTCTAATTCAATTCCAGAAAAAAATAACCTAATTTAGAGAACGCGTGTATATGGCTTATACCCCAAACTCCAAAACTGAATTAATTCAATCCCATAACCAACTAGCAAGGGATAAGTCATGATTTAATGTCATTGATCTTCGTGCACTCTGTTCCGCTATCTGTTTCATTGTGATTTCTTGCCCAGAATTGACTGAACCTTTTTTTAACTAAAAGAGGGGGCAGCCCCGAGATGGAACCCACCACCAATCTATAACATTATAGTAAAGAAGACCAGACCAGATGGAGAATCTTGCTATGTATAGTACATTTTCTGTGTTAGAGAATATTCTTTGTGACCATTTATTATGAGAATATTCTATAGAGAATATCCTATAGAATATTCTCCCTTGAGCACCTATATAAGGATCACCACACCTCCTGTACTCATTGAGAAATTCCAATAGAATATCCGCCCCTTTGAGGGCTTCTCCCGTGGTTTCATCCCGCTCTTTAGGGAGTAGGGTTCCACGTAAATCTTCGTGTTCAATGATGTTTATTGTTTTCTTTATCGATTCCGCTTCCGCTTCTCAGATTCCAACATGGTATCAGAGCAAGTCGATTTTGGGATCTATTCGAGATTCGATTTCGAATACTATTTTTCATCGGTGATCTTGAAGTTTATTTTGTGATCTCATTCTTGAAGTTTGCGCATCAAGATCTGTTCCATCTGATTCCACGATTTCTTTAAACCCTCGCATGCTAGAGAAAGTTGATGATCGAATTGTTGCACAGAAAGTTCTGTAAACGAAATTGATGATCCGTTCAAGTTAGAGGATTTTAGGGGGTCATGACAGAACCCTAATTTTACAAAGCAGCAGAGATTCCCGCGACGCATTTCATCTTCTCCAACAGGCAGCGCACCCGCTGCAAGCTCTGCCAGGTGGACCACTTCTCTGATAAGGCTGCAATTTCTTCTTGATGATCGTATTTATGTACACGCCTCCGGAACAAACACTCCAGGGATCATCTTCGATCATGGAACCCGATGGGTCGAGGTTCCCAGACGATTCCACGCGCCCAGATCGCTGCGCAGATCCCAGGCGAGCCCTGCTTCCCTCCAAGCGGTAGATTTGCCTGCAGGCGCACAAGCGGTGCAATCCAAGCGGTGCACCAGATCGACGCTCCTGATTCGCAGCGCTCTAGCAGTCGTTCTCCTCGCATACTCGCGCGTAGCTCCCGCCCTCGCACAGGCGGAAACTTCCTCTCCGCGCAAGCTCCAAGCGGCGCATCTAGCAGCGGACTCCAAGCGAAGCCCTCCTCAGGCGGCACATCGAGCTCATGGTAGCGCGCGAGGCTACTCCGGGCATTCTCCCTCCAGCCGTCGAAGCTTCTCAATCGACCCTTGCGGCGCTCCCCTCGACCCGCCCAGTTAACCAGCGCTCCTTTCCTGGCGGCAAGCCCTAGCTGCGCTCAAGGCGCCCCCCCCCCCCTTGGTGGCGACGCACCCTCCAGATCCCTCTGGGGCGGCAGTGTTATTTCCTTAACCCTACTTGAGGTTGAGAATGTGAAAAATGGGCCATGTGGGGGCGATAGTTAAAAAAATATGGAGGGGGTTGTTTCAAAACCCAAGAAAAAAAAAGGGTTCCAGGGACAGAAAAAAAAAGGTGTTGGTCGTATGGAAAAAAAAGGAGGCGTGTGGGGCTGATTATAAAAAAAACAAAGCAAGATAAGAAGACTATGTTCGAAAAAAAAGAGGGGGTAAGAGAGCTTAGGTCCTATGGGCAGTATCTTATTTTACAAAAAAAAGTTTTCAAAAAAAAAGTGCGTACAATGAAAAAAAAAGGTCGTACGCAAAAGTTCTTCAAAAAAAAAGGGAACTGCTTTTCTAGGCTTAGTTTGGGCCGAGAGTTTTATTCAAAAAAAAGCACGTACACGAAAAAAAAGAGCCGTACGCAAATTTCAAAAAAAAAATGATTTGAAAAGCCGATTAAAAAAAAGGGGGTTGAACGGCTTGAAAAAAAATAAACAAAATGAAAATGCATGTTATTCACTTGATTCTCCCAACTTGATGCTATATGCTCTTTATTCTATCAAGTATGAGAGAAAGGGGGAGTCAGAAATGACATTCTTCAGGACTTCTGCATGTCTACGACTGACAAATCGACACTCCAGCTTTCTACAGAGCTTCAATTTCACCGAGCATCAATTTCTTCGACAGGGTGTATACTTCTTCTTTTATGACCCGACTACTATTCTGCACTGGACTTCTTCTGCAGCGATTTTTCTCCAGGCACGACAGAGATACGTTCCGGTGACCTGCAGGCACGACAGAGATATGTTCCGGTGACCTGATATCGCAGCGGTTCTACATGCATGACAGAGATACGTTCCGATGTCCTGAAAGCCGCAGACCCGTCCTCGAGCGGTCTTCTACCAGCAGCAGACATATTCTTCTTGTGATGTATTGGGTGAAGATGTGATGTATACATTTTCTTGTTGTTGCAAGCTGAAGCTTTCTCAGCTCCAGCTTGAGGGGGAGTGTTAGAGAATATTCTTTGTGGCCATTTATTATGAGAATATTCTATAGAGAATATCCTATAGAATATTCTCCCTTGAGCACCTATATAAGGATCGCCACACCTCCTGTACTCATGGAGAAATTCCAATAGAATATCCGCCCCTTTGAGGGCTTCTCCCGTGGTTTCATCCCGCTCTTTAGGGAGTAGGGTTCCACGTAAATCTTCGTGTTCAATGATGTTTATTATTTTCTTTATCGATTCCGCTTCCGCTTCTCAGATTCCAACATTCTGAATAGAGACATTGATCGCGACAAATAAGACCATTCCGAGCACACCAAATCGCCCAAAATGTGTAAAAGGTACCGTACAATCCTTTGGTGAATTGCCACGTTATATCTGAAAGTAGTTCCAAAATGCATCATTCTCCATCCTAAGCCAAGGAATCCCAGCATGCTCACAAATATTCACTGAGCGGCTAAAACTGAATAGGAGATGATCCATAAAAGAATCCTCAATCTCATTGGATATCTTTGACATGCCGAGTCTCCTGTTGGAAGAATCATGTCACCATGTACCTTCGTAAGCAGACAACCGTGCCTCACCAGACAAAGAAAGATCTTGATCCGCTAGGGGATCATGTTCTTCCAGTCATCCTGCAATCACATTGTAAGTCCTCATGTATCGACACAAGTGATACCAAGAATGCCATGTATGCTTTCTTGATAGAAAAGGGGTCATTCACCCACATACCGAATGGTCCCTCCCAAAAGGGAGGTGATCCATATCCTTCAATTCACTGGACATGCAAAGGAACTCCGTTAGTCTCTTAATCAAGAAAATCGGCCTCAAAACTCATGGCCAAAGGACCTGTCAACCAAGCCCGCGCCACCAAGTAACCACGATCATTCAATAGAGCGAAAAATCTAGGAAATCGATATCTAAGTGAACCTAATCCAGTCCAATCATCCAACCAAAAGAAACAGATTGCCACTACTGACAACTGGCCTGAACATACCATCTCCAGGACACAGGAAATACCTTGCTAAAGAGAAGAGGGGAATCTGAGGGGCGGGGATGTCAAACTAACCTCCAAACCATATATCTTCCACATTAGACAGTACAGCAGGTCTTCATTATCTCCCAAATTCTGACTATCCATTTAACCAAGAGAGCCTTATTAATGAGTTCAATCTTCAAAACTCGAAGGCACACTTCCTCATTCGATCATGTAACTGTATCTTAGGCCAAGAAGATGTATACCTCTTTTCTCCTGCCCGAAATCTGCCCAGAAGAATCATCTTGTCATCGATTTAATCCTCCTTCGACGCCCACCAGGAACAACTAGGTGGAACAGACAAGATTGGAATATCGGAGAGGACATGCTTAAGAAGATCCAGCTTCCCACCTCCGGAAAGAACTGCAGCCTTCCATCTGACCAACGTTTTCTCAAACCTATCCTATAAAGGGGGCCAATCTGAGGAGCAGTGCCTACTGCCAACCAATGGTAGGCCCAAGTATGTAATCAGAAGTGAATCTCCTGGACTGTGAAGTACCAAAGCAACATCATGAATCTCAATCTCTGAAAGCCCGAAGGAAACAAATGCTGACTTCTCCGTATTAAGCTGTAGGCCTGATGTGTCAACAAAGATGTTCATGATCCGGGATGCTCCCCTCGCATGCCCATCTTGCCATCAATGAATAAGATCATGTCATCAGCAATACCAAAAGATGGGAATCGAGATACTTCCGCCGCCGTCGCACACTAATCTCATTATAACATCTAACCTGTCCGCAATCACCACAAACAAAAGAGGTTCCAGGTGGCAACCTTGTAAAACACCCCTCTGCAAGTGGAAAAAACCTCCCTCTGGAAGTCCGTTCATAGGAATCATGTACGACGTAGTCGTGATACACCTCTTCATCGAAGCATCCAAGTCTCAGGAAAACCTAACCGTTGTAACGAGGTCCATATAGAGCGCCAATCCACACAGTGGTATGATTTAGAAAAATCAACCTTCTACACCATGCCACTCTTGTGATTTTGCTTAAAGTCCAACACCATCTCAAAAGCAAGGACAAGCCCATCAACATCAGCATGTCAGGAACAAACATCGACTGCTCTAGGGAGATGATTGTAAAGGTGAGATGATTGGATCAAGTACCACATGAAGTCTTTTCATAAGAACCTCCACGATAATAAGATATTTAGCATTAAACATGGCAATAGGTCTTAGGTTCTCAACACAATGCATAAGATCCTTCTTGGGCAACAAGAAAAGGAGTATATGGTTCAAGCGTTCAAATTCATGATTCCTCATAGGAAGCTCGTCGACCACAGCAACCACCTTTGGTTGAATCAAGTCCCAGAATCCGGGAAAAGAAAATTAGAAAGACGTCCAGACAAGGGGACCCATCAGCAAAAATGCCAAACATCGACGATTTAATCTCCTCGGCAACAAAGGAACTTACTGGCTCATCATTCTGCACCTTGGTCAATCATGGCATATCTCAATCCACCCATCTTACGCATTCATCAGGAACTCTCCAACTCAAATCTTGAAAGTGTTCCAGCGTAGCAACAACAATGCCCCAGTCACCCTCCATCAACATGCCATCCACCTCAATCGAGTAGATCATGCTCCACCTCCTCCCCTTGATCGTAGCATGGAAAACATGTGTGTTGGCATCCCCTTCCTTAAGCCGCATCTATTTCGATCTCCTACTCCACCTCCCGCTTCTTATCCTCTTCCATCAAAACTTAGTTAGATAATTTTATGTTTCATGTATTGTTTATCTATTTATTAATTCTTATGTCTGTCTTTTGTAGTTTACCCATAGGTTTCTCCTCTATATAAGAGAGCCTAGGGTTCACAAGAAAAAACATCTCTTCCGTTTTTCCCAACATGGTATCAGAGCAACGGTCCTAAGCCGAAGCTCTTGTACCCTAACCATAACCCTAACCCCAACCCCTTCCACCAAGCCCCCTCGGCGACGGCCTTCCCTTCGATGGCAACCCCCTCCTCGGTGACAGCAGCCCCTTCGGCGGCAACCCCCTCCTCGACGGCAGCCCTCTCTCCTTCGATGGCTTGCGCCGGCGCAGCACCCTCCTCGATGGTGGCTTGCATAGGCGCGGCCCCCTCGGTCACGGATTCCATTGTTAATCCCCTCTACCGTTTTCTTGAGTAGGGACTCGATCGTGGTGATGGATTTGATTGCCTGAGTCTACACATGCAATCAAATCCCTATATGGTTTTGTAGACAAAAATTTTGTTGGTCTACAAAACCCTAATTTTCTTCATCCGGCATTATGTCAGAGAGCAAGGTCGATGTTCCCGTCACTAGCACTTTCAAAGGTCCAACACCGATTGTCAAGGTGGATAGGACAAACTACGAGCTCTGGGTTATGCAGTTCATGAGCCTCATGAAATCCACGGGTAAGAAACATATTCTTACTGAGGAGCCGACGGAGAAAACAAGGATAATTTTTTTGAATGGAAGTTCGGGTAGCCTCCCAAGTTGGGAGCCACCACAAGAATATTAACTATTGCCAATGGGAGGTAGATGATGTATTGCCAAGGTCATCATGTCTGGTACATTGACGATTGAGATTGTCAATGATGTGTTAAATCAACCCACCGTCAATGCGATGTGGGATATCCCGCCGCTACTTATTCGCAGGCGAGGAATGAAACCAAGATATTTCAGTTACAACATGATATCTTCACCATCAAGAAGAATGGATGGCCACTCCACTCGCTATACATGTCCCTGCAGGGGATGTTTAAGAAGCTGCACAGTTTCATGCCCCTCACTTCTACCCCTGAGCAACAGAAGACATATAGGAATGCTACTATGGTCGGTGTCTTCCCGGCAG
Source organism: Ottelia alismoides (assembly GCA_037367405.1). NCBI lineage: Eukaryota > Viridiplantae > Streptophyta > Magnoliopsida > Alismatales > Hydrocharitaceae > Ottelia > Ottelia alismoides. The sequence continues at coordinate 252,639 of JAZKJV010008002.1, read as the reverse complement.
CACTAGACCTTGAATGAGGCATCTTGTTCACATATCCTAGCGGATGCCACTATTCCTCCTATGGAGGAGGCCTTCAGACGACTCAACAGGATCATTGTCCCATCTTCTACCTTGAGTCAGACTTCTTCTGCGATGGCAGCCTCCCGTGGTAGAGGGGGGCTCTTCTCAGTTCCGTGGACGCGTACCACGTGGTAGAGGAGGTCGTGTTCGCCAGCCATGCTCGTATTGTCATCGCCCTGGCCATACAGAGGATACATGTTATTCCGAGCATGATTTTCCTGCATCAGCTCGTGTTGCGAAACAAGCAGATTCTCGGAATGTTGCTTCCTCGGATCAGAGGTATGATGACCTCGTTGCTCGACTAAGAGACATTATGCCTTCGGGTAGTTCCCTTGACTCTTCACCTACTCCAGGAGGCCACTCAGATGTTGCAGCCTATGCCTCCTCCAGTGCCTCAGGTAGCACCTATGCTCTTACTGCTTGACATGGTTCCAATATTACATAATGGACTATGGATTCTGGGAGTCTAGAGCGACACATCACATATGTAGCGATAGAGATCAACTTGCAGCTTACAGACATGTACCTCCAGAGAAAACAGTTGTCATAGCAGATGAGACTCATTCCCCGGTTACAGGACAGAGGGAGATCAGTCTGACACCATCAATGCGTTTGGAGAATGTGTTACATGCACCTCTGATTTTTCTCTGAATTTATTATCTATCAGTCAGATTACAAAGGATTAACATTGTGAAGCTAATTTTGATCCATCGTCTCGTGTTTTTCAGGACATACTTACATGCAGGGTAATTGGTTGTGGCCGAGAGCAGGACGACCTTTATCGACTGGTCCAGACTCCCTATGTCCCATCCTCGCAGTCATCTGGATCAGTCTCTCCTTTCACATGACACATGCGCTTTGGTCATCTCCCTCTCCAGAAGATGTGTCATGTCTTGCCTCAGATCTCACCTCACTCCTCCTTCCAGTACGAGGCATGTTAGTTGGGAAAGCATTATCGATCTGTCTTTCCCAGTCATTGGGGTCAGAGCAGTCACTCCCTTTTTGAGTTATTTCATTTTGATATATGGGGTCTAAGTCGTGTTCTTCATCATCAAAACACGGGTTTTACCTTGTTGCAGTTGATGATTTCTCTCGTTTGTCTTGGGTGTTTCATTTGAATAATAAATTTGAAGCAGTGGATGTTATCAAAACTTTTATTAATGAAGTACAGAATATTTTCTCTTTGTCTGTTAAATTTGTGAGAACTAATAATGCTTTAGAATTTTGTATGCATTCTCTCTCAAAATTCTGTTCATCTCATGGTGTCATTCATTAGACTTCGTGTGCATATACTTCTCAACAGAATGGTATTGCAGAGAGAAAGCATCGACACTTACTCGATGTCACATGTACTCTTATCATTCAGAGTCGTGTCCCCCATTCATTCTGGGATGATGTTGTTCCTACAACATGTTATCTTGTGAATCACATGCCCTCCTTTGTTCTAGGAGAGAAAATTCCTTTCTCTCTGGCATTTCCAGAGAAGGAATTGTTCTCTCTCACTCCTCATGTGTTTGGTTCGGTCGCTTTTGTCACCTAGTTGTTTCCAGGTCTTGACAAGCTCTCTCCTAGAGTTGTCAAGTGTGTGTTTGTTGGGTACTGCATGACACAGAAGGGATATCGTTGCCATGATTCTTTGAGCAGGAAATATTATGTGAGTGCTGATATTTTTTTGAGTCAGTTATGTACTTTTCTCCTACAGGTGGTAGGTTGACTTCATCAGATTCAGATGATGAGGTTTACATGCTACCTCCTCCTATGAGTACACCACCATTCCAGTTTGTGTTGGTTGTTCCAACCATGGTTCAAAAAAACGCACCTCGAGGCACACGAGGTGTACGCCTCGAGGCGAGGCGACCAGAAAATGCCTCTGAACGGCCGCCTCGACAGGGTCCTGAGAGGCGGTCGCCTCAGTTGGTCGAGGCGGGCGAGGCAGAGGCGAGGCGTTCGCCAAGGCGTTTTTTTTTAAATTATTTTTTTATGTTAATTTAAAAAAATTAATGGTCTAGTGGTAGTACAGTGTGTCTACCACACAAAAGACCAGGGTTCAAATCCCACTGTTGCAGTGGTTGTGTTAGGTAGTCGACGGCCAGCGTAAAAAATAGTAGAATCTTTCAACATGGATTTGAGCAAGAATCCATGTAGCCGACCCTACTTATAGTGGGAGAAGGCTTAGTACATTTTTTTATGTTAATTCATTTATCCTATTAGCAATTTCAGATGTTTATAAAGGTGTACTTGTTTAGGATATAATTATATAAGATGAATGCTCAAGTTTGACCGCTTTCATGTTCATTTTACTATTAAACATGTCCAATCATGTCAAAAAACTCTTAAATTATGCCCTTAAACATACGAATCCACAAGTATCATAGAAAAAATTACCCGTAAACTTATTTTTAAGGAGTTTTCAAATAATGAGCTATGTAATATACCGAGAAGGTCAAACAAAATATAATTCAAGGGGACTTTATGTACTACTCCCATTCAAACAGATCAATATATCCGAATAGAGGAGTCTATGTAATATACCGAGAACCCCGTCTTGTTGGGGTATGGTATGACAGGAAGGGGTGCATACGACTGTTCTTCAACTTAGGTTAGATATTTAGAATTCAGGGGAATATCAACAGAATTAATCTCTTATTGGATGGAAAATTAGTAAAAAAGCACATACACTTGTATATATTTTCTTTCATTGTTCCTATCTTCATAATTTCATTATATATTATAGTAATTTATATCATATGTTAGTTAGAATATATATAATTTCATTAGTATATATTTTGTTGTAGTTTTTAAGGTTTTTTCCTTGTAAACTGAGGCTTACGCCTCGACCGCCTCGAGGCTACGCCTCGCCTCGATTCCAGGGAAACCGCCTCGTTCCGTTTTTAGTTTTTTCAAACCTTGGTTCCAACCCAACCACCACTGCTTCCACCTACACCACATTCTCCTATACCACCACAAGTGCAGGTTGTTTCTCCAATTCCACACTTCTATACTCGCCAGTCATTATTCTATTCATGGTCTACGTCCGTCATCTAGCATGCCTCAGGTATGTATTGACTATAAGGTTTCTAACGATGGTTCTGTAGATGTGTCTGAGCAGGATCCTTTGCAGGAGACTAGTCCTCAATATGAAGAGTTACCTATTGACATGGATGTTCTTATTGCCATTAGAAAGCAAAAGCGCAACTGTGCCCGATATCCACTTCCTTCACATGTTTCTTTTGATCGCTTAACAGGGGAGTTCAAGAAATTTGTTGCTACACTATTTGTCGTGGCTATACTGCAGAACTATCAGGAAGCATTGAAAGACAGTCAATGGCGTCAAGCTATGGAAGAGGAGATGGCTGCTCTACAGTCACATGGTGCTTGGAGCCTAGTCCTCGCTCCCACAGGGCTTCTATTATCAGTTGCAAGTGGGTGTTTACCGTGAAACACAATGCAGATGGAACTATTGATCGTTACAAGGTTAGATTAGTTGCACATGATTTTACTCAGACTTATGATGTGGATTATATGGACATTTTTTCAACTGTCGCTCACCATTCTGCTCTACGGGTTCTACTCTCAGTTGCAATGGTACGTGATTTGCCTTTGTTTCAACTTGATGTTAAAAATGCATTCTTGTAAGGTGATCTTCAGGAGGAAGTCTACATGCAACAGCCTCCGGGGTTTTCTGCTGAGGGGGAGTGCCAACAGGTTTGTAGACTTCACAAGGCTATATATGACCTGAAGCAGAGCCCGAGGGCTTGGTTTCAGAAGCTCTCATATTTATTTGAGAAGCAAGGCTTTAGAAGTTCAAATGCATATCATTCATTGTTTGTTCAGAAGACATCTACATGTGCTGCCATTATTATGGTCTATGTTGATGACATACTTGTAACAGGAGATGATGTGCGGGGGATAAAAAGCGCAAAGGAGTTTCTCGGACGTCAATTTGTCACCAAGGATCTTGGCACCCTAAGGTATTTCTTAGGGTTAGAGTTTACCAGGAATCAGCAGGGTCTTGTGATGACCCAAAGGAAGTATGTCACATATATGTTTATTGAGACAGGAATGGTTGGGTGTAAACATGCCACTACTCCCATGGATCCCAGTATGAGATTATACGAAGAGGATACAGATGAAGTAGACAAGAGAAGATATAGAGAATTGGTGGGAAAACTCCTCTATGTCACTATCACCAGGCCTGATATCTCCTTTGCAGTTAGTTGCGTGAGTCAGTTCACGGAACAACCTCGACAGGTACATGTGGATGATGTGCATATGATATTGAGGTGCCTAAAATCATCTCCAGTTGCAGGATTGTTATTTAGAAAAGGGACAAATCTGACTATTTCAACCTGTGCAGATGCGGACTATGCAGGTTGCCCCAATGACAGAAAGTCCACTTCATGTTTTGCTGTATTTGTTGGTGGTTCTCTTGTATCGTGGAAATTTAAGAAGCAAACTGTGGTTGACAGGTCAAGTGTTGAATCCGAAGTGGGTTCAAGCAGTACAAAGATGATGTGGGTTCAAGCAGTACTTGCGGATTTATATATCGATGTTCCTCTTCCTATGCAGTTACAATGTGATAACCAGGCTGCACTATTCATTGCCAACAACCCTTCATTTCATGAAAGAACTAAACATATTGAGGTGGACTGCCACTATACACGGGATATGATCTAGAAAGGTTTTCTCTACCATTCACGTCAGTTCGGGAGAACAAACAACAGATATCTTTACCAAGGCCTTGCTCAGAGGATCTTTCCAGAAGTGTTCGTCTAAGCTGAGCATTTTTTTGAAGTCAAGAAAAAGGGGGATACACTCAGTGGTGTTCACCCCAATATATTAGAAAAAAGAAAGGGGAGAGAGTACAAAAAAAGCCAAAAGGCCAACAAAAGGAGGCCATAGAGCCTCTCAACAGAGAATGAAACCACACAACAAGAGAATTAACTACCACTCCAGTCGTCGACCAATCCTGCAGCGCGAATCAACACGTTCTCCTTGTAAAAGCGTTGCGCCGCAAAAATGGCCTCGTTTTGACCAAGCCAAATCGACCACAATCTTGCCACCGGAGTCAGGAGTCGCCTTCTATCCGTGTGCCTGTTCAGGAATAGCGAATCGCAGAAGGCCACCACATCACTAGCACCCACCCAAGCCACAGACGGATCCTCCCACAGCCCACGAACCGAAGGGCAATCAAAGAAAATATGGTCAAGGGATTCCACATCAGATCTGCATAGCACGCAGATATTAGAAACAGAATGAAGCAATCTGGAGCAGCGGTCTCTCGTCATAAGCCTCCTTCTCCGGACCAGCCATAAGAAAATAGCAATGCGCAAAGGAAGACCCAAACTCCAGAATAAGCCGCAGTCCCGCACCAAAGTGTCCGAACGAATAGGCGGAGCCTCAGATAACACAGCCTAGGCCTTACGCGTCGAGAAGCCACCAACCCTCCAGACCCAGTGATCTCTTCCCTGAGCAGGCGTTTCCGCACCACCAAGGACGTCCAGCAGGGCGAGAAAGTCAGTCATCCTCTGATCCGAGAAATTAGCCCCAAGTCTAGGGCACCAGCAGCCACTCTCCCAGCAAGAAGCAACCGAGGCATCCTTGTCCACTGCCAACGAAAAAAGACGCGGTAAGCGGACACAAAAAGCCCCCCCCCAACCAGCTGTCCTTCCAGAAAAAGAACGCACGACCGTTCCCCAGCACAGGTTTAAAGCTCGCACGATTCCTCAAGAACATCTCCTGCACACCACGCCAGAAAGGCGAGCGAGCATTCACCAGCCCCAACCTCCCTTCCCCAGCCCAATCCCCCCCATGGTGCTCCCTCAGAACCTCAATAAAGAAGTTTCCATTTCTACCCCAAACCCTGCTCGCCCACTTAAGAAAAAAGGCGTCGTTGATAAGCTTCAAACGCCTAACACCCAACCCCCCATCATGCTTCCTCCTCGACACCTCCTCCCACGCCACAAGGTGAACCCCTCTCCCCGACTCACCCGACTTCCCCCACAGAAACCTTCTCATGCAAGACTCAAGCCTCCTACAAATCCCAACCGGCAAACGACGAGTAGACAAAAAATGCACCGGGATAGCAGCAAGAACCGAATTGAGAAGGACCAGTCTCCCTCCCTTCGAAAGAAGCGCCGCACGCCAACCCGCCAGCCTCTCCTCCACCTTCTCAACGACCATACTCCAGTCCCTAAGCCTGGGCCTCCCAATCACCAATAGGAGACCAAGGTAGTCAATCGGAATCTCGTCCGAAGTAGAGCCCAGAATCCGCCCACATTCAAGCACCAAATCCGCCGACATGCCAAAAGGAATAACCTTCGACTTGTTCCCATTAATGAGCAGTCTCGAGGTCTCGCTAAATAGATCGAGAGTCATCGACATGCCCGCGACCTCATCAGGACCTCCCTCTATGAAGCACAAAGTGTCGTCAGCAAATTGAATCAGCGGCACAGACACGCCTCCCTTGGAGAACCCCTTGGAAAGGCCAGCAGCAACAACCCGATCAACCATACGAGCCAAGACATCCGAAGCAATAACAAAGAGGAGGGGGGCCAGAGGGCAACCCTGTCGCAACCCCCTTCTCGGCTGGAAGAACCCCCCCTCCAAACCACCATTGACCAAAGCCGAGAAGGACACAGTAGTCACACAACACCTCATCCAAGTAATCCACAGCTCCGGAAACCCCCGCCTTCTGAGGACCGACCATAAGAAGCTCTAATCAATGCTATCATAGGCTTTGGCAAAATCAATTTTCCAAAGAACCCCCTGTCTCCCCGAAGAACTCCAATCAGCCACCAACTCCGAAGCGACCGCAATACAATCAGAGATCTGTCTTTCCCGAATAAAAGCTGCCTGAACGGGTGAAACAATCGAGTCTAGCACCCGAGCAAGCCTCCGAGCCAGCACCTTGGCGACAATTAAGTAAATGACGTTCGAATCGAAATGGGGCGAAAGTCCCTAATATCCTCCGTCGCACTCTTCTTGGGTATAAGAAGCAAAATGGCCCTGTTCAGCCTATCGAAGCATGCATTCCACGCGCAAAACTCCTGAACAACTTCAAAAACTTCCTTTCCCACCAGCTCCTAGAAATCACGAAAGAAGGCCACGAAGAAGCAGCCATCAGGCCTCGGAGACCCGTCACCATTAAGCTCCCACAACGCCTCCTTAGTCTCCTCCAATGAAATCGGTCGAATGAGCAAAGCACAGTTCTCCTCCGATACCTGGGGCACCCCCAGCCCCAACCACCTCCAAGATCTCGCGGAGCGTCTCGTCATGACGCCCCTGAAGTGCTCCACAATAGCCCGCCCCATCGCGTTGTCCCCCACAACCCGCACCCCATCAACAGAGATAGAGCGCAAAGAGTTGTTACGCTTTCTACCGCTAGCCACTCGGTGAAAGAAAGCAGTGTTCGCATCGCCATCATTGAGCCACTTCATCCTCGAACGTTGTCGCCATTCAATAGCTCTCTTCTTGTCCTCCTCTGCCACCCTCTTCTGCGCACAAGATCGCTCACAAAGCTCCTCCGCTGTGAGATCCCTATCGTCTTCAGTCGAATCTAGTCTCATTATAATCGCCTCAGCCTCAGATCTGACAGCCACTCGCGTCGCCCGTGACTCCTTCTTGAAAAGCGCCAACCTCTTCCTCAACGAATCAAGCTTCCGACTCAATCTAAAAGTCGCAGACCCCACAAAGGAGGAGGACGCCCAAAGCTCAGACACAACATCCTTGAATCTCGGCTCCTAGAGCCAACATCTTTCGTATCTAAACAGCCCTCTCAACAAAGAGGTCTCCCCAGAGTCCCATAGAATTGGCGAATGATCCAAGAAAGGCCTGGGCCTAGATGTAACCGAACAAAAGGGAAACACTTCCAGCAACCTACCAGAGGCCAAAAAATGATCAATCCGAGATCGAGAACTGCTGCTCCTCCAGGTGTAGGTGATATCAGATGCCACCAAATTCTCCAAAGACAAGGAGTCCACAAGCTCAGCAAAACAGGAAGACCCCGGGTCCTGGCCCCCCCTCGCCCGGGGGCGATCCAAAGAGTGGAGCGTCATATTGAAGTCTCCCCCAATGATCCAAGGGAGCCCCTCAAAAGCACAGTACGCCTGACGTAGCTCCTCCCAAAGCTCGTTCCTTCTAACATGACAACACGGACCGTAAATGCAAGAGAAGGCGACCTGAGAGGCCGTCGCGCCCCTCACAAGAACAACCGAAAGCATATGCCTCCCCAAGAGCAAAGAACTGAACGAAAAGGCCGCCAACTTCCACGCAATGACCAAACCCCTGCCGCCCCAACCGCATCCAGGGCCCTAAGATCATCCATCGCACCCGCACCAAAGGAACGCCACAAAGCATCGTCAAGCCCCCTTAGCTTCGTTTCCTGGATTAAGGCGATATCGCAACCCCATTCTACAAGTCTGGACCCCAAACCCTTTCTCTTCTCAACCTCCCCTAAGCCACGCACGTTCCAGGAGAGAACCTTCATTAAGAACGATGGCGACGCCTCCCAGCTTGCGAAAGACCAGTCGCCTCCGCCACAGCATCTTTGAAAGAAGCACAAGAATGAAGGGGCGAGAATCCCGACCGGGATTTGCTCCTCCGACAGTATCTTTTTCCGGACCTTTTATCTGAGCGTCTTCCCAAGTCGAAGTCGTCCTCCCCGTGCACAGCACCTTCTGTCGAGCTCGGCAAGGCAAGGAGAGGCGAGCCAATATCATCAGTCGAAAAAGGACCCAGAATTGATCCTGAGTATGAGCCCACCACCGTAGGCAAATCAGACCCAGGCGCAGACGGATCGCTAATTGGATCCTGGGGTAGCGTCGCAACTTGACCCGCCACAACTGGGCCCTCGAGTTGCAAAATCGGATCCGGATCCACGGAGGCAAAGGAAGTTCCCACTCCGGACCAAGATCCGGCGTCCCTTGATCCGCAAAACTCCACCACAGACAGATCCGCCCACAGGCCCGAATAGGTAACGTGCATAGTACGGTTCACCTTCCAAAGACGAGAGCCGAAAAAAGAATCAATTTCAGGCGGATCCCCCCCAACCAAGACGCCTGTTAAAGAGATTTTGCACGGCATACGAGAAATGCCGCCGAAGGGGCGCGGGCAATCAACCAAAACGGGCGACGCTTCGTAAGGGCCCCCACGCAGCGCCAGATGTCCAACAGGAGACGAGGCGACACCAACCGAAGTGGACGTCGTCCCCACCGAGGAGGCCACCGGCCAAGCCACCGTCTGCGGGGGCGCCGGAGGCTCCAAGAAAGACACTTCCACCGGGAAGCGGAAGCGACCAACCGACAACGTCTCAAAGAACACCTTGCCCACAGCTTCGTCCAGCACGTACTTGCTACACTCCAACAGAACCCTAGTGATCTTCCAATCCGAGCCCGGGTCGAACCCATCACCCACAACCGCAAGCATCTCCCCCCATCGTCGAAGAGCCTCTCTCAAGGCATGAATCCTTCGAGAGAGGAACGTAACCCCTCTCACATCCGCAACACACACCTCTACACCAGCACAAACTCCGTCATCATAACGCAAAGGTCTCCAGAAGATGTCCTCGAGCGCACCACTGGCAAGTAGCCTTAGACGTTGCTCCCCGGAGAGGCCACGAACACAGCATCTTGAGCTATCCAAAACAACCAAGTCCCATCGAACGAGGAGCCCAATAAACCATGCAAGCTCCAATCAACTCCTTTACGTAAGGCTATCCCCACAGCAGCCCCTCCATGCACACCCCCCCTTCGGAAACCTCCCATGCAGAGCCGCTTCGTCGGACCTCCCCCTCCCCCCCCCCTGGAGAGCAGCTTCCACCGATTGCCCCCCCCCCCAGGACCCCACCAATCTTCGCACCGTCAGCAATAGGACGTAACAACTCTCCACCAAGACCCTTGGAATGATCATGTGACCCGGAACCTTGGACAACCTGCGCAAAGAAATGCATCCCCTTCCCCACCACGGGATCTAAGCTCAAAGACGAGCCATGCACACCTTCTCCCATGCCGACCGAGGGATCCTCATTGCGAGCAGGGAGGTCAGCCCGGGCACCGCCGAGCCAGCAGGAAGCCTTTTTGTGTCCAACTCTTCAGCAGCTGTAGCACCTTGCAGGTAGCCCGCAGTCCGAAGCAACGTGACCACGGTCGCCACATCTAAAGCAACACTTACCCGGCTTCTTGTGAGAAACACGAACCCAATCTCCACTCCCCTCTTGAGCACGCAACAGTTGCATGCAGTCAGCATCACTCCCCCGTAGCACCTCCTTTCCTTTGTCGTCCGAGTCGAGCCTCACGTCCATCAGCCACCGTGCTAGCCGAGCTCTCCATGCGTTTACCAGGGACGAGATGCGCACCACCGACAGGCACCTTCGGTCTCCACGAAGTCCTTCTACGTGACGTGACCATTCTTCGAACGCCTTCGCTCTCAAAAGCTTCCTCAGAAGCATCACGTGCAATAGTCTTCGGCCTCCACCGCTCGTGCCCTCTCCACCAGCGCTCCAACCCTCCTCCAATCTCTCAGATCCCTAAGGGAGCATGATCAAGATTTATGCTCCATCTTAAGGGGAGGGTAGAGATGGTTTTATGTTTCATGTATTGTTTATCTATTTATTATTTCTTATGTATGTCTTTTGTAATTTACACATAGGTCTCTCCTCTATATAAGAGATCATAGGGTTCACAAGAAAAAATAACTCAGCCATGGCCGGTCCCAAGCCCGGGTAAATGAGGAGGGTTGCACGTTAGGTAGCCGACAGCCAGCGTAGGAGAGATAAATTCGTAAATAGTGTTCTTAAAGTTCTTCTAAGAACACTATTTATGAACTTATCTCGAAACCGTTCGGATCTTTTAAACATAGATTTAAGCAAACATACAGATTTCGTTGGGGCGTTCCCTACTTGCGACGCGTTGCATCACCCGAATGCAATGAAAAATTGGCAAGGGCCGCTACATCGCAGCCTGGATGTAGTTCAAAATTTGCAAGGGTTCTCGCATGAGGAACGCATGCGGGTAAATAAGCTAGTTCTGTTGCATCACCGTCCGGATGCAGTCCAAAATTTGCAAGGGTTCTCGCATATTGGACGCATGCGAGTAAAGAAGTTAGTCCAAAAGAGATTGCAAAGGAAGTTACGGATTGTTAGTTGGAATATCGGTACTTTAACTGGAAAATTGATGGAGATAGTGGATACAATGGAAAGAAGGAAGATTCATATATTATGTCTTCAAGAGACTAAATGGGTTGAAGAGAAAGCAAGGGAGATCGAGAAGACATGCTTTAAACTTTGGTATTCATGTAAAGATAAGGGCAGAAATGGTGTTGGAGAGGTTGTTCATAAAGATTTGAAGGTTTGTGTGGTTGAGGTGCAAAGGTTTGGGGATCGGATTATTTTGCTAAAGTTGGTGCTTGAAGAAGAAATTCTGAATATCATCTCAGTTTATGCACCGCAAATTGGTTTAGATGAAAGGACTAAACAAGCTTTTTGGGAGGATCTAGATAAGATTTTACAAGGAATCCCAAAAAGAGAGATGGTTTGCATAGGTGGAGATCTTAATGGACATGTGGGAAAAGATGTTTCAGGGTATGCTAGTGTGCATGGAGGACATGGTTTTGGGGATAGAAACGAAGAGGGAAAAGTCATTCTGGATTTTGTAACTGCATATGATCTTTTCATAGCAAACACTCTTTTCAAGAAAAGGGAGGAGCATTTAATTACTTATAAGAGTGGATCAACTAGAACACAGATAGATTACTTTACGTTGAGGAGAAGAGATCGGTTGTGTTGCAAAGATTGCAAAGTAATCCCTGGAGAGAGTTTGACAACCCAACATCGCTTGTTAGTTTTGGATTTAGGTGGAATCTTCCGCTGAAGCAATCAAGCTTCAGGGAGAAGGTTTTAGAAGACTTATCTTGGGATTGTAGCGGTAGTGCAAACGAGATGTGGGAGGCAGTAGCATCTTGTATCCGAAAGGTAGCCAAAGAGATGCTAGGCGAGTCAAAAGGAGGAGCTCCGGGTCAAAAGGAGGCTTGGTGGTGGAGTGAAGGGGTGTAAGAGAAGCTAAAAATTAAAAGAGCTTGCTTTAAAGCTATGTCTAAGGATAGAACAGAGGAAACTGTCACTGACTATAAAATAGCGAAGAAGGAAGCAAAGAAGGCTGTAAGCGAAGCTAAGTCAAAAGCTTATGAAGCTTTGTATAAAAATCTCAACTCTAAGGAGGGCCAGAAGGATATATTCAGGTTGGCCAAAGCAAGAAAAAGAAAGACCAAAGACCTTTCTCAAGTGAGATGCATTAAGGACGAGGAAGGTCGCGTGCTTGTTACTCAGAAGGATATAGAGAATAGATGGGAGCAGTACTTCCATAAACTTCTCATTGGAGAAGGAAACAGAGAGATCACTTTGGGTGATCTAGCTAGTAGTGAAAGTTACTTGAATCGTGCATGCTATAGACGAATACAAAGAAAAGAAGTAGAGGAGGCTTTGAAGGTTATGAGACCTGGGAAAGGTGTTGGACCGGATGACATCCCTGTAGAAGTATGGAAAGTTTTAGGTGAGCGTGGTTTGACTTGGCTAACGAATCTATTCAATGTTATTTGGCGAAGCAAGAAAATGCCTGAAGATTGGAGGAGTATCGTGGTGCCTCTTTATAAGAACAAAGGAGACATTCAAAACTGTTCAAATTACAGAGGTATCAAGCTGATGAGTCACACTATGAAAATTTGGGAACGTGTGATCGAAAGAAGGTTGAGGCAAGTTTCCCAAGTAAAAGAAAATCAATTCGGATTCATGCCAGGTCGCTCAACTATTGAAGCCATCCATTTGAAGAGGAGAACAATGGAGATTTATAGAGCTAAAAGGAGGAATCTCCATATGATCTTTATTGATTTGGAGAAGGCTTATAATTCCGTCCCACGAGAGATACTGTGGAGAGTTTTGGAGAAGAGACAAGTACCTGTCCTATACATTAATCTCATAAAGGATATGTATGATCGGGCTTTATCTTGTGTAAGGACCCCGGCGGGGAAGACTGGCTATTTTGATATCAACATTGGTTTACATCAAGGTTCATCTTTGAGTTCATTTCTTTTTACTTTGATTATGGACGAGTTGACAAGTCACATTCAGGATGAGTTACCTTGGTGTATGTTATTTGCTGATGATATTGTGTTGATTGACGAGACTAGAGATGGAGTAAATGAGAAGCTTGAGGTTTGGAGACATGCATTGGAGACTAAAGGTTTTCGTATAAGTAGGGCTAAGACGGAATATATGGAATGCACCTTTGATGGAAGCAATGGTGAAGGAATCGAGGTGAAGATTGGTGACGATAACATTCAGAAGAGAGATTCTTTTAGATATTTGGGATCTATTTTGCAACATGATAGGGAAATTGATGGAGATGTTACTAATAGAATAAATGCAGGCTGGCTAAAGTGGAGAGGAGCCTCCGCTATTCTCTGTGATAAGAAAATTCCTTTAAAAATTAAAGGAAAGTTTTACAAAGCAGCCGTGAGACCTGCGATGCTTTATGGTTCTGAATGTTGGCCTGTGAACCACAGACATGTGCAGAGAATGGCTGTAGCAGAAATGAAAATGCTAAGATGGATGTGTGGACATACACGTAAAGATCGGATTTGGAATGATGCAAATAGAAAGAAAGTTGGTGTAGCTCCGATCGAGGATAAGATGCGAGAAAACCGCTTAAGATGGTTTGGTCATTTGCAAAGAAGGTCAACTGATGTACCGGTTAGGAGATGCGAGTGTTGGGATGTTGAGCCGGCTAAGAGAGGGCGAGGACGGCCCAAGAAGTGTTGGAAAGAGACTATACGAAGGGATCTTAGTTTTTTGGATATAAGTCCGAGATTGACCCAAGATAGATCTGAATGGAGGCGAAGAGTCCATGTAGCCGACCCTACTTAATTGTGGGAAAAGGCTTTGTTGTTGTTGTGTTGTTGTTGTTGTGATTTTTCTCAATACTAGCGTCTTCAAAAGTATCAAGACGAACCAATTCCTCCATCCAAAGCCTCAAACCTTTTCTCCCCAAGCCCAATCTGCATCGCCCTCTTGAACTCGATCAACATCCTACACAATGTATGAAGCTTTTGGAGGCTGACCCACTTGCATGAGCATGCTGATAACATTTCTGGATACTCTCTCTAAAACCCTCCTCCGACAACCAAGATCGCTAGAAGTGTAACATGCCATTGATACGGCAATCCTCACCAATTACCTGCCAAATAATCGTATGATCAAAATGTGCACGCGACAGGGAGATCACAGATACCAAGGGGAAGGCCTCCAAAAGGCCCACTGAACCAAGAAAGCAATCCAAACGAGACTATGACGATGAATTCTGTCTGGTATAATAGGAGTTCGCGATATCAAGAACCTCTAGCGCCATCTAGCCAACAAACTCCGCGAAACGCAGGGACTCGAGATCAACGAACCCTCACTTTATGGGATGGTCATCAGTAAAAAGCGTGATGTTAAAGTTACTTGCCATGAAACCTCCAAAAACAGGGTGTCAGCCACAACTTGTCCTAAAGGTAAGAAGCATCATGAGCCCAGAAGGCTCATAAACTGCATAAAGCATGAAATATACACAATCTCTTCGTTGTTGAAGCACCACAGACAACATTGATTCAACCAACTCCAAGAGGTTGCCGTTCTAGCCAATGACAGTACCCCAACCATCCCAACAGAGGTAACAAACCTGAACCCCAATATATGTGGTCCAACCACCGACAACCAGCATATAGCATCCCATCTATCCTACTTTGTCTCCTAGAGGCAAACCATATATGCATGTCACTCACCAAACAAGGTCTCCAACCACCCTTCTCTTGTCCATCTACCCCAAGCCCCGAATGACCCAAGAGATAACTCTCAAATAATTTTTATTATTGAACAGTAAGGTATGCCCTTAGATAGATTACTTTGCATTGAGGAGAGGAGATCGGTTGTGTTGCAAAGATTGCAAAGTAATCCCTGGAGAGAGTTTGACAACCCAACATCGCTTGTTAGTCTTGGATTTACAAATAAAAGGGCTGGTAAAGAAAAGGAAGGTTCCTAAGATTACTAGAACTAGGTGGTGGAATCTTCCGCTGAAGCAATCAAGCTTCAGGGAGAAGGTTTTAGAAGACTTATCTTGGGATTGTAGCGATAGTGCAAACGAGATGTGGGAGGCAGTAGCATCTTGTATCCGAAAGATAGCCAAAGAGATGCTAGGCGAGTCAAAAGGAGGAGCTCCGGGTCAAAAGGAGGCTTGGTGGTGGAGTGAAGGAGTGCAAGAGAAGCTAAAAATTAAAGGAGCTTGCTTTAAAGCTATGTCTAAGGATAGAACAGAGGAAACGGTCACATACTATAAAATAGCGAAGAAGGAAGCAAAGAAGGCTGTAAGCGAAGCTAAGTCAAAAGCTTATGAGGTTTTGTATAAAAATCTCAACTCTAAGGAGGGTCAAGAGGATATATTCAGGTTGGCCAAAGCAAGAGAAAGAAAGACCAAAAACCTTTCTCAAGTGAGATGCATTAAGGACGAGGAAGGTCACGTGCTTGTTACTCAGAAGGATATAGAGACTAGATGGGAGCAGTACAGTACTTCCATAAACTTTTCATTGGAGAAGGAAATAGAGAGATCACTTTGGGTGATCTAGCTAGTAGTGAAAGTTACTTGAATCTGCATGCTATAGACGAATACAAAGAAAAGAAGTAGAGGAAGCTTTGAAGGATATGAGACCTGGGAAAGGTGTTGGACCGGATGACATCCCTGTAGAAGTATGGAAAGTTTTAGGTGAGCGTGGTTTGACTTGGCTTACGAATCTATTCAATGTTATTTGGCGAAGCAAGAAAATGCCTGAAGATTGGTGGAGGAGTATCGTGGTGCCTCTTTATAAGAATAAAGCAGACATTCAAAATTGTTCAAATTACAGAGGTATCAAGCTGATGAGTCACACTATGAAAATTTGGGAACGTGTGATCGAAAGAAGGTTGAGGCAAGTTTCCCAAGTAAAAGAAAACCAATTTGGATTCATGCCAGGTCGCTCAACTATTGAAGCCATCCATTTGCTGAGGAGAACAATGGAGATTTATAGAGCTAAAAGGAAGAATCTACATATGATCTTTATTGATTTGGAGAAGGCTTATGATTCCGTCCCACGAGAGATACTGTGGAGAGTTTTGGAGAAGAGACAAGTACATGTCCTATACATTAATCTCATAAAGGATATGTATGATAGGGCTTTATCTTGTGTAAGGACCCCGATGGGGAAGACTGACTATTTTGATATCAACATTGGTTTACATCAACGTTCAGCTTTGAGTCCATTTCTTTTTACTTTGACTATGGACGAGTTGACAAGTCACATTCAGGATGAGTTACCTTGGTGTATGCTATTTGCTGATGATATTGTGTTGATTGACGAGACTAGAGATGGAGTAAATGAGAAGCTTGAGGTTTGGAGACATGCATTGGAGACTAAAGGTTTTCGTATAAGGCTAAGACGGAATACATGGAATGCACCTTTGATGGAAGCAATGGTGAAGGAATCGAGGTGAAGATTGGTGACGATAACATTCAGAAGAGAGATTCTTTTAGATATCTGGGATCTATTTTGCAACATGATGGGGAAATTGATGGAGATGTTACTAATAGAATAAATGCAGGCTGGCTAAAGTGGAGAGGAGCCTCTGTTGTTCTCTGTGATAAGAAAATTCCTTTAAAAATTAAAGGAAAGTTTTACAAAGCAGCTGTGAGACCTGCTATGCTTTATGGTTCTGAATGTTGGCCTGTGAACAATAGACATGTGCAGAGAATGGCTGTAGCAGAAATGAAAATGCTAAGATGGATGTGTGGACATACACGTAAAGATCGGATTCGGAATGATGCAATCAGAAAGAAAGTTGGTGTAGCTCCAATCGAAGATAAGATGCGAGAAAACCGCTTAAGATGGTTTGGTCATTTGCAAAGAAGGTCAACTGATGCACCGGTTAGGATATGCGAGTGTTGGGATGTTGAGCTGGCTAAGAGAGGGCGAGGACGGCCCAAGAAGTGTTGGAAGGAGACTATACGAAGGGATCTTAGTTTTTTGGATATAAGTTCGAGATTGACCCAAGATAGATCTGAATGGAGGCGAAGAATCCATGTAGCCGACCCTACTTAATTGTGGGAAAAGGCTTTGTTGTCGTTGTTGTTGTCGTTGTAACAGTAAGGTATGCCCTCTCTAGGACAACCCTCATGCACCTCACAACCCGTTCACGAAGGGGTCCTATCATACTTCCCCTAGTTGGCTTCCTACCCTCATCTTCCAACTCCTCCACGACTAGATCCACCTCCTCCGCTCTATGTCTCTTCCTCTGAAACACCCGCCATGGGATAAAATTTTGGTGAAATTCGACCGAATTTCGGTTTCGGTGGGTGACCGAAATTCGACCGAAATGGCCTATATCAGCTGAAATTTAGGGGCTCTAATTCAAAAAACGATCGAAATGGCTGAAATTTCGATCGAATTTCGACCGAAATTCGGCCAAAATTTCGTTTCGGTCAATCATCGAAACGAAATCGAAATCCAACATTTAAGACCTTGACAACCGCACAACCTCTTTTGCTCAATCACCATGCACCCCCTCCCCGTCATTAACCTCCTTTTAGGGATGCATTGTTGCACCCATCTACCTCTCCCGAGAATAGTCCCATGCATTTCTCGCCTCCGGAAACTCACGCTTGCAACACTCCCTGAGAGCCCATTGCCACTAAGAAAAATAATAAACATCCCATTTCTTCTCCTCCCACTCATTCATGTCCCGAGGCAAAGATATTGCAATTTTCTGATAACTCCGTTGACCGATCACGATCGAAGGTACCCTTGAATGATGGAAACCTCCAATAAAAAAGCAATATACCCTTGCAAGGTCTCCCGAGATGGACTCTTCAACTCAACCACAACTCAAATGATTATCGTGGTCAAGGACCATCCTTGACAACAACCACAACCTCCCCAAGCAGTGAGAGTGCTTCCCTCATTGCAACAAAGCTTCAATAACGAATTGGGAGTCCATTGACCAACAAAAGAAACCGATGCATGTGAATGTCCATACCATCGTGGAACAAGGTTCACAAAATTGCGAGGCGGTCTGAGGTGTTTTTCTGAAATTGAGGTGAGGCGTAAGCCTCGAGGCAGTCGAGGCGTAAGCCTCAATTTTTTCGAAAAAATTAAAATTAAAGCAAAGTGCATTAAAAAAATTATAAAATAATATTAAGTTTTGCCAAAAACACATTTAAGAATAATTTAAAACTAGTAAAACATATAATATATAAGTGATGGAGGCATTGAAGTTCAAAACCAATAATAATCCACTAATATACGAAATATCAAGTTCCAATTCCAACTTCAATGATTCTATATGAGTATTGAACTAAAGTCTATGCGCAATACTAAAGTACAATAGAAACCATAATATTTGGTGCGAAGTAAAAATATATACTATCCCTTGAATCCCAACCATTTGTCTTGCTGGACGTAGTTGGAGAATTGTTATATGCATCCCATTCTGCCATATCATACCCCGACGATTTTTTTACTAATGATATTATTTTTATTCAGCTATTTACAATAAGACGTAATAATTATTTTACTTCATGTGTTTATTTTTCAACATTGCTTCTTCATATATGTGATAACTATTCTAAGATTCACAACTTATACAACTAAATAACAACATCAAGTTGCAAACTTGCAACGAATATAAAATGTTTATTACAATTCAAACAAAAATCTGTGTGCAATAGAACTAGTATGTGTAGATGTATGATAAATTGAATATAATGTATACAAGCATGGAGCTTCGCTTGTTTCAAGCAATCTCTTCTCTTTGCATGGATCTATAGAAATATGCAAGGTCTAACATGGAAGCAAAAAACACAAACATAGAAAAAATAATCTCTGTGCAATAGAACAAAAAAAACCTCGTACTCGAGGCTTACGCCTCCGCCTCGCCTCTCGTGCCTCAAATGCCTCACGCCAAGTCAAGGCATACGCCCCACCTAGAGAACCCGAGGCGTGCGCCTCAGGGCGATTTTGGTGCACCTCGCCCCGAGGCATACACCTTTGCGCCTCGAGGAGGTGCTTTTTAAAATTATGGCGTGGAATCATGGATGTCTCCAGAGGTGCCTTCTGACCGTCCTTTCAACAAACCCTCAAGCAATCCATGGAGCTCTGTATCAGCAAGACCTCGCATGTGTATCAAACCTTTTTTAAAAAAATTAAAGGGGAGAGTCACCCAGGTTGACGATGACCTCCTATTATAAACTCATATTTATTTCAAAGAACAAATTTACAAAAAAAGTGTTTTCCAAAGATTATACAAGTAGTATCAACTTGCAATAATGTTTTCCGAATAGTGTCTTGTGCCTTTGAAAATCAGCTCATTTCTAGCTATCCAAATGACCCACAGCAATGCCAAAGCCTTGATAAGATCGGCCTTTGAATGGTAAAGTGGCACCCCGCAGCTCCTCCAAAATCCATCCCAAGATGATATATTAAGCCATCTAATCGCAGTACCTCGCCACACCTCCATGACAGTTTTGCACTGGGAAAAAAGATGACTAATGTCCTCATCAGAATTGCCACAAACAAGACAGCTTGTATCTACTCCACGGATGGTGTGTGTGCATATTATTTTGGTCAACAGGTGTATCAACCTTAAACTTCAAACCTAAAAGAGAATGGATGAAAAAAGCATGGAAGCACAGTGGAAGCAAAATGTCTTGAGATAACAAGAATCACTTGGGTTTGCATTGCTTGGAAGTAGTAAATGTCTGAAAAACTATAAGAATAGCCTTTCTTTTTTCAAGACTTGTGTGCAGATCAGAGCTGAACATACAAACACAAGTAAAGATTGGAATAGGAAGATCTCTCTCTCTCTCTCTCTTGAAGAAAAGAGGAGAAAGAGGTGTGCGAGATTGAAAGTGATGAAGGCAACTCATATCTCTCGTATTATAAGGTGCACCATGCAAGGAAGAAACTTTTTGAAGGTGTCACTTCAAAAACAGCACATACAATCCAACGAACTGATGATCGATATTGAATTGAAGAAAACTAGAGGATTCATCAAATAAATCATGTGATGGAATCAAAATATGGTCATGAAGGAATGATGCATGTTGCGTGGTTTGAATAATAACTTGTGGAATTTCAAAGGAACGTTGTGGAATCATGAAAAACCCAAATCACTCCTCAGAAATAACTCAAATGGAAGAAGTACATGGAGAGCAAGCGCATAAAGCCAAGGCGCGAAGGCTTACGACAAAGGGGAATCATAGCTACGAGGACCTACTTTATCTTCCATGAAGATTAATGATTTAGGCTCTTGAAAAAATTTGGTCCTATCTTCATTTCCTCTTGGTACAAGGATATTTTGCCCATATTTTAGTATACTTTTGCTCGCTTTTGACATGATTTGGTATACTTTTGCTTACTTCAAGGCCATATTGGTCATAGCTATAGCTTACATTTTGTTTTCTTTGTGGTCTTTTAGGCTGCATCATAGATTTAAATTTTCACAGTGTAAGTCTTCAAGCCTATCACAATATGGCCCTTTCATGTACACGCCCTTTTGATATCAATGAAAGCGGTTACTAGAGTTGCACAATATCAAGCTTGTGAGCAAAAATGAAATACCACAATTCTCATGTTCCAGAGTTTACTTTGTATCTTGCGGAGAAAAATGAATAACATATTATTCTGATGTCATAAGGCTCCTTTAGATAGTAAAGCCTTCTCCCACTATAAGTGGGGTCAGCTACATGGATTCTTGCTCAAAACCATGTTGAAAGATTCGACTATTTTTTTATGTTGGTAGTTGACTACTTAACACAACCGCCACAAGGGGGATTTGAACCCTGACCTTTTGGGTAGTAGGCACACTGCCCTATCACCAAACCATTTAAGTGGGTACAAAAAAAAGAAATAGGAAATAAACCATAGGGCTCCTTTATATACAGAGGAAAAACTGTTAGAAGAGAGGAGTCTTCGTTATAATAATAAGAAAACCCTAGGCTCTCTTATATAGGGAGAGGCCTTAAGGGTAAATTACATGGACGTCTAAATAAAAGAGAGAAATAGAAACAAGGTACATAAACATATAATAATAATAGGAACTATCTCTACACTCCCCCTCAAGGTGGAGCATAGATGTCGATCATGCTCAGCTTGGATGAACATCTCTGGAAAGGTCCTCTGAGCAATGGCTTGGTGAATACATCGGCAGTCTGATCTCCTGAGCTAACATGGGCCGTGGATATCAATCCTCTCTGGATCAGGTCCCTAGTGTAATGGCAGTCAACTTCAATATTCTTGGTCCTCTCATGAAAAGCTGGATTATTGGCAATGAACAATGCTGCATGATTGTCACACTGAAGCTTCATAGGTAGAGGTACTGCTACATGTAGATCTTCTAATACGGAGCGAACCCACATCATTTCCGTGCTGGCTTGGGCCATTGCCCTGTATTCGGATTCTGCACTGGATCTTGCCACCACCGTTTGTTTCTTGCTTTTCCAAGAAACCAGAGAGCCTCCAACAAAGACTGCAAACCCTGAGGTTGATTTTCTATCCTTAGGACATCCTGCATAATCTGCGTCTGCACACGCTGAGATGGATAAGTCTGCACCCTTTCGGAATAGTAGCTCTAATCCAGGAGTAGACTTCAGATACCTCAATATCATGTGTATAGCATCCATGTGAACCTGTCTGGGCTGCTCCATAAACTGACTCACCCGGCTAACTGCAAATGCAATGTCTGGACGGGTTATAGTAATGTAGAGGAGTTTTCCCACCATCTCTCTATATCTCCTCTTATCCACTTCGTCAGTATCATCATCATATAGCTTCATGCTGGGGTCCATGGGGATGCTTGATGGTTTGCACCCATCCATACCAGTCTCAACCAGGAAGTCTGTAATGTACTTCCGTTGTGTCATCACCAAACCATGTGCATTCCTAGCAAATTCCAACCCCAGAAAATATCTTAGGGTTCCAAGATCCTTTGTAACAAACTGACGACCTAGGAATGCCTTCGCCCTTGCTATGCCCTGAATATCATATCCTGTAACAAGAATATCATCCACATAGACCATTATGACAACCGTACCTGCCGAGGACTTCTGGACAAACAACGAATGGTCAGCATTGGACCTCTTGAATCCCTGGTGCTCAATTAGGTTGGACAGTTTCTGGAACCATGCTCGTGGACTCTGTTTCAGTCCATATATAGCCTTGTGAAGTCTACATACCATATGCGTCTCCCCCTCAGCAGTAAACCCGGGTGGCTGCTGCATGTAGACTTCCTCCTGTAAGTCCCCGTACAAAAATGCATTCTTGACATCCAGCTGATAAATGCTCCAGTCACGGACTACTGCAACAGACAGGAGGATACGCAGAGTCGAGTGTCTCGCCACTGGAGAAAATGTATCCATGTAATCAACGCCATATGTCTGTGTAAATCCCCGGGCGACTAAACGTGCTTTGTATCTATCCAATGTGCCATCTGCATGGTATTTGACTGTGAAGACCCATTTGCAGCTTACAACTGATGCATCAGGAGGTGCAGGGACCAAAGACCATGTGCCACGGGACTGCAAGGCCCCCATTTCTTCTTCCATAGCCAGTCTCCAGCATTCACTCTTCAAGGCTTCCTGGTATGTCCGTGGTATGTCCACGGAAGATAAAGCAGTAGCAAACTTCTGGAAATCGCCTGTGAGTCGGTGGAAGGAAACCTGTGAAGCAAAGGGGTAGGATGCACATTGTCGTCTCTGTTTCCGAATAGCAATCGGAACATCCAGATCATCATCGGGGTCCAACTGTAAAGAGTCATCCTGCATATGGTCCGAACCTGACCCGTCAGTAGAAACATCATCTGAACATACCTGAGGCTCAGTGATTGGCTGATCTGTTGTCTGAGCGGGACCTGACAGACGCGTATAGTGGTTAGGAAATGGTGATATGATTCTCCGTGGAATGGGTGGGGGTGGAGGTGGAGGTGGTGGTGGCGGTGCTGGCATAGGAACTGACACAGGAGACGAGTCAGGTGTAAGACAGGTAGGTGGTGGTGGAACCAAAATATCATCAGCGGTGGTGGATGGTACCATTCTGTCCCCGGCTGGCGAGAAAAACATGACCGACTCGAAGGTGACATCCGCACTAACGAAGTACCTGTTGGTAGTAGGATCATAACACCGGTATCCCTTCTGGGTTCTTGAATACCCAACGAAGACGCACTTGACAGCTCTTGGAGAGAGCTTGTCAAGTCCAGGAGACAAACGATGAACAAACGCCACAGCACCAAAGACACGAGGTGGCAGTGAGAAGAGCTCTTTGTCTGGAAAAATAAGAGAGATGGGTATCTTCTCTCCAAGGACAGAGGACGGCATTCTATTGACCAGATAGCATGCAGTAAGAACAGCATCCCCCCAGAAGGAAATAGGAGCACAACTTTGAATCAATAAGGTACGAGTGATATCCAAGAGATGGCGATGCTTTCTTTCCGCCACACCATTTTGTTGGGATGTATATGCACAGGTGGTTTGATGAATAATTCCCTTTAATGACAGAAATTGAGAAAGAGAACGTGTACAAAATTCCAGGGCATTATCCGTCCGAACATATTTGACTGAAGAAGAAAAAACATTCTGCACTTCATTAATCAAACTTTTAATAACATCTCCTGCTTCAGACTTATTCTTCAGAAGAAAAACCCAAGAGACACGAGAAAAGTCATCTACTACCACAAGATAGAACCTGTGTCCCTGGTGATCGGGAACACGACTCGGACCCCATATATCTATATGTAACAACTCGAAAGGGGAGCTACTGCTCCGACTCTGACGACCTGGAAAGCTCGACCTGTGATGCTTTCCTAACTGACAAGTTTCACAACGAAACGACGAACTTGGGGAGATCTGGGGCAGAAGATGGCGCATCTTCTGGAGCGGAAGGTGACCAAACCGAAGATGCCAAATGTAAGGTGAGACTGGACCAGCAGAGTGAGCGGAGATGCCAGCATAGGATTCCCGGACCAACCGATATAGACCGTTCTGCTCAGAGCCACAGCCAATCACCTTGCCCGTGAGTATGTCCTGAAAAATGAGAGAAGACGGGTCAAATATAGCTCGACAATTCAAATCCTTTGTAATCTGACTAATAGACAGCAAATTCAGTGAGAATTCAGGGGCATGTAAAACATTCTGTAGCCGCATAGCGGAGGTTAAGAAAACCTCCCCCTGACCAACAAGGGGTGAGTGGGAACCATCTGCTATCTGCACTGAGCGACCTGGAGAAATAGCCCTGTAGGCCTGTAATCTACCTCTATCTCGACACAGATGATGTGTAGCTCCTGAATCTATAACCCAGTCAGATATATCATGTGAAGGTATGACAGCTGATGATCTACCTGAGCAACTGGCAGCGGCGGAAGAACTGGCTGAGGCTGTGGCAGCAATATCGGAAGAGCCACCAGATGAATCACCAGAAGACTGTGGCATAATATCACGGAGACGAGCCACGAGTTCGTCAAATCTATGATCTGCAGCAGACGGTAAAGGAGACTGTGAATGCTCTGCAACCCGTGCAGATGCTGGGAACCCATGCTTTGAGTAGCATGTCTCCTCTGAGTGTCCAGTTCTGTGACAATATGAGCACGTCTGACTAGGTCGACCGCCTCTTCCCTGAGAGCCACGGCCACATCCACGACCACGCCAAGAAGGTGGTCCACCTCTCCCACGTGAAGCTGCCATCGCAGATGGAGGTGGAGTAGAAGAGCTGGAAGAAACTGGGATACGACTGAGCCTCCTGTATACATCCTCCACTGGAGGAATGACTGCATCTGCTAAGATCTGTGACCGTGCAGCATCATACTCAGGGTCGAGGGCAGCAAGTAGAACACCCACCATGGTGGCGTTCCGGAACGTCTTCTGTTGCTCTGGTGTAGCAGTCAGAGGAATGGTACTGTAGAGCTTCTCGAACATCCCTCTTAGGGATGTGTATAGAGAGTGGAGAGGTCTGTCGGCCTGCTTCATGGTAAAGATGTCATGCTGAAGCTGCAACATCTTTACTCATTTCGCACCTGCGAATATGTAGCAGCAAGAATGTCCCACATCGCCTTAGCAGTGGGCTGATGGAGAACATCATTTGCTATCTCCATGGTCAACGTGCCAGACAACCATACTTTTGCGTAAGCATCATCGGCCTCCCATGAGGCACAGATCCCTGTCTTCTCCGCAGGCTCATCCTCGGTAAGAATGTGTTTCTTACCATTTGATTTCATGAGGCTCATAAACTGCATGGCCCATAACTCATAGTTAGACCCGTCCATCTTTACTATCGGCGCGGGACCTTTGAATGCGCCGGTGGAGGGCAAATCGACTTTCGATTCTGACATACTGCCGCAGGAGAAGACGAAGGGAGAATAGACAATGTGATGAATGTCTACACCAACTGCATCAGATTTGAGTACGTGTGTAGACTTTCACGCACTCAAATCCATAAACCGGAAGAAGGGGGTCTAGGGCACGCCGCCAAGGAAGCTTACAGCCCTTGAATCGTCTCGAGAACAACGCCTATGGAGTGCTGGAGACCACTGGAACCTTACAGCGGCAGTGGGGGGTGCCGCTGGGGTACGGGTGCCGCTGGGGCGGCAGTAGGCGGCAGGAGGGGTGCCGCTAGGGCTCCGGTGGCTGTGGGCGGCAGAGGGGGGGGTTGCCGCTGAGGCTAGGGCGCCGCTGGCAGGCGCAGGAGGCGGCTGCTGTGGCCGCTGGAGGCGCTAGAGGCGCGGTAGGCAGCCGCTGTGCGGCTGTGAGCCGCTGGAGAGGTGCGGCGGTGGGCTGCTGTGCGGCTGGAGCCGCGGGAGGGGTTGCGGAGGAGCGCCGGGAGCCGCAGATGGGGCGGCGGCGAGACGAGAGAGAGCGAAGGGAGAAGGGGCGGCGGGTGGGGAAGGGAAAGAGCCCTAAGGCGGCTCTGATACCATGTTAGAAGAGAGGAGTCTTCGTTATGATAATAAGAAAACCCTAGGCTCTCTTATATAGGGAGAGGCTTAAGGGTAAATTACATGGACGTCTAAATAGAAGAGAGAAATAGAAACAAGGTACATAAACATATAATAATAATAGGAACTATCTCTACAAAAACCATAGATGAAAAATAACTAAATGGAAAATTACAAAATAAAGAAATAGTAAATACATAAATGCTAACTACTCCTCAATACTCCCCCTCGAAACAGAGTGTAGATGTTAATCATACTCAGCTTAGAAGAACAACTCTAGAAAGCCCTCTTGCTTGGGCCTCGGTGAAAATATTTGTTGTATGTTCCCCTCAGCTAAGGTGATAAGTAGAAATGAAGCCCTTCTGTATCATGTCTCGCATGCAGTGGCAATCTTCTTCGATGTGGTTGGTCCTCTCATGGAAGTGGGTTTATAGGCAATGAATAATGCAACATGATTTTCACATAACAACTTCATGGGAAGAGGTGCATCAATAGCCGGGTCAGTCAGAACAAATATGAACCACATCCTCTCAATGCCCCCCTACGACATGGCTCTGTATTCGTATCCAACACTCGACCTAGCAACCACATTATATTTCTTGCTTTTCGATTAGACCAGTGAACTCCCTATGAAGAGTACGAAAATCAATAATAGACTTCAGGTCTATAGGACATATTGCATAGTCAGCATCTGCACAGGCCGTGATGGCAAGAGATGTCCCTCTGTTGAATAGCAACCCAATATCTGGAGAAGACTTCAAATACCTTAGGATCATGTAGCCAACATCCATGTGCGCCTGACGTGGTTGCTCCATAAACTGACTTGCTTTTTGACCTAATAATAGTCACATGGAGAAGCTTCCAATGAGTTCCATGTATCTCCTCTTGTCCACCTCATATGTATCATCATCATAGAGCTTCATGCTGGGATCCACAGGAATGGTGACAAACCTGCAAATCTGTCATCCTCATCTCTAGAAGGAGATATGTAACATACTTCCTCTGAGTCATCAAAAGACCTCTCTAATTCCTGGAAAACTCAAGCCCAACGAAGTATCGTAGTTCACCAAGGTCCTTGGTGACAAACTACTATCCAAGGAACTCCTTAGCCTCATTTATCCCTGTAAGTAATATCATGTAACAATGATGCATCAACGTAAACCACAATGACAACAATACCTCGTGGTGCCCTGTGTACAAAAAACGAGTGATCTGCAGTCGATCTCTTAAAGCGAAGTTGCTCTTTCAAGTCTGACAACTTCTAGAACCATGGTGTGTGCTTTATTTAGGGTCATAAATACCCTTATGATGTATGCATATCTTCTGATACTCCTCTGTAGCGAACCTATGTGGTTGTTGCATATAGACCTATGTTTGCAATTTACCATACAAGAAAGCATTATTGACATCAAATTGGAAAAGGAACCAATCTCGTACCACAATAGCATAGAGAAGGATCCGAGAGTAAACTAATGAGCCATGGGGTGAAAGTGTTATGATAGTTCACTCCATATGTCAGAATGAACCCACATACCACAAGTCTAGCCTTGTATGGATCAATGCCGATGACCATCTGCTCTCTACTTCATTATAAAGACCCATTTGCAGCAAAATACAGAAGCCCAGGTTGAGCAGTAACCAAGCTCCATGTGCCACGTGATTGGAGTGCAACTATCTATTCCTCCATAGCAAGATGTCACTATTATCCCACATAACTTGCTGATGTGTGCTTGGGATTATAACAGTTGACAGTCCACCACGAGCTTCTTAAAATCATCTAATAGACGTCCAATGAACAAGGCCTGAAAGAGGATACATACCACATGTACGCCTCCTTTTCCGTAGTGCGATAGGTTGGTCCAAATCCTCTGCATGATCTATCTCCTATACCACAATTTCTTGAGGAGCTACACTCTCATCTTATAAAGTCTCCTAATTTACAGAAATATCAACATGGCCATAGTAGAAATAAAGTATTCAAAATTTACCTGAGGCATGTTGGATGGTAGGGACATCACAAGAGCAAGGGTATAGTACTCGACATATGAATGTACTAACGGGGTAAAGTCTGAGCCACTTGAAGAGTGTTAAGAGTAGGAGGCGAATGAGGAGGCGGAATGTAAACCTCCTCACCAGACTCAGACGATGTCATCCTGTCACATGTAGGAGAAAAGTATATAATAGACTCAAAGAATATGATGGTGGCACTGACATAGTACTTCCATCTGATAGGAACAAAGCACGAGTACCCTTTCTAGGTCCAAGAGTAGCTAACAAAAACACATTTAACAATTTTGAGGGAGAGCTTGTCATGCCAAGGAGTCATGTGATGAACAAAAACCATCGAGCTAAATACACAAGATGTTAGAGAAAAAGGGTCCTTATCAAGAAACAATCGAAAAAAGAGCATCTCCTCCTAACACAGAGGAAGTAACAGGCAGTGAGGACACCATCAACCCAGTAAGAGTGGGGAGCATGGCTCTTTATGAGAAGAGCCCTGGTAACATCGAGAAGATGATGGTGTTTGTGTCTTGTAACACCATTCTGCTGGGACATGTAGGCACACGAAGCCTAATGGAGGGTGCCAAGCGACCTAAAGAACTGAAAGAGTTGATCCGTGTATACTCCAAGGGCATTGTCATAGCCAACATACTTGACAATAGCAGAAAAATATTCATTACTTAAATAATGATTTTTTTGGATAATAAAACCAACCTCATACTTGTTTTTAAACAAAAAAACCCAAGAAGTCTAAAAATAATCAACGACAAATAGATAGAACATGTGTCTATGGTGATCAGGAACACAATTGGGATCCCAAAATATCACAACTCGAATAAAGAACTATTTCTACGATACCAAGTTGACAAGCCTTACACTGAAAAATGGATTGAAAAGGAATCTGCGGGAGGACTCTACACAGCTTCTGCAGAGGAACAAGATCGAACCAAAGGTGCCACATGTAAGAAAAGACTGATCTAGTGGAAACAAAAGATCTATCTGCCTAAGGAGACCTGACTAGTCTGTAAATACTCCCTTTCTCACAGGCACATCCAATCACCATGCACATACGTGGATGGTGTTAATTGAATCTTCCCATGTCATGTAATTGAAGAGTGTCTCCAATTGACAATGACAACAGATCTTCCATGGTGAAAAGACCTATAGAATGAGAACTGTACTCTATCACCGCAGAGATGGTGAGATGTTTTGGAGTCCATGATCCACTCTGAAATGTCTGCCCGTTACAAGTGGTAAATGCATATGTTGCACCTGAGGTACTGATAGAGAGGCTACAACATCAGATGGTGTCGAAGAAGTACTAATGGAACCATTGGAAGGGGCCATAATCTCCCTCAAATGGGAGGCGATAACATCATACTTTTAATCAACAAAAGTAGTTGTAGGCTCAATCAACTCAGCAACACGGACAAATGCAGGGCGACCATGCTTCCGGTAGCAAGTATCCTCAGAATGCCTAACACGATTGCAGTAGGTGCATTGCTGACGAGAGCATCCAGATCATGTACCACGATCGTCATGTTCTCTGAACCGAACCTCCCCAACTATGTGGCATCGTTAAGATGGATGGGACCACCTATGAAGGGTGGGCTATGCAGGTCATGAGTATCATGGAGAGCAACAACAAGAATATATCCTTGACGCAACATGAGCTGTCCGACAAGACTGAGATGAATGCTTCATGGAAGCAAGATAACATGTGGGCGTGTGTTTGGTGCTCTGATAATACGTGGAGAAAATTGATCAACATATTTATTTTGAGGTCACACAACTCCTTTATATAGAGATTAGAAACTATATAGGGTAAATAACCAAAGGGAAAATTATAAAAAAAGAAATAGGAAATACATAAATGCTAATAACTCTAAACATATCTCAATGCTCGATAACAGCCCACATCCACCAACTCACCTCCATCAAACACCGTTACTTCATGTACTATCCTCTCAACCACAATCCATTCAATCTTTTTTTTTGACACTCAATCCATTCAATCATTGCCCAAGCGTAGCAGTGTCCAAAATTGAACACCAACTGATTCGAGAGCCTTATTCGTGTACTTTATGATATGGATGTTCTCTGAAAAGGAGAGTTTTATTTCTTGAATGCTTTTGGGGAAGTATTGCTTCATGAAAACTCTCTGTACAAGAGCCTTACTTCTTGTCTTTTAAGAGAAGGATCTCTATTATTCTTCCTGTTAAGGATATTTGTACATTCTCCACACACCAAGATGTGTAGGATGACCACATAAGCGAATAGAAGTTTTGATAGTAAATGCCATTGAGCATTGTCTAGATTAATCAATAGTCACTGAGAAGGCCTGAAAAATGAGCTACAAAGGTTTGATATTCGGGAATAACTACGTCATCATTTGCATTTTTTGGAAAAAAATTATAAACAAAAGGCAGATCTCCTCATGTGTAAAGAATGTGTCGTTAAGATGAAGATGCTCAAGTGGATATCTGAACACATACAAATAAACAATTGTCAGGAGAAAATCAGAGGGATATGTGGACACACATTCACAAACATAAAGTTGTTAAACAAATAATAAATTAGCAGAAGAAAACTTGTTTAAGAATATTAAACAAGTGCAAAGAAGGACATCCTATTCCAAAAGAGTCAAAAGCAAAGCAGGGGCGAGGAATACCAAAGAAATGTGCAGAAGTAACATTAAGAATGATATGGCCTTTTACATCCAAGCATGGTTTAACCCCACTTAAAATGGGAAACTGGAATGTGCTTGGTCGTTTTTGCAGTCTAGCTCCAAAAGCATAGCATAATGCACCTTATTATATTACAGCAAGAGAAATGAGCCCATACATCCATGAATAATTTTTGCAATCGTCTGAATTGGGTCCACTGGACATGGCCTGCATTTAGTTCCTGCAGAAAACAATTTATTCGTCACTTAAACGCTCAGATCGAACAAGCACACCAGTCAGCACATATCTGGCAGGTGTTTTACCATCATCACGATGAAATATAAGTCCAATTACAATAGAAATTGAATAAATGTACTAAAGAAGCAGGCCCATAGTGATGCCAGAAAGGGAACCGTAAAAATCAATATACAGGCCTGCCACTATCTATACATTAACTTGCAATGTAAAAACAGCCTCAAAAGAGGGGGAACTTACAATTTAATCAGGATTGTGAGATGCAGAAAAAAGATTGTTCGATTCCAAATCCCTTTCACACTTTGTTCTCAATTCGTTTAATTTGAGAATGCCTTTCTTGCTGTATTAGGAAATGAAAACATAAAAACATAAGAAATCATATAGTTGACAAATAAAGACAACAAACAACTTCTAAAGACGCTACCAGGAGTAGCACAATATCCCGTCAATCTAAGCAATCGCCGATGTTTTCGAGAGGGAAAAAATAGCTGATACAATGGTTGTAATCATCAGCATTAATTCAAATAAACAAGCAACCTGTGCACCCTAATTACCATGCCAAGTACATGGTGACTAGGGAAGAGTGATTGCTTCAAAATAACCTGATTTAATGTTTAGATGCATTAAGTTCGATAGGCAAATTTAACCAACTGATTTGTCATTAGGGCACTACGACATACAGATAGTTAAAAGAACTCACAAGCTGGGTGCCTTCACAAAGAAGAGCATTTTCTGTACGAAGGAAAAGTGACCTCCACCGCTGCATCATGTCGTATTCCAATTTAGTAAAATTGGTAAATTTCTCTGAACTATGTCCAGTAGAATCTCGAATAAAACTTCTTCCAACAAAAATCGCTGCTGCTTTTCTACTCTTTTTTACTTCTGAAAGATGCAAAGTAATGCAAGGACTGAGCCACAAAATTAAGTTTGAAAGATGATTTCTCAGTACATACTGCATAAACAGTAGCATACCACTTAGCCGACCTTTATAATCTTGGTAGAGAACATCAGTCAGTAGCCATGAAGCTGGTGAGGAAAGAAAGTTACCAACAAGAACAGAAATATTTTAGATACATGATTTTGGGGAAGTTGTTCAGATGCAATAACTACATCTCCCAGATGAGGACACTAACATGTAGTTCACTTACAATCCACTGAAATAAGAATCCAAATATGTGCATTGAGGTCTAACAAGCATTAAAAGGCTCTAAGATGAATGCATTGAGATAATAAAAATGAATGTTTCAGACTATACCTTTTGCACAGATGTGACAAGAACAAGAGCCCTTTGAACCAAATCCTGCTCCAGCATCTACAGTAGAATTTTCAACATGTATGCCTTCTTCTTTCCAATCCCCTCTAGATCCAATGTCATTTGATCAGATGATGCATGAGCTTTAGCATTGATCTTCACGCATGATTTATCTAAGAGATCCAGCGTCATTTTCTTGCCGCTAGCTGTGACATCATCCTCTTGGTTCGTAGAATAAAAATGAGAGTGACAAAAGTCTTCTACATCTTTTTTGCTTCCAGCTGTCCTACTGATATCCATCAGTGCTTCCATTCTAGCTTCCCCATCTGCAGCACAAGCATTTTTTGTCTCTTCATGTAGTATTATACCGCTTGCATGCTCTGATCTTGCGCCTGCCCGAGCAATTACACCACCTTTGACAAAAGGAGCAGTTGGGTACAGTGCACTCGAGAATTTCCCTCGCTTCTGGTGCTGTAAGGAAACACAGTCGATATCATCTCGCACTTGGAAAACCGGCCTGGAAATGTCTACATTATCTTCCCCAGATGGTTGCAAGCTCGTATTGGGTGGATCTTTGTTGGGTTCCACCAAAGTCCAAGTCTTCCAGTTCCCATCCTCCATGTTCCGCAATACAGGCAGACAATTCGGGTTTCTTTCAGGACAGAGTGGTTCTTCATATCCTTTGCGGGGCATCTTCAATATCACTGATCCATTTTCCAGGGAATCCCCATCTGCGGTAGCTCCAGGTCCTGGCCTTATGATAATCTTACCAGGAAGCAGCTGATAAGCCCTCTTACCGCGGTTATTGGTCACGTCACTTAAAGGTATTCGATTTGCGCAACTCCCATTGAGGGAGCCTCCATCTTCCATCGGCATGCAAATCGTATCGGATGTGGAGTTGCGATTTAGAAGATTCGTGATGATGCGATTTAAGAAGCAAAACTTACCAATGCAATTGAGATACGGGCGGAAGCTGAGCAATTAACAACGCGCTACTTCACGAGATGCTTAATAAAGACTCGCGAGGTGTGTAAGCCTGAGGAGTAAAATGTAGCAACGGATTAAACAATTTGACAGGAACGCAGAATGACGCCTAAGAAAATCTAAGCTAAACAAGATCGAGATTGCGCAGATTGTTGGGAAATCTTGGGAAAGAAGACAGATTGGTTCCAGATGATTGCCTGACGAGGTGGTGAGGAGGCCTTGCAGTATTGAGGAGTGGGCGCCCGCCGCGGCGGTGCCGACGGATGAGCGGTAGGAGCGGAGGAATGGGCGGCGGTGGAAGGGGCGATGGTGGCGGTTTTATAAGTTTGAGATTTTCGAGTGGGGGGGGGGGAGGGAAGAGGGGGAAACGGCGCAAAAGGGAGGAGGGAAGGGCAAAAGGAGAGGAGGGGGAGTTCGAGCGATTGGGAAACGAGAGAGGGGTGGGGAGAGCCGAAAAAGGGAGGGAGGGATGGAACATCATAACACTACTAATTTTTCAAACAATAAGCTTGTTTTTAGGGATGAGCATTGAACTGGACCGGCCCAGTCCGAACTCGAATTATTTATGGGTCGGGCTTGGATCAAAGATTTAGGTTCATTTAATAATTGGACCAAGCTCAGGCTTAGCCCGATCCGTATAGAAGTCCAAAAGTAGGCTTGTTAGGCCCGATAGCCCGGCCCACATAGAAGCCCACATAAAGGCTTGATTAACCCTTAGACGGGCCTTAGCCTGTGGGATTTGGCGCTAGGACACCCCGCAACCGCTCCCAGTCCCCGCGCGAAACCCTCGTTCTCGGAAATTCTCCCGCACACACGAACCCCTCTCTGGTCACTGCCCTCTCACATGTTGCCCGCCGCCTCGAGCCCCTCACAGCCTCACCCACACAGCCTGTTGCCTCGAGATCCCCTCACGGCATCACCCACACCGCCCGCCTGCCGCCTCGAGCCCGTCACAACCCTCAACCACGTTGCATGCCGCCTCAAAGCACTTCGCCTCGCTGCCCGGACACATGCCCGCTCAGCCCTCGTCGCCCGCCCGAGAGCACCTCCTCGCCTCCCACACGAGCACCTCGGAGCCTAGCTCGTCGCTGCTCAGCCCCCGCCGCCTCGCCCCGAAGCCCTCGCCACTGCAACCCACCACCTCGCCGCCCCGCCTCACCTCACGGGTCACGACCCTCACCAGTCACCGTCGCTCCGTCACCGCACTATTTGCACTGTAATGAAACTCTCAACTCAAGCTTTAACTTAATAATATTATTTATTTTAGTTAGGAAATTAGGAGTCCCATTCTTCGATTTACATATAATGGTAGATGATATTGTTATTTCCTATAATATACTTTATGAAGATATTTAACATTTGGTGTAGTGTAGATAGGCTATAATTTGAGAGTTTTATTGTTTTTCTGTGAATGATTTGTTTGTGTCACTTGTGTGATGTTACTAATATGTTGCATAATGACATTGGTATTGATACCAAGTTGTTAATCTGGATGAAAATTTTGTAATGTGTTGTGTAGCATTTGGTGTAACTTACGTTGGATATTGACATTGATGTTAATTTTTAATATGGATGGTAATTACGAAAAATATTCTTAGAAATCAAGTTGAAGATTAGAATCTAACATGGTTTTTAACTTTAGATGTCGGACAACAATCTAGAGGTGCTAGTTGAAGAGAATCCTCCAAAGACACTATCGGGGGAACCTTCAGAACTTAATGAGGTTGTGACTAAAAAACGTTGAAGACCATTAAAATCGTGGGTTTGGAAGCATGTCACAAAAATCAGGATGGTAAATGGACGAGAGATGTGCAAGTGTAATTATTGTACGGTACAATTATCTTGCGGGGCAAAAGGTGGGACAAGTCACATTGATCGTCATTTGAACCTTGTTTGACCATATTATAACAAACAATTAAAGTCCTCGGCTCTTTTGAACTTTGCCAATTCTGATCAAGGAAGCGCCGCCATCTCTGCATGGAAGTTTGAAACTAGATAGAAGTAGGGATGATTTCACGGGGTGGATTATATCTAGTGAATTGCCCATTACGGTTA
Source organism: Ottelia alismoides (assembly GCA_037367405.1). Classification (NCBI taxonomy): domain Eukaryota; kingdom Viridiplantae; phylum Streptophyta; class Magnoliopsida; order Alismatales; family Hydrocharitaceae; genus Ottelia; species Ottelia alismoides. Next base: position 217,337 of record JAZKJV010008002.1, on the reverse strand, counting down.
TTGATAACCCAAAGTTTCAAATTTTTATATACAATCTTCAACCCAAGTACATGTTTATGTCCAGATTTACTCTTCAAAGAGATTGCATAAAATTATATGAGAGTGAAAAATTAAAATTGAAGATGATACTGAAATTGATTGGAAGAAATTACATCACAACCGACATGTGGACATCAATTTAAAACTTAGGTTACATGGTTGTTACTGTACATTTTATTGACAACAAGTGGAAGGAACAAAAGAAGATTATTTGCTTTTCTTTCATTTACACACGTCATACATGGAAGAATAATGCGGATATGATTGTGAATCATCTGAGAAATTGGAATATGTTGAATTTGTATACCATCATAGTTGACAATGCATCAACTAATGATGTTGTTGTACGGAATTTGGTTGATCAGTTATCTCAGAAGTAAACACTACTCATGGGTGGACGTTTTTCCCATGTGTGATGTTGGGCACACATCTTGAATCTTGTAGTTCAAGATGGACTTTCTGAGATTAAAGAAATAATCACAAAAATCAGTCATCTTGTTAAATATGTGAAGTATTCAACTAGAAGATTTTAGGATTTTAAAGACATTTCCAAACAAGAACGGATTTAAAATAGCAACAAGTTTGAGGCTTGACATTAGCACTAGGTGGAACTCTACCTTTTTAATGCTTGAGTCTGCTATCAAATATCAAAAAGTTTTTAATCGTTTGGGGCGTAATTTCCATTTAGCAGACATAACTTCTGCGAGTGATTGGAAAAAAAGCTGAGATGGTCAGTGGTATCTTAGAGAACTTTTATGTTGCCACCAAGGTGTTCTCTGGACAGAAATATTCTACTAAGAATTTATTATTTGGTATGATTTTTTAGATTAAAAAGCATCTCCAATCTATCATGAATCATGATGGTGTAGCTATCAGAAATATGGCTTCAAAAATATATGCGAAGTTTGATAAATATTGGAGGGAGAGAGAATCTGTTTTGCCTCTAGCGTTGGAGACTATTTTGGATCCATGGTACAAGTTCGACCTCATAAGATTTGCTTATTCAAAACTTTACCCCAAGGATGAAGCCTCGCAATATGTTGAACGGGTTAGTCAAACTTTCTATAGCTTTTTTGATGACTACTCTGCTAAGTACATGTCAAGTCTTTCGAACGAAATGTCCACATCAAAATCCATTCAAGAAGATGCATTCTGCTTAACAATGAGAAGCATGGTAATGCTAGACAAGTTCTTTAAAAAAAAGTGAGTGGTTCTTGTGATATGGGAAAATCAGAAGTTGAAATCTATTTAGACGACCATTCCGCAGACAATGGGCAGGGTGACAACTTTGATGTCATGAGGTGGTGGGAATTGAACACGAGCAAATATCACATCTTATCCGCTATGGCTCATGACATTCTGACAATTCATGTATCCACTGTGGATTCTAAGAGTGCTTTCAGCACGAGCAATAGAGTTATTAATACATATCGTAGTAGACTTAATCCGAAAATGGCGGAGGCATTGATTTGTGTAGGAGACTGGATCCGTAAGGATGAGCCGGAGAATTCAGATTTTGAAGAAGGAGATGACGAAGAGGAGCTAGAAGAGAATGCATTTGGTTAGTATCTACTTAACATTCAATCAATATTCTTCATTGCCATTTATACCAATATATATATATTAAACATTTATCTTTATTTTAGATCCAAAATGCAATGAATCTTCTAACTAGTTTGACAACATATTTGATAAGCAAGTCTGACCATGCGAGGTAAAATCCATTTGGTTTGATGTTAATAAATCCTTACAAGTTTTAATAGTATCACTATTTATTTTCTAACCTTTATTAAAATACTTTTGCAGGTGGAATCATTGAGTGGAAATCTCACTTCATCTTCCAAATGATTTTGCGAAAAAATCTTTTTTGTTCTTTCTTGAAATTTTTATGAACAATGAGCAATTTGGAAGTTATTTTCCTTAATATTTTTATAAATGACGTACTATGCAAGGGGATCATTGAGCTTGTTTGTCGTGGCCCTGTGGGCTGTCGTTGTGGGCATGCTTTCTTTTTTTGCTTGATATAGTTCAATCATTTATTTGCATTCGAAATTGCACCTTTTTTAAAGATTGAGTTGTATTTGTAGGCATTAGCCTTGTAGGTACCCGACGGAAAGGAGCAAAGGAGCAGGAAGATCAAGATGTTTAATTATCAAGGTATCTATTTTTCAGTTCATTCTTGTGATCATATTCACATTAGTCCATCTTGGTAATACACATATTGATTGGACAATTCTTTCTTCATTGCATAAATTGGATTTGACATATGTGTCTAGTCTTTCACTTTGATATATTCATCTGGATTTAATGAGGGAGTTGATGACAGATTAATCCACTTGAGGTACATTTTTCAATCTGTTTGTTTACTATTTTCGTATGCCTACAGCCTTGTAGACTGGTTCTACTTTTTTATTTGCACATGCTTCTGTAATATCTCCATGAAACTCTTTCCATTAGATACTGTAAAATCATAGATATGACCAAATCCGTGCAAAACACTAGGATAACTAACTAATAAAGACCTAAATAACTAATAAATACTTCATAACGAAGATTACAATCAAAATAACCAAATGAGGGTGCCCCAAGTATATGGGCCCGTCAGTCCAGACTCAAAAGTTTTGGGCTGATCCAAGCCTAATTGGTTTTTGAGACATTATGGGCCGGCCTAGCCCATGCTCGACCCATAGTAAATGGGTCAGGCTTGGGCCTTCAAAAAAAAATTTAGTGGGCTTTGGCCCGGTCCAAAGCCCACAAATATAAATGGGTATGGGCCTGGGCCCTGTAGGGCCCGGACTAAGCCCAGGTCCGACCCATGCTCATCCCTACTTGTTTCTAGGTATTACTCACACGTGTGAGGACATAATTGGCATGCATGTGGAGATATAAGACATGCATGAAATTGTAAAATACCTTGCTAAAAAAAGGTGTTGAATACAAAACATGTTTGAATGTAGGGAATACAATACCCGCTTGAAATCAAGAAACACGGTACCTCTCCTGAGATGAGGAACATAACCATGCAGATAGGATACGACTCTATGTTCTGTGTATCGATATCTTGATCGACTCCTCGTCTTTCTAGCATTGATCATTATTTGAAGATAGACTAAGAGTTATAAAGTCATTATTTAGAAGTAAATTGTATCAATAGTCTGTGTACAGAATGTTAACTCGTCGAATTACTTTAAACATGGTCGATTCTGTGTGCAAATATAACGTTGGAAAACGCATTGGTGTGCAAAAATGTGGTTATGGTAAAATTTTATCATTATTGTTTTCTCTTGAATTCACGAGATTGAATTTAAAATTATAAAAGATCGTACAATCGAAAGTATTTGATTCAAACGAAGGGAGGCCGATGGAATAGCGCATAGAACTTGACCTAATTAACAACCCTTTATTAAACTTTTTATTTATTTTTAATAAAGGTTTTTATAATATGTTTTTATTAAAATAAATTTTATAATATGTTTTAGTCTAACATGCACCCCAAGTAATGAATGTTTATGGGGCAGGGCATTAGTCAAAAAGAGTTGAAGCTCAATGCATGGTGCGATCCCAACAATGATGGTCGAGATCCCTTAATTTGATTGTGCTAATGGACAATCTCAATCCATACTCTCTCAAATGGATGTGTAGTACTCACATCATAAATATCATTGGGGTTTCTTGTCTCTAGTTATCAAAGGATGCATTGTAGGTCAACAAGCTATCATGTGTGCACCAAATGTTTTAGTGCAACATTATGTTAAGACCTAAAGATTTCAAATATTTAAGCTCAATTTTTTTATTTTCATGAATATTTCAAAAGAAATATATGTTTTTAATTTATTTTCATTTTTTGGTTCTACTTTCAATCACTATACACATGGCTCGATTCCTTATTAGAAATAAGAAGACAAGTTCAACAAAAGAGGGAACTACATAATGCAATAAAATCCTACGATGAATGCAAAGATCACTAACACTTACTACGCTTCCCAACACTCTTCATATGGATGCAAACAAAATTTATAAACATAAATTACATGTATCTAATATAAAAGATAAAATCAAGCCCTAACATAAAGTCTAGTAAGGGAACAATTTTTTGTTTGATATTTTAACTGGGGATCACCTACAAGATTTGAAAGGATTTTAGCGTTTTAAATCACATAAGTCTATTACACAAGAATGAAAGGAAACTAAAAATAAAAGAAAAAAAAGTAATGTAAAACTAATGACAAATGTGAGGAGGAGGCGCTCAACCATCGTTGTGGTCGACAGGGGATCAGGGTAGTCTAAAGACAATGTGTAAGTTGAGAATTCTCAAATGAGAGTCTCTATAAAGAATTCTAAAAGGAATACATCTTATTACAAAGCCACTCTGCTCCACTCTTCTTAGGCCTTTGCAACTAACTCAAAGGAAGAAGATCGATCTCTGAACAGCGCAAATACTCGAATCTTGAGAAATCCAACCAACATGCATAAGTTGTAAGAGATAGTTAGCTACATAGAAATGTAGAATCAAAAATAAAAAAATAGAAATAAAAATTGGATAGTAATGACAAAGGAAATATAAGTAAACTAGGATGGAAGTGTGACTCCCATTAAGTAAATTAAGTTCTCTCAAACCCTAATTGTGACTCCCAGTGAACTGTGACATTCGTTGATAATCAATTTCCATAGATTTTATAAGAAGTGTGTTTGATATTGTTATGTGTAGCACGCATAAGAAAGCACTCAAAGAAATTTTGTCGGCACTTATCTTTTCAACCTTGTAGGCTTGTGCCATGGTCGAACTTGAGGAGAAAACTATGCAATTAGGGTGTTATGTAAAGTGAATATTGTATAGCTTTATATTTTTTTTACATTGTTTCTAAGTATTTTTATATATACTATGTTGATTCTATAATTATATATGAATTTTAATTAGGTTTCATAATAATACTATTTTTCTGGTATGTTGATTCTATAATTATATATGAATTTTAATTAGGTTTCATAATAATACTATTTTTCTGGTATTGATTTTATGATTTTTTATTTATTTAGAAATTTTTATGTACCTTTGATTTTTTTAACATTTTGTTTTTCATTACTATGAATTTAAATGGGATTTTCAAAATTTCTAAAAGATTTTTGATTTATTTTTATCTTTTTATGATTTTTCATCTAAGGCATATAATATTCATAAAATTTATAAGACATACAATATTCTGAGGTTTTATATAACATTTTAATTTTATTAGAAGTTCTTAAATTTTAAAATATTTAGTTGAATTATAAGAATTTTTAGGGTAGAAAATAGATTTCATTTAGGTATAAGCAATAGATCTATATATGGACATTTTATTGTAATATACATAATAATGAACAAAATGCAATTTTGTTTTTATTTTACCTTTTTTGCGATTTTATAAAGAGTTTTATGATTTTCAGTGTTTTTAATGTCAAGATACAAAACAATTTATTTTCACATGAAAGTTTTACAAAAGATATTTTATTGTTTATTTTATTTTTATATATTCTTTTTATGACTACAAATACATCAATTAAAGGAAGGCATCTTTATATCACAAACCAAATATATTCACGATATTCTTAGAATTTTTTAGATGATTTAGCGCTAAGGAAAAAACTACACATATGGCCAGTGGAAGTTGTCTAAACGCTAATGAAGAATAGAAGTCGATTGATCAAACTCTATATTGAGAAATGAAAGGATCTTTATCATACCTAACTGCAAGCAGATTTGACATTCTATTCAATTTTTACTTGTGCGCCGGATTTTAGGTCTCACGAAATAATATCATCTCTATGTAGTAAAAATAATTCTCAAGCACTCGAAAGATACATAGAACTTAGGCTTATTATGCCCTAAAACACCATCTTTGATCTGCTAGCACACAAAGATGCAATTATGCTAAAAGCGGAACCGATAGGAATAGTACTATCGGAATTTGCCAATTCATAGGGAATTCGTTAGTCTCGTGGTCTCTAAGAAACAAAATTTTGTCGCATTTTCAACCACTAAAGCAGAATATGTATCAACTTCACTAGTATGCTCATATGTTCTTTGGATGAAGCGAACTTTATACGACTTAGGTTTAGGTCCGAGGAACTTGGGATTATATGTGACAACACAAGTGTTATAAACATATTCAACAATTATGTGCATAATTTACGGAACAAGTACATTGATCTTTACCAAATGTATCCCCTTGTTTAGCCTACCCTGTAAATAAAATGTAAAAGAAACATATGCTTAATCTTAAAACCTTGTTTCACTTAATTCCCCACCCCCCGTTTTCTCCATTGTCCTCCAAAACATGCCATCCTACATTTTCCAATTGTAATACATATGGAGTCACACGTCTCATAGACAGGAGTATGTGGAGTTCTCATATCTTATTTACATAATGTATCAATAGATCCGTAAATCAACTTATCATTTCCATTATACCTTCTATAAAAGGGAGAGAAATGCACTCTAACCTACAACCCAGATCATTGCCCATCTAACCTATAAAATCATTTTTGAATAAGTTAGGAGTGTCCAAACGGGTGCAACCAATGAAATAAATATATAAAATCTATGTGTATTACTTTCATAGATCCAGCATATCTAAAAATATCAAATCGAACATCAGATGTAGAAGATATGATCGTTTACGTGGAGAGGTGATATGTTTGAAAAATGTTGGATGTGAATTTGGACCGAATACACATAAGGATCCATCCGAATTCAAAATTGAGCCTATAAAGTCTTTTTTTTGTTGCCTTCCCTTCATTCCACGCTTATTCTAGCCACCCCTGCCTCCTCTCCGCCTCTAAGGTCACCAGAGATAGTTGGAGGGATGCCATAGCATTACTTGTCGTGCACGAGAAGAGACACAATGAGTGATTATAATGGAGAGATTGAATGTCCTACCCCCACCACTAAACATTCATATAGTAAGCTCGAAAACCTCGTTACTAATAATCTTAAAAATCAGGTGAAAGATGGTACTTTTTTATTTTATAAATAATATACATTATTAATCACTTATTTATATTTTTCTTTTATTTTATGAGTGAGGTTAATGATATTTAAATATGGATAGTTAATCATATGTACAAAATACCTAGATTGTAGGGGCCTGTGAACCATAGACATGTGCAGAGAATGGTTGTAGCAAAAATGAAAATGCTACGGTGGATGTGTGGACACACACGTAAAGATCGGATTCGGAATGATATTATTAGAAAGAAAGTTGGTGTAGCTCCGATCGAGGATAAGATGCGAGAAAATTGCTTAAGATGGTTTGGTCATTTGCAAAGAAGATCAACGGATGCACCAGTTAGGAGACGCGAGTATTGGGATGTTGAGCTGGTTAATAGAGGGTGAGGACGGCCCATGAAGTGTTGGGAAGAGACTATACGAAGGGATCTTAGTTTTTTGGATATAAGCCCGAGATTGACTCAAGATAGATCTGAATGGAGGCGAAGAATCCATGTAGCCGACCCTACTTAATTGTGGGAAAGACTTTGTTGTTGTTGTTATATTTTTCCTATTTTTATGAGTTATATATTTTTAGTAAGTACAATATACTAAAAAGTAATTCACAAAATATTTACATGTATTATTAGGTGTGTATCGTGCCTAACTTAATTCATAAGAGTCAAGCTTCACAACTACTATTACTATTTAGTTTTTATTCAAGAGTCAAACTTCATAGTTATTTCTACTAATTAGGTTTAAAACCTTACTTTCTACATATGACCTCTATTCACCTAAATATTATGTTTATTAACAAGTAGATTGCTTGAGTTCAACTTTAAAGTTGAGAAGGGTTCAATCGAAGTTCATATGCCCAAGAAATAAGATTTTCATTTTCTACATTTTTGAAATTAGGAGTTGTGTTTTCATTGGTATATATATATATATATATATATATATATATATATATATATATATATAGAGAGAGAGAGAGAGAGAGAGAGAGAGAGAGAGAGAGAGAGAGAGAGAGAGAGAGAGAGAGAGGGAGAGAGGGAGAGAGGGAGGGGAGGGAGGGAGAGAGAGTACCCGTTGAGCATCATATATGTATATCATTGGGGATACCTATAAAAATGTTAAAGTTGAATATCAACCGTGATACAAAGGAGTGCCCCACCTATGCAACTCGGCTGAATTCACATTTGGCAACGTGGTGACTCTCCAAGATTCATATACGTTCAATATTTGACTTAGCATGTAACTTAAGCATAATGTTGCATAAAAGTGTAGCCATATACTTCTCCCTCTATTTTAGATGTCTGTTACAACAAACTTTAGTTATATTTCTTGAAAATAAAATCTACAAAATAATGGATGCATACCTAAGATAGGCCATAATCAAAGGGTGAGCTAACGAGCTCTACAAGTGAATGGATAAAAATCAAGGTGAAACTGTATTAGTAAGTCAACATGTAAATTAAGCATTAAAGTAAAAGTACCTTATGCCCTAAAGGTTGGCAATCGAAATATTATTAGACACACCTTAGAGTTCTTATAAAGCCTAATCCTAAGTTAGCCAAATACGAGTGAAGTTGGTTCCAGTATGTGTGCATGCGTGCATGTGTAGGGGAAAATGGAGCTGCTCTATGGGGGGAGCTAACTTGATTCCCTCGTTCCAATTTTCTCTCTTTTTTTTTGTTTTTGTTTGAAAAATGAATATGTGAGTTCTCATCACTATATCCCTATATTGTACGTTCGTAACATATAGTGGAGTTGCTTTACGCCCAATGGTGCTCCTAATAACTCCCAATCAAAGAGGTGATCTTCCCTAACTGCTAAATTTCAATACATCTCGACTAATTTATTCTTTTGGGAAAGACCCAATTTAATATATTTACAACAAACATTCAATGATATGCATTTGACACTTGCTGGTAACCAGGTTGGGTGAGGCTGGAGCAACCTCTTGTGCATAGTAGATGTTTAGATGGTTATGGTTAGGAGGATTGGAATGGTAAATATGATGTGATTTCACATTGTTTGTGTTATATTTATGATTATAATTTTGTTGTTAACTTTTTATTTGAATGTGGTTAAAAAATATTATAACAAAGAAAATGTGGGATCTATACAACTAATTCCAACCCATGAATGCAGTGAGTGATAAGCTAAGGGTGCGTTTGGTTGGCGGGTTAAGGCGGGTTAAAATGGTAGAGGGTAACCCGTTTTTTGATTTTGATGTTTGGATAGAGTGTTAAACTGGGAGTGGATTAGAAGTGGATTTGGGGTGATATGATTGTATTGAAGTTTGAAAAAGTGAGTAGTTATTGTGATGTGATTATATTGAAGTTGGGAAAAGTGAGTAGAAGTGGAGTAGTTTATAATTTTTATATGATATGATGGTATAATATATTATTTTTTGATAGGATTGATGAAGTAAAATTGATTTATTTAATTTTTTAAAAAAGGAATAAAGTAGGGCTCATGGAGAGAGAGGGGGATGTGGATTAAGGGGGGTAAACTCCCCTAACCTGCAGGTAACCCGTCATCCAAACGGTACCTAAGGGGTAACCAGTTCACCTCGGAGTAACCTTGTAACCAAACGAGCCTAGTCCCCATTCTCTTTACTGAGTATGGTTCACCTCTCTTTCTCTCTCTCTCTATGTGTGTATGTGTTGTGTTCAAAATATCTCGCACTATACAACAATGTTAGATCCATCTTGCACCCATCATACAAATCCCACTACTGTTGCTCAAGGGAGTTCGAGTCGTCCCAGTGTGTTCATCACTAACTTGGTTAGCCTTTACCTAACTAACCGCCTAATACTATGTGGGCTTGTCTAATAATGCTTTGTCAGCTTTCTTCAGGATCTAGCCGGAATTGTTAATAGATTCTCACACCTTACACACAAGTTTACTTCTTTGTTGTCGCACTTCACATCCAAGAACCATTGTTAATCGAGATGCACAAGTACAGCTTTTCATGCACCATCCATCAATTACACATGCATTCATTGTCCTCCAAATTTTACTAGCATACTCTATATGCATCGATAGACATTGAAGTACCACCATAGCTTCTTATGCATCGGTGCACGTCCCTTGCAAAGGATTGGAGTATATATCTAAGGCAGGTGCATCAATGCATATCCCAATTGTAAAAAGTACACACATGACCTACAACATATTTCGTTGGATTTTTCTCACAATTTTTTGGCATCCTCTCTTTGGACTTTGCATCCCTTTTCCTTCCACATGGTCCCCTCGGTTATTTCCACACCCACTGCATCCTTTAATGCATAACCCCTCGCATCTAACATGCAACATACAATATACAGGGGTAGTAAATGGCTAGATTCACCCAAACACACATCCTACAATAAACTCCTATAATTCTGGAGGGGGGGGGGGGTGCATTAACAAGAATGGCATCTCCCAGAGGGAGCAAAATATAATCTCCCACATGTTCAGTTCAGAAATCGATCCACAAATTGTGTTTGGAACATGTCGAGGTACATTCCCTTCCTATGTTGGGGTGATGTCCGGGTCGATGGACTTCGGAGTAGGTACTGACTGCCACGGACAATCCACTTCGACAACTTATTGTGTTCAAAAGAACAGTCCCACCCTCATGAATATCCCCAATATGTGCACAACATTGAGAAGGATTTTCCACATTATCAATATGGATCAGACCAATGCAAGTCCAATTAGGGTTTCTCATCACCTCATTGCCCGAACAACCGTGTATCATCACATATTGCATGCCTAGGTCAGACCCATGTTCTTCACCTCTTGGAGAATCCCATCATAGGCACATAACTATTCAATTAGAAGGATACACAGAGAAGCTTGACCATCTCTGTGTTAATGAGAACTTGGAGAACCTTGAACACCAATGGTGGCAGCGCTTTTTCATCGTGCTTCGCCATAGGAATTTCCCGGAGAAATAGCAACAAAGAAGTTTGATATTTAGACCCAGTCAAGCAACTGAAGAATGAAAGTCCTTCAAACTCCAGGGAGACAGTGTCCGTTAAGAATGTAAACCGCCACTAACTTCCGAGAGAACACTAGCTCCCACTTTCGACAACTTTTAGGCAGAACACTATCTACCACACTCTCTACATCTATCATTATTCGTCTCTATTTCATCAGTTACAAGACAGAATATGAAATTCTAAACAAAATTGTTCTTTCTGTACCCAAAAGAAAAGGTTGAACACCCAGATGATCAACACCTTTGGCCAGAAAAACTCACATCTGCAAGCTAGAAAAGGAGGCGGAGAACTTCATTTATCATTAGCTATAACATTGTCCACTTCACGATTATAGTTGAATATAATGCATAAGATCAGACTCCAGAACATTTTAGTATAACAAAATGCTTGCTGCATGAATACCTCATACAGCCCACCTGAATTTAAATTGATAAACTTCCAAATTGTTTATTCCACTCTTCGTAGTTAACCAGTTCGTGCAAGGACACAGATGGCCGAACTTCTTGCAGTGCATTCTCGAAATCCTGCAAATATTTAGTTGTCAAGAAAAAACCCAGTTGCACGAACTATTATAAAAAGTCCACCTGCAAAATTTCAAACAAAAATTGCAAAAAAAAAAAAATTTACACGTGAAAAATGTCAGTGATGAGAACCATTGCCTGAATATTAACTGGCCGCATGTCTTCCTTGGTTACTTTGGTGATTTCGATGCCTTGTCCAAGTACTTCTCTAACTGGTCCCATTGATGCATCTTTTACTAGATTTTTCATGTCTGAACCAGAGTATCCTGAGAATGTACATGTCATGAAGCACAGGACAACAAAGAAAAACATAATTTTATTAAGTGACCAGGAAATCGTAGTCAAATGGTTTAATGAAAACCTTCTGTTAACTTGCAGATTGAAGAAATATCCTCCTCTGACAGCTGGAACATTCCATCCTTCTCTAGAAGATTCCGAACGATCCAAGCTCGTGCTTCTTCATTATCAATCATAAATATTTATCATATAATCTATGGAATTTATGTATTAATAACTTAAAAGAATACTTGCCTGCAGATGGTAGGGGAATGTAAAGTCTTTTGGTTAGTCGTCTACGAGCTGCTTCGTCAAGTTCCTGAGGGCGATTTGTAGCCCCTTTTTCAATGCAAATGGAAAATGAATAAAAGCATCAGAATGGATGTGCGTCTTAGTAATAGTTTGTGATCAAAATGTAGTGATACAAAAGCAGCTAACTTTGAATATTTATATAACTATATTATGTTGAGATTTATCATGTGAAGACTAATTAGTTGAATACAAGTAGAAAGCATTGCTGATGTGGCTGATCTCCATGCTGCCTTCTGATTGGCTGAGAGCTCTTGGGCTGGATTGCTGAGGTGTCTGATCCACCTCCTGCATTCTGATTGGCTGAGAGCTCTTGGGCTGGATTGCTGAGGTGTCTGATCCACCTCCTGCATCCTGATTGGCTGAGAGCTGATGGTGGGGATTGCTGAATGCTTTGGTATTCTTTTGTTGTAGTATAAAAGGAGCCTTGTGGCACCACATATTGTATCTCAACTTCATTCAAGCAATAGTAGAGAGAGTCTGGTGTGAGCAAGTGGAGTAGGCACATTGCCGAACCACTATAAATCCTTGTCTTGTGCGATTGTGCGTGATTTCTTCTTCGATTGTGGTTCTACTCGTGTGGTGCTTGATCGGATCCGTCCCCAACAACTGGTATCAGAGCTCGGTTCGGAGATCAACCTCTACACAGATGGCGGAAGAATCGAAGGTCAAGATTGAGAAGTTCAATGGATCGAACTTCGCGTTCTGGAAGATGCAGATTGAAGATGTTCTATATCAGAAGGATCTCTATCTTCCGATCGAAGGGAAGAAGCCTGAAGCCATGAAAGATGAAGAGTGGAAGGTCCTAGACCGAAAGGCTCTAGGAACGGTAAGGCTCAGCCTTGCTCCATCGGTGGCTTCAAATATCGCAAAGGAGACGACGACAGCGAATCTTTTCAAAGCTCTTGAAAAGATGTACGAGAAGCCATCTGCATCAAATAAGGTGTATTTGATGAAGAAGCTTTTCAATTTAAAGATGAGTGAGAACTCCGTGGTGGCTTCACACTTGAATGATCTGAACAGTATCATCAACCAGTTGGAGTCTGTGAAGATCGTGTTTGATGATGAGGTAAAAGCTCTTTTACTCCTTTCTAGTTTACCTGATAGTTGGAATGCTTTAGTTGTAGCGGTTAGCAACTCCTCTGGTTCTACAAAGTTGAAGTTGGAGGATGTTGCTGGTCTTCTTCTTGGAGAAGAGGCACGACGGAAGACGTCTGGAGAAGAACACTCGTCAGGTTCTGCCTTGAATACAGAAGGAAGAAACAGGAAGAGCTACAGGAACCAAAAGCATTCCAGGGAAAAGTCGGTACGAGGAAGATCCAAATCCAGAGATCCGAAGTCAGTGGTCTGCTGGAATTGCAATCAAAAGGGGCATTACAAGACAGAATGCAAGGCCCCAAGAAAGCAGAAAGGAGAAAATGACAAAGGTAAGAACACCCTAAATCTTACTGATGATGATGATAGCGATGCCTTAGTATGTGTTGCAGATGCTAGAAGTGAGTCATGGATTGTGGACTCGGGTGCTTCATTTCATACCACTCCACAAAGGGATATCCTCCAAAATTATGTGAAAGGTGATTTTGGAAAGGTATATCTGGGAGATGATGAATGCTGCAGTATAATTGGAAAGGGAGACATTGACATATCCCAACCCAATGGTGGCTTCTTGAGATTGAAGAATGTTAGACATGTACCCAGTCTAACAAGGAATCTCATATCTGTCGGACAGCTATCGGAAAGCGGCGTGATGACATCATTTGATTCTGATTCGTGGAAGATGTCAAAGGGATCATTGATCCTTGCTCGAGGTAAGAAAGAAGGAACCTTGTATATTGCATCAGGTTCATATGACAGGATAAATGTTGCATCATCTGGGTGTGATGCTAACACTTGGCATAGACGGCTTGGTCACATGAGCGAAAAAGGAATGAAGATCATGCAGAAGAAGGGAAAGTTGATGGGATTGCAGACCATTGATCTGGACTTCTGTGAAGATTGTATCTTGGGAAAATAGAAGAAAGTCAGTTTTACAAAGACTGCAAGAGTACGAAAAACCGAAAGACTGGAGCTGGTTCATACAGACGTATGGGGTCCATCTCAGGTACCTTCCCTTGGCGGATCTCATTATTTCATTACTTTCATTGATGATGCAACTAGAAAACTGTGGGTTTATTTTATCAAGCATAAATCCAATGTATTTGAGACCTTCAAAATGTGGAAGGCCTTAGTTGAGACTGAGACAGGTTTAAAGTTGAAATGTCTCAAGTCAGACAATGGTGGAGAATACTGCAGTGAGGAGTTTGAATCATATTGTGCTAAGAACGGGATCAAGAGATTGAAGACGATTCCAAGAAAGCCCAGACAGAATGGTGTTGCTGAACGCATGAACAGGACTCTTCTAGAGCGTGCGAGAAGCATGAGGTTACATGCAGGTCTACCAAAGCGACATTGGGCTGATGCAGTGAATACAGCTGCATACTTAATCAATCGAGGTCCGTCTGCTGCTTTAGATGGGGATCTTCCAGAAGAAACGTGGACAGGAAATGAGGTAACACTTTCTCATTTACGTGTCTTTGGATGCATAACTTATGTTCACATTGAGCAGGAAAACAGAGGAAAGCTTGATCCCAAAGCAAGGAAGTGTATCTTTGTCGGCTATGGTACAGATAACTATGGATATAGATTGTGGGATTTGGAGAACAAGAAGACAGTTAGAAGCATTGATGTCACATTCAATGAGTCTTCCTTATACAAGGATGAGTTGATAAAAGGAAAGACAACGGAAGAGTCAGACTTTGTAGAGTTTGATGAAACTCCTGAACAAAGCACATCACAACCAAGTGATGAGAATGTTCAACCCATCCCACAGAATAATCCGCAAACTCCGGTACTACGGAAATCTTCCAGAATCAGCAAACCCACTACAAGGTATTCACCTTCTTTGAATTATTTATTGCTGACTGATAATGGTGAGCCTGAATGCTTTGATGAAGCTATACAAGGTGAGGCAAGAAATCAGTGGGAGTTAGCCATGGATGAGGAGATGAACTCCCTCTCAAGAAGCAAAACGTGGGACTTAGTCCCACTACCGAAGGGAAAGAAGGCTCTGCACAACAAGTGGGTGTACAGGAAGAAGGAGGAAGCTGATGGTTCCATTAGATACAAGGCTCGGCTAGTGGCGAAGGGTTTTCAACAGAAAGCAGGAGTTGATTTCACAGAGATCTTTGCACCTGTTGTAAAGGTCTCAACCATAAGAGCAGTATTGAGCATTGTTGCAGCTGAGAACCTACATTTGGAGCAGCTGGATGTTAAGACAGCATTTCTCCATGGAGATCTTGAGGAGGACATCTACATGCAACAACCAGAGGGATATATAGCTACTGGAAAGGAAGACATGGTATGCAAGCTCAGAAAAAGCCTTTATGGCTTGAAGCAGGCACCGAGACAATGGTACAAAAGGTTTGACGATTTCATGAGAAATACTGGATTCCGCAAATGTCATGCTGACCATTGTTGCTACTTCAAGAAGCTTGGTATGTCTTACATCATTTTATTGTTGTATGTAGACGATATGCTTGTTGCAGGCTCATACAAGGAAGAAATAACAAATCTGAAGGCAATGCTGTCTAAGGAGTTTGAAATGAAGGACCTTGGTCCTGCAAAGAAAATCCTTGGAATGCAGATTAGCAGAGACATGAAGAACAAGAAGCTGAGATTGTCTCAATCAGATTACATCGAGAAGGTACTAGAGAGATTTAATATGAAAAACGCAAAATCTACTCTAACACCTTTAGGGAGCCACTTCAAACTTTCAAAGGAGAAAGAACCTGCTATGAAGGAGGAGCATGAGCACATGTCAAAGGTACCCTACCAGTCTGCTGTTGGTAGTTTGATGTACGCAATGGTTTGTACAAGACCAGACATCTCCCATGCAGTGGGAGTTGTGAGCAGATTCATGGCGAATCCTGGCAAGGAACATTGGGAGGCTGTGAAGTGGATTTTACGTTATTTGAGAGGTACCTCTAGCGTGTCATTGTGTTATGGGAATACTGACATTTCCATTCGAGGTTTTGTGGACTCAGATTTTGCAGGAGATATCGATGGCAGGAAAAGCACAACAGGGTATGTCTTTACCCTGGGGAGTGGAGCCTAGGCTCCAGAAGATAGTGACCATCTCGACCACGGAAGCAGAATATGTGGCGGCAACAGAAGCTTGCAAGGAAATGATATGGTTGAAAGGTCTGATGAAAGAACTGGATAAAGAATGTGAAGATTGTCAATTATCCAGCGACAGTCAAAGTGCAATTCATCTTGCAAAGAATTCCGTCTTTCACTCGAGGACTAAGCACATTGATGTGAAGTACCACTTCATTCGGACGCAGCTAGAAGATGGACAATTTAAGTTGAAGAAGATCCACACATTAGAAAATCCTGCTGATATGTTCACAAAGTCTGTAACGGTGGAGAAGCTGAAGACATGTTCAGCTTCTATTGGTCTTCAAGCATAGAAGACAAGGGAAAGCTCACACCAGGACTACTGAATATGTGGTGTATGCTACAAATCAGTCTTCAAGTGGGAGATTGTTGAGATTTATCATGGGAAGACTAATTAGTTGAATACAAGTAGAAAGCATTGCTGATGTGGCTGATCTCCATGCTGCCTTCTGATTGGCTGAGAGCTCTTGGGCTGGATTGCTGAGGTGTCTGATCCACCTCCTGCATTCTGATTGGCTGAGAGCTCTTGGGCTGGATTGCTGAGGTGTCTGATCCACCTCCTGCATCCTGATTGGCTGAGAGCTGATGGTGGGGATTGCTGAATGCTTTGGTATTCTTTTGTTGTAGTATAAAAGGAGCCTTGTGGCACCACATATTGTATCTCAACTTCATTCAAGCAATAGTAGAGAGAGTCTGGTGTGAGCAAGTGGAGTAGGCACATTGCCGAACCACTATAAATCCTTGTCTTGTGCGATTGTGCGTGATTTCTTCTTCGATTGTGGTTCTACTCGTGTGGTGCTCGATCGGATCCGTCCCCAACATATTATACGTGTGTTCTCTCCTTTGAGAACTATTACATCAATTTACGTGGGTATCCTCTATATATAGAAGTTGTAGACGACAACAAAAATCAGTTCTTGTGCTCCATATGCTACGAGGGTGAGACAACCCTTTTTTATTTACATGCCCCAATTACATTCCCTTTCCAGCACCTCCATGTACCACTGCACTCTATAACTAGCCCACTGCCGCCAATTTCTTCTTATCAGTTGCATGTATGCCTAAACTGTTTCCACTTGTATCCTTCAAAAACACATCCATAGGAGGACGTGGATTAGAAAAGCATATCGAAATTAAATATGTCTCACCTCTTGTTGAGGCTATCATAATACATCACTAGTTACAGATAATGGTGGGCAACATTTATGTTCTACTTCTCCCGATACTGTCGAAGTGCAGAGATCAAAATCTACTTCTATGAAGAATGTGGCCGTGGTTGCATGACTTCAGTCTGATGCGAGCTTAATGAGCTCAGACACCAGGCCTACCTGCTGAGCATCCATTTGCTGGACCAAGTTACAAAGGCCTACTTCATGGTTCCACGTTTACTGCATGATGAGATCGAAGATATGATCAAGATATTGACTGGTATTTACATCAAGTTTCAAAAGATGAATGCTAGTATTTGAGACTAGGATCTTGAACAAAAACACATAATAAGAAGATGCAATGCCCTATTGATACAACACCACCAACAAAGCCTTTTCCCACATTAAGTAGGGTCGGTTACATGGATTCTTTGCCTCTATTCAGATCTATCTTGAGTCACTCTCGAGCTTAGATCCAAAAAACAAAGATACCTTCAGATAGTCTCATTCCAACACTTCTTGGGCCCTCCTCGCCCTCTATAAGCTGGCTCAACATCCCAAAACTCGTAGCTCCTAACTGGTGCATCGGCCGACCTCCTCTGCAAATGACCAAACTACCTTAAGCGGTTTTTCTCGCATCTTATCCTCGATCGGAGCTACACCAACTTTCCTTCTGATTGCATCATTATGAATCCGATTTTTACGTGTATGTCCACACATCCACCTTAGCATTTTCATTTCTGCTACTGCCATTTTTTGCACATGTCTATGGTTCATTCAGATCCATAGAGCATAACAGGTCTCAGGACTGCTTTGTAAAACTTTCCTTTGATTTTCAAAGAATTTTCTTATCATATAGAATAATAGATGCTCCTCTCCACTCTAACCCACCTGCATTTATTATATGCGTAACATCTCCATCAATTTGTTGCAAAATAGATCTCAAGTATCTAAAAGAATCTTTGTTCTTAATGTTATCGTCATCGATCTTTACCTTAATTCCTTCACCATTGCTTTCATCAAAAGTGCGCTCTATATATTCAGTCTTAACCCTACTTATACGAAATCCTTTAGTCTCTAATGCATGTCACCGGACCTCAAGCTTCTCATTTACTCCATCTCTAGTCTCATCAATCAACACAATATCATCAACGAATAACATACACCAAGGTATCTCATCCAGAGTGTGACCGGTCAACTCATCCATAATCAAAGTAAAAAGGAATGGACTCAAAACTGAACCTTGATGCAGATAAATGTTGATGTCAATCCTCCCAGATTGGATCCTTATACACGATGAAACACTATCATACATATCCTTTATGAGGTTAATGTATAGGACATGTACTTGTCTCTTCTAAAAAACTCTCCAAAATATCTCATGTGATACATAGTCAAAAGCCTTCTCCAAATCAATAAAAATCATACGGAGGAACTTTCTTTTAGCACTATAAATCACCATTGTTCTCCTCAACAATTGGATGACTTCAATAGTTGAGTGACATGACATGAATCCGAATTGGTTTTCCTTTACTTTGGAAACCTCGATCACAAGTTCTCAAATTTTCATAAAATGACTCATCAGCTCGATACCTCTGTAATTCGCACAATTTTGAATGTCTCCTTTATACTTATAAAGATGTGCCACGATGCTTCTCATCCATTCTTCAGGTATTTTCTTGCTTCGCCAAATAACATTAAATAAATTTGTAAGACAAATCAAACCACGCCCATCTAGAATTCTCCATACTTCTATAGGAATGTCAGCAGGTCCTACACCTTTCACAGGTTTCATAGCCTTCAAAGCCTCCTCTACTTCCTGCCTTTATATTCGTCTATAGTTTGCACGATTCAAGTAACTTTCACTAGTGGCTAGATCTCCCAAAGTGATCTCTCTATTTCCTTCCTCAATGAAAAGCTAATGGAAATACTGCTTCCATCTAGTTTCTATATCCTTCTAAGTAACAAGCATGTGTCCTTCCTCATCCTTAATGCATCTTACTTGAGAAAGGTTCTTGGTTTTTCTTTCTCTTACATTGGCCAACCTGAATATATCCTTCTGGCCCTCGTTAGAGTCGAGATTTTAGTAAAAAAATTCATGAGCTTCTGACTTAGCTTTACATACAGCCTTTTTTGCTTCCTTCTTCGCTATTTTGTAGTTTATGACAACTTCCTCTATTCTATCCTTAGACATAGCTTTAAAGCATACTCTTTCGATTTTGAGCTTCTCTTGCACCCCTCCATTCCACCACCAAGCCTCCTTTTGGTCTGGAACTCCTCTCTTTGACTCGCCTATCATCTCTTTGGCTACCCTTCGGGTACAAGATGCTACTACATCCCACATCTCGTTTGCACTTCCGTTGCAATCCGAAGATAAGTCTTCTAAAACCTTCTCCTTGAAGTTTGATTGCTTCAATTGGAGATTCCGCCATCTTGTTCTAGTTATCTTGGAGACCCTCCTTTTCTTTACCAACCCTTTTATTTGCAGATCCATGACTAATAAGCGATGTTGAGTTATCAAACTCTCTCCTGGGATTACTTTGTAGTCTTTGCAATACGAACGATCTCTTCTCCTCAACGCAAAATAATCTATCTGTGTTCTAGTCGGGCCACTCTTATAAGTAATTAAATGCTCCTCACTCTTCTTGAAAAGAGTGTTTGCTATGAAAAGATTATAATACAAAATCCAGAATGACTTTTCCCACTTCATTTCTGTCCTCGAAGCCACGGCCTCCAATGAACACTAGCATACCATGAAGCATCCTTTCCCACATGTCCATTAAGATCTCCACCTAAGAAAATCATCTCTCTTTATGGGATTCCCTGCATATCTTATCCAAATCCTCCAAAAGAGTGTGTTTAATCCTTTCATCTAAACCAATTTGCAGTGCATAAACTGAGATGAAATTCATAATTTCTTCTTTGAGCACCAATTTTAGCAAAATAATCCAATCCCCAAATCTTTGCACCTCAACTACACTATCCTTCAAATCCTTATAAATAACCACTCCAACACCATTTATGTCCTTATCTTTACATGAATACCAAAGTTTAAAGCATGTCTTCTCGATCTCCCTTACTTTCTCTCTAAACCATTTGTTTCTTGAAGACATAGTATTTGAATCTTCCTTCTTTCCATCGTATCTACTATCTCCATCGATTTGCCAGTCAAATTGCCAATATTCCAACTACCTATCCACAACTTCCTTTGCAACCTCTTTTGGACTAACTTCTTTACTCACATGCGTCCATCATGCGAGAACCCTTGCAATTTTTGGGCTACATCCGGGTGGGTATGCAATGGAACTAACTTATTTACCCGCATGTGTTCCTCATGCGAGAACCCTTGCGAATTTTGAACTATATCCAGGCAATGATGTAGCAGTCGTTGCCAACTTCTCATTGCATTCGGGCAATGCAACGCGCTGCTAGTAGGGAATGCCTCAATGAAATCTAAATGTTTGTTTAAATCCACATTGAAAAGATCCAAATTGTTTTGAGATAAGTTCTTAAATAGTATTGTAAACATATATTTTCTACTTATGTAGTTTTTTAGTATTTTCCGTTCCTGTCGTACTCTTTATGTAATTTACCCATAGGCTACTCTCCTATATAAGAGAGCCTAGGGTTGATGGAATAAACAGGTTCTTTATTTTTCCCAACATGGTATCAGAGCGACGGTCTTAGACCGGAGTTCTCGAAACCCTAACCCTAGGCCTATCCCCACCGTCAAGCCTCTCTCTCCGCCGGGTCTGCATCGCCGGTCTCGCGCCGCCGGTCTTGCACCGGTCCTGCGCCTATCTCGAGCAACCCACGGACCCACGCAGCGCGTGACACGCGCCTCCAGCCTTGTGCGCCTCTCCAGCGTGCAGCGTGCAATGCGCCTCTCCAGCGCGCGCAGCGCATCTCTCCAGCGCGCAGTGCGTGCTACACGCATTCCCCTGGTTGCTGTGAAGCGCATCTCTCCTGCGCGTGCTCCAGGACCTGATTGCTGTGCGCGTGCTCGCTGTGCACCAGGACCTGCTTGCGTGCACTTGCACGTGTGTTGTTGACTCTGGATCTGCCCTAGATCTGTGCATAATCGACTGAAGATCGTGTGCAGACCGAACCCTAAGTCAAGCGCGAGAGTCTCCAAAGTAATGGGTTTGGTTGCTTGAGTCTATACATGCAACTCAACCCGTTCGTGTCCGTGTAGACGATCATATATATTCAGTCTACCACTTCAGTCTTCTACTATCAGTATGTCAGCAAGCAAGGCAGATATTCCATCCATACGCGCATTCCGAGGTCCAGCGCCAATTGTGAAGATGGATGGGTCGAACTATGAACTGTGGGCTATGCAGTTTATGAGTATGATGAAGTCAACCGGTAAGAAGCACATTCTTACAGAAGAAGAGCCTGCTGAGAAGACTGGAGTCAATGCCTCGTGGGAGGCAGATGATGCATACGCCAAAGTATGGCTATCTGGAACTCTGGCAATTGAGATTGCCAATGATATCCTTCATCAACCCACAACCAAAGCAATGTGGGATATTCTGGCTGCCACTTATTCTCAAGCGAAAAACGAAACAAAGATTCTGCAACTCCAGCATGATATATTCACTATTAAGCAGAATGGACGCCCTCTACACTCACTGTATACATCTCTACGAGGAATGTTCGAGAAGCTGTATAGCTTCATGCCCCTGACAGCCACACCAGAGCAACAGAAGACCTACCGGAATGCTACTATGGTGGGAGTTTTTCTTGCTGCCCTTGATCCCGAGTATGAGGCAGCACGGTCTCAGATTTTGGCAGATTCTACTATTCCTCCCATGGAGGAAACTTTTCACAGATTGAGCCGGATCAGTGTTCCATCTACAGCTACGAATCAGAATGCTTCAGCCATGGCTGCCAACAGGGGCCGAGGAGTTCATCATCAGACCCGTGGCCGTGGCCCTCGTGGTAGAGGAGGCTGTATTTGGCCAACATGTACCTACTGCCATCGCATCGGACACACTGAAGACACATGCTACTCTAAGCATGGATTCCCTGCATCTGCACGAGTCGCTGAGCAGATAGAGCCTCCATCTGCTGCCTCTTTGGATCAGCGGTTCGATGATCTAGTTGCCCGTCTAAGGGGCATTATTCCTCCATCTGGCCCAACACCCACTACTGACAACCAGTCTGATGCTGCTGCATCCGCTTCTGCTTCTACCAGTGTATCAGGTAGCACACTTGCATTTACTAGTAGTGGATCAGATACTTTAGCTTGGATTATGGACTCGATGTAAACATATATTTTCTACTTATGTAGTTTTTTAGTATTTTCCGTTCCCGTCGTACTCTTTACGTAATTTACTCATAGGCTACTCTCCTATATAAGAGAGCCTAGGGCTGGTGGAATAAATAGGTTCTTTATTTTTTCCAACATGGTATCAGAGTGACGGTCCTAGACCGGAGTTCTCGAAACTCTAACCCTAGCCATATCCCCACCGTCAAGCCACTCTCTCCGCCGGGTCTGCATCGTCGGTCTCGCGTCGCCGGTCCTGCGCCTATCTCGCGCAGTCCACACACCCACGCAGCGCGTGACGCGCGCCTCCAGCCTTTTGCGCCTCTCCAGCGCGCAGCGTGCAGTGCGCATTTCCAGCGCGCAGCGCATCTCTCCAGTGTGCAGTGCGTGCTACGCGCATTCCCCTGGTTGCTGTGAAGCGCATCTCTCCTGCACGTGCTCCAGGACCTGGTTGTTGTGCGCGTGCATCCCTCTGGTTGTTGTGCGTGTGCTCGCTGTGCACCAGGACCTGCTTGCGTGCTCTTGCACGTGTGTTGTTGACTCTGGATCTGGCCTAGATCTGTGCATAATCGACTGAAGAACGTGTGCAGACCGAACCCTAAGTCAAGCACGAGAGTCTCCAAAGTAATGGGTTTGGTTGCTTGAGTCTACACATAAAACTAAACCCGTTCGTGTCCGTGTAGACGATCATATATATTCAGTCTACCACTGTTGGAGCATAAGTTGTAAGCGCCTATTATGTTGTAGCAGGGTAAATGGATCCTGGAGGAGATCCATTTACCCCACCCAGTTGTTTAGTCCCACATCGTCCAGTGGTGGGACTCGGAGGCTCTGGAGAGGCTATATAAGGAGCCCCAGACCTCCTGTACTCATTGAGAAAGTGCAATGCATATCACGCCCCTTTGAGGGCTTCTCCCGTGGTTTCATCCCGCTCCTCACGGAGTAGGGTTCCACGTAAAAATCCCGCGTTATTCTTGTTCTTTATTTCTTTTCCATGTTTACGCTTCCGCTTCTGATTTTCTAACAAGGTATCAGAGCGGGTCGATTCTCGAGGATTTTATCATGTTCTTTGATTGTATTTTGTAATCGGTTTGAGAATCATTTTTGAGATATTAGTGAAGATGATTATTCCGTTCAAGTTTCTAGGGTTATCTGAAACCCTAGATCTATGCTGCCGGCGGCTAGGGTTCCACATCTGTTCAAGACCAGTCCTGTTCAACGTTGGGTTGAGAAAGTTAGGGTTCCTGTTGGAACCCTAATTCTGCAAAAGGCACGCAAAATCCTCCAGGCGCATCGCTGAGGCGTATCCCAGGTTCAATCCTTCAGGCACATCTTTCCGAGGTTCGTATCCCAGGTTCAATCCTCCAGACGATCAGCCCTCAAGCCTCGCCTTCTTCGTGAGTCCAGGCGGCGCGCTCAGCCCTCAAGCCCCTTGGCTTCGATAGGGCTCCGGCGGCGAGCATCTCGCGCGCCTGCTCCGGCGCGTCTCGCGCGTCAGCAGCAAGAAAAGCCGCCCCTCCCTGTTTCCAAGAAGACCAGGGGTGCAGGCGGCGCCCCTCCCTGTTTCCAAGCAGCAGGCGGCGCGGCCCTGCATCGCGCGTACGGCGCCTCTATTAGCTTCGCCTCCCATTGGCGATGCCTTCCCGTGTGCCACGGTCCGCGCGAGTCCTCCAGAGGCGGTGCTCCCACACAGGCGGCGAGATTCCGCCTTGGCTACAGGCGCAGTTGCGGATCGCGCAGCCCAGCCCTTCTGATCTCGTCCCAGGCGGTGCTCCTCTCCTCGCCGCATCCCAGCAGCCCTAGGCGGCTCCATCTTCAGATCGGGGCGGCGCCCAGAAACCCCATCGTGGGGGAGCTGCGGTTCGAGAAAAAGGGGTTTCCCATTCTGGGAACCCTAACGTGCAGCCACGTCTTTATTAAAAACAAAACTTTTTGTTTAGTGGGGGGAGGCCGTGTAAAAAAAAAAGACAAGGTGATTTTGAAAAAGAGAGAGAGAGAGAGAGAAAGTTGGTCCAATGGGCAGTATTAAAAAAAATTGCGAAAAAAAAGGAAAGAAAAAAAATTGTGAAAAAAAAGAGGCGCGTGCAATAAAAAAAAAGCGCACGCATTTCACAAAAAAAATGATTGAAAGCCGAAAAGAAAAATGAAACGGCTTTAAAAAAAAGATATGTTTCGGAAAAAAAAGAGAAAAAAAAGATGACGGCTTATTGAAAAAAAAAGAATGATGAAAAAGCCGCAAGAAAGTTTTGGAATATTCATGTTGTGTTTTCCCCTTCTATATTGTCTTCTCCCAACTTGGTCGACGGTCATGTTTTCCGACAAGTATGGGAGAAAGGGGGAGTATATGTAGAGTCACAGGTCTATTCAGATGCTCCAGATGTCAGATCTTCATATTCCAGGCCAGTGCACGTTGTTCAGACTCTACAGATCCAGTTTCAGACTCGACATCAGGTATTTCCGAGTTCCAAGTTGTTGCGCAGATTCAGACTCGACATTCGGATTGGTCAGAGTCAAGTTCGAGGCACTCCAAGATGAGAGGCCCAGTTTCGAGATCTCCAGAGAGAGACTCCAATTTCAGACACGCACGAGTGTGCGATCATTGTCAGATGAGCATAAGTTGCCATCTTTTGTCAGAGGTCCCCATCATACTTCTTGTTGTTCGGCCAGAGCTTTCATGTGAACCATAGGGACTCCAGAGCAGAGGACCATTCCCTTGAGGGCAAGGGTTTTCATGTGGTATCATAGGTACACCAGAGCAGTGCACCATTCTCTGAGCCAGATGGGAGAGACCCAGTTCTCCGACGAGGAGACTTCAGGCGCAAGTTCAGACTCGATGGTCAGGTTACGAGTCTTCAGTTGACTCACACTCCAGCCCGTTCGTCCTCCTCACCTGCACGGCATGAGAAGCAACGTCCTCGACTGCAGCAATGTGCGCATTGGGTTGATATTGTCTGTAGTGTCTTGTAGCGTTGAGTTGAGTTTCTGTCTGTTTGTCCAAGCTGAGCATTGCATGCTCCAGCTTGAGGGGGAGTGTTGGAGCATAAGTTGTAAGCGCCTATTATGTTGTAGCAGGGTAAATGGATCCTGGAGGAGATCCATTTACCCCACCCAGTTGTTTAGTCCCACATCGTCCAGTGGTGGGACTCGGAGGCTCTGGAGAGGCTATATAAGGAGCCCCAGATCTCCTGTACTCATTGAGAAAGTGCAATGCATATCACGCCCCTTTGAGGGCTTCTCCCGTGGTTTCATCCCGCTCCTCACGGAGTAGGGTTCCACGTAAAAATCCCGCGTTATTCTTGTTCTTTATTTCTTTTCCATGTTTACGCTTCCGCTTCCGATTTTCTAACAACCACTTCAGTCTTCTACTATCAGTATGTCAGAAAGCAAGGCAGATATTCCATCCATAGGCGCATTCCGAGGTCCAGCGCCAATTGTGAAGATGGATGGGTCGAACTATGAACTGTGGGCTATGCAGTTCATGAGTATGATGAAGTCAACCGGTAAGAAGCACATTCTTACGGAAGAAGAGCCTGCTGAGAAGACTGGAGTCAATGCCTCGTGGGAGGCAGATGATGCATACGCCAAAGTATGGCTATCTGGAACTCTGGCAATTGAGATTGCCAATGATATCCTTCATCAGCCCACAACCAAAGCAATGTGGGATCTTCTGGCTGCCACTTATTCTCAAGCGAAAAACGAGACAAAGATTCTGCTACTCCAATATGATATATTCACTATTAAGCAGAATGGACGCCCTCTACACTCACTGTATACATCTCTACCAGGAATGTTCGAGAAGCTGTATAGCTTCATGCCCCTGACAGCCACACAAGAGCAACAGAAGACCTACCGGAATGCTACTATGGTGGGAGTTTTTCTTGCTGCCCTTGATCCCGAGTATGAGGCAACACGATCTCAGATTTTGGCAGATTCTACTATTCCTCCCATGGAGGAAGCTTTTCACAGATTGAGCCGGATCACTGTTCTATCTACAGCTACGAATCAGAATGCTTCAGCCATGGCTGCCAACAGGGGCCGTGGAGTTCATCATCAGACCCGTGGCCGTGGCCCTCGTGGTAGAGGGGACCGTATTCGGCCAACATGTACCTACTGCCATCGCATCAGACACACTGAAGACACATGCTACTCTAAGCATGGATTCCCTGCATCTGCACGAGTCGCTGAGCAGATAGAGCCTCCATCTGCTGCCTCTTTGGATCAGCGGTTCGATGATCTAGTTGCCCGTCTAAGGGGCATTATTCCTCCATCTGGCCCAACACCCACTACTGACAACCAGTCTGATGCTGCTGCATCCGCTTCTGCTTTTACCAGTGCATCAGGTAGCACACTTGCATTTACTAGTAGTGGATCAGATACTTTAGCTTGGATTATGGACTCGGGAGCCACACATCATCTATGTGGCGATCAGAGTCTACTTACAGGATACACACAGATCCCTCCAGGCCAAACAGTGGTCATTGCCAATGGCACACATTCCCCAATTATTGATCAGGGGTAGATTAGACTGACGTCTTCTATGCAGCTCAAGAATGTGTTACATGCGCCTGATTTTTCAATAAACTTATTATCTATCAGTCAAATTACAAAGGATTCACAATGTCGGGCAATTTTTGATCCATCTTCTCTTGTTTTTCAGGACATCCTTACGGGCAACGTGATTGGTCGTGGCTATGAGCAAGGAGGCCTCTATCGCCAAAGTCAGACTCCCTTTGCTGGAACCTCATCTCTACCCACTGGACCTGTTTCCCCTTTGCTATGGCATCTGCGCTTCGGACATCTACCGCTTCAGAAGTTGAGTCGTGTGTTACCCCAGGGTCTGCCTCACACATCTATCCAATGTGAGGCTTGTCAGTTGGGAAAGCATCATCGGTCTACCTTTCCCAGTCGTCAGTATCGGAGTAGTACCTCTAAGTTTGAGTTATTTCACATTGATATCTGGGGTCCGAATCGTGTTCCTGATCACCAACGACACAGGTTTTATTTAGTTATTGTGGATGACTTTTCTCGTGTGTCATGGGTGTTTTTGTTAAAGAATAAATCTGAAGCAGGGAATATTATTATTAATTTTCTTAATGAGATTCGTAATGTTTTCTCCACATCTGTTAAAATTGTGAGAAGTGATAATGCTCTGGAATTGTGTACTCATGTCCTAACCGGTTATTTCTCATCCCATGGGATTATCCATCAAACATCCTGTGCCTATACCTCCCAACAGAATGGGATCGCTGAAAGGAAACATCGCCACTTACTCGATGTCACCAGGTCACTTCTTATACAGATCCATGCTCCTTACTCTTACTGGGGTGACGCGGTTCTTACAACATGTTACCTAATCAATCGTATACCATCATCTATTCTAGGTGAAAAGATTCCTTTCTCCCTAATCTTCCCCGGTAAAGATTTATTCTCCCTTACGCCTCGTGTGTTTGCTTCGGTTGCCTTTGTCCACCAGTTGTCTCCTGGTACTGACAAGCTCTCTCCTAGGGCTGTCAAGTGTGTATTCGTTGGGTACTCCAGAACTCAAAAGGGGTACAAGTGCTATGATCCATTGCGTAGGCGGTATCTTGTTAGTGCAGATGTTACATTTTTTGAATCCGTAATGTATTTTTCATCCTCAGGTGATCAGTTGATACCTCTAGCTAATACTGATGCCATTTATGTGACACCACCACCACCATCACCACCACCACCATCATCACCACCACCACTACCACCAGCTCCTTTACCATCATCTGCGCCTCCTATTACTATACCTGTCTCACCACTACCATTTCATTATACCCACAGGCCTGCTCCAGCTCATGGCCATGACTCGTCACCTAGCTCGCCTAAGGTATGTTCTGACGATGTTACTATTGATGGATCTAATCATGTCTCTGAGCAGGATGTGTTAGAGAGGACCGATGAGGACACAACTGAGTTAGATGTTCCTATTGCTATACACAAGTCGAAGCGGAGCTGCGCTTCATACCCTTTAGCAGCTTCTGTGTCATTTGATCGACTATCTGGAGGAAGAAATGACTGCACTTCAGTCTAGAGGGACGTGGACGTTAGTTCCTATACCTGCAGATGTGTCACCAGTGAGCTGCAAGTGGGTATTTACAGTCAAGCAGAATGCAGATGGCAGTATTGATAGATACAAGGCTCGTCTTGTTGCTCGTGGCTTTACACAGACATACGGGGTGGACTATCTTGATACATTCTCGCCAGTAGCTCGTCATTCCACTCTACGGATCTTGCTGTCAGTTGCGGTTACTCGTGAGTGGCCACTATATCAGTTGGATGTGAAGAATGCGTTCTTATATGGTGACTTATCTACATGCAACAACCACCTGGTTTTGCTGTTGAGGGGGAGTGTTCCAAGTTGTGCAGACTTCATAAGGCTATCTATGGCCTTAAGCAGAGCCCTAGAGCGTGGTTTCAGAAGCTCTCAGATCTCTTCGAAAAACAAGGATACAAACATTCAAATGCTGATCATTCCTTGTTTGTACAAAAGACTTCTAGAGGTATTATTGCAATCAAGGTCTATGTAGATGACATCTTAAATACAGGTGATGACGTACAAGGGATAAAGAGGGCAAAAGAAATGCTGGGCAGCGAATTTGTCACAAAGACTTTGGAGTTCTTAGATATTTTTTGGGACTGGAGTTTGCCAGAAATCCGTATGGGTTGGTAATGTCTCAGAGAAAATATGTCACTGACCTGTTGAGTGAAACATGAATGCTTGGTTGCCGACCTGCTACCACACCAATGGACCCCGGTATGAAGCTATATGATGATGATACAGATGAGGTGGATAGGAGAAGATAAAGAGAACTGGTGGGCAAACTTTTATACGTCACTATTACTAGGCCTGATATATCCTTTGTTGTGAGTCGAGTGAGCCAGTTCATGGAGCAACCACGTCAGGTCCACATGGATGCCATACATATGATACTCAGGTACCTCAAGTCATCCCCAGGTGTGGGTCTGTTGTTCAAGAAAGGCAAGGTGGTCTCTATCTCAGCCTGTGCAGATGCAGATTATGCAGGGTGTCCCAAGGACAGGAAGTCCACCTCCGGGTTTGCTGTGTATGTTGGAGATTCCTTAATCTCGTAGAGGAGCAAGAAACAAACAGTGGTAGCTAGGTCCAGTGCTGAATCTGAATATAGGGCTATGGCCCAAGTTAGTACAGAAATGATGTGGGTAAGAGTTGTGCTTACAGACTTACATATAGAAGTCCCACTTCCTATGGCTTTAGAATGTGACAATCAGGTGGCCTTGTTCATTGCAAACAATCCAACATTCCATGAACGAACCAAGCATATTGAAGTTGATTGCCACTTTATACGTGACACGATCCAGAAGGGATTCATTGCGACATCCCATGTTAGTTCAGAAAATCAAACTGCAGATATCTTTACCAAGGCATTACTGAGAGGCCCATTTTAGAAGTGTGCATCCAAGCTGAGCATGATTGATATCTATGCTCCATCTTGAGGGGGAGTGTAAACATATATTTTCTACTTATGTAATTTTTTAGTATTTTCCGTTCCTGTCGTACTCTTTATGTAATTTACCCATAGGCTACTCTCCTATATAAGAGAGCCTAGGGCTGGTGGAATAAACAGGTTCTTTATTTTTCCCAACAGGAGCCACACATCATATATGTGGCGATCAGAGTCTACTTACAGGATACACACAGATCCCTCCAGGCCGAACAATGGTCATTGCCAATGGCACACACTCCCCAATTACTGGTCAGGGGGATATTAGACTGACATCTTCTATGCAGCTCAAGAATGTGTTACATGCGCCTGATTTTTCAATGAACTTATTATCTATCAGTCAAATTACAAAGGATTTACAATGTCGGGCAATTTTTGATCCATCTTCTCTTGTTTTTCAGGACATCCTTACGGGCAACGTGATTGATCGTGGCTATGAGCAAGGAGGCCTCTATCGCCTCAGTCAGACCCCCTTTGCTGGAACCTCATCTCTACCCACTGGACCTGTCTCCCCTCTTCTATGGCATCTGCGCTTCGGACATCTACCGCTTCAGAAGTTGCGTCGTGTGTTACCCCAGGGTCTGCCTCACACATCTATCCAATGTGAGGCTTGTCAGTTGGGAAAGCATCATCGGTCTACCTTTCCCAGTCGTCAGTGTCGGAGTAGTACCTCCAAGTTTGAGTTATTTCACATTGATATCTGGGGTCCGAGTCGTGTTCCTGATCACCAGGGACACAGGTTTTATTTAGTTATTGTGGATGACTTTTCTCGTGTGTCATGGGTGTTTTTGTTAAAGAATAAATCTGAAGCAGGGAATATTATTATCAATTTTCTTAATGAGATTCGTAATGTTTTCTCCACATCTGTTAAAATTGTGAGAAGTGATAATGCTCTGGAATTGTGTACTCATGTCCTAACCGGTTATTTCTCATCCCATGGTATTATCCATCAGACATCCTGTGCCTATACCTCCCAACAGAATGGGATTGCTGAAAGGAAACATCGCCACTTACTCGATGTCACCAGGTCACTTCTTATACAGAGCCATGCTCCTTACTCTTACTGGGGTGACGCGTTCTTACAGCATGTTACCTAATCAATCGTATGCCGTCATCTGTTCTAGGTGAAAAGATTCCATTCTCCCTTATCTTCCCTGGTAAAGATTTATTCTCCCTTATGCCTCGTGTGTTTGGTTCGGTTGCCTTTGTCCACCAGTTGTCTCCTGGTACTGACAAGCTCTCTCCTAGGGCTGTC
Organism: Ottelia alismoides; assembly: GCA_037367405.1. Classification (NCBI taxonomy): domain Eukaryota; kingdom Viridiplantae; phylum Streptophyta; class Magnoliopsida; order Alismatales; family Hydrocharitaceae; genus Ottelia; species Ottelia alismoides. Next base: position 185,835 of record JAZKJV010008002.1, on the reverse strand, counting down.
AAGTGTGTATTCGTTGGATACTCCAGAACTCAAAAGGGGTACAGGTGCTATGTTCCATTGCGTTGGCGGTATCTTGTTAGTGCAAATGTTACATTTTTTGAATCCGTAATGTATTTTTCATCCTCAGGTGATCAATTACCTCCAGTAATACTGATGCCATTTATGTGACACCACCACCATCATCACCACCATCACCATCATCACCACCGCCACCACCACCAGCTCCTTTACCATCATCTGCGCCTCCTATTACTATACCTGTCTCACCACTACCATTTCATTATACCCGCAAGCCTGCTCCAGCTCATGGCCATGACTCGTCACCTAGCTCGCCTAAGGTATGTTTAGACGATGTTACTATTGATGGATCTAACCATGTCTCTGAGCAGGATGTGTTACAGAGGACCGATGAGGACACGACTGAGTTAGATCTTCCTATTGCTATACGCAAGTCGAAGCGGAGCTGTGCTTCATACCCTTTAGCAGCTTCTGTGTCATTTGATCGACTATCTGGAGGAAGAAATGGCTGCACTTCAGTCTAGAGGGACGTGGACGTTAGTTCCTATACCTGCAGATGTGTCACTAGTGAGCTACAAGTGGGTATTTACAATCAAGCAGAATGCAGATGGCAGTATTGATAGATACAAGGCTCGTCTTGTTGCTCGTGGCTTTACACAGACATACGGGGTGGACTATCTTGATACATTCTCGCTAGTAGCTCGTCATTCCACTCTACGGATCTTGCTGTCAGTTGCGGTTACTCGTGAGTGGCCACTATATCAGTTGGATGTGAAGAATGCGTTCTTATATGGTGACTTACAGGAGGAAGTCTACATGCAACAGCCACCTGGTTTTGCTGTTGAGGGGGAGTGTTCCAAGGTGTGCAGACTTCATAAGGCTATCTATGGCCTTAAGCAGAGCCCCAGAGCGTGGTTTTAGAAGCTCTCAGATCTCTTCGAAAAATAAGGATACAAACGTTCAAATGCTGATCATTCCTTGTTTGTACAAAAGACTTCCAGAGGTATTATTGCAATCATGGTCTATGTAGATGACATCTTAATTACAGGTGATGACGTACAAGGGATAAAGAGGGCAAAAGAAATGTTGGGCAGCGAATTTGTCACCAAGGAACTTGGAGTTCTTAGATATTTTCTGGGACTGGAGTTTGCCAGAAATCCGTATGGGTTGGTAATGTCTCAGAGAAAATATGTCACTTACCTGTTGAGTGAAACATGAATGCTTGGTTGCCGATCTGCTACCACACCAATGGACCCCAGTATGAAGCTATATGATGATGATACAGAGGAGGTGGATAGGAGAAGATACAGAGAACTGGTGGGCAAACTTCTATACGTCACTATTACTAGGCCTGATATATCCTTTGTTGTGAGTCGAGTGAGCCAGTTCATGGAGCAACCATGTCAGGTCCACATGGATGCCATACATATGATACTCAGGTACCTCAAGTCATCCCCAAGTGCGGGTCTGTTGTTCAAGAAAGGCAAGGTGGTCTCTATCTCAGCCTGTGCAGATGCAGATTATGCAGGGTGTCACAAGGACAGGAAGTCCACCTCCGGGTTTGCTGTGTATGTTGGAGATTCCTTAATCTCCTGGAGGAGCAAGAAATAAATAGTGGTAGCTAGGTCCAGTGCTGAATCTGAATATAGGGCTATGGCCCAAGTTAGTACAGAAATGATGTGGGTAAGAGTTGTGCTTACAGACTTACATATAGAAGTCCCACTTCCTATGGCTTTAGAATGTGACAATCAGGCGGCCTTGTTCATTGCAAACAATCCAGCATTCCATGAACGAACCAAGCATATTGAAGTTGATTGCCACTTTATATGTGACATGATCCAGAAGGGATTCATTGCGACATCCCATGTTAGTTCAGAAAATCAAAGTGCAGATATCTTTACCAAGGCATTACTGATAGGCCCATTTCAGAAGTGTGCATCCAAGCTGAGCATGATTGATATCTATGCTCCATCTTGAGGGGGAGTGTAAACATATATTTTCTACTTATGTAGTTTTTTAGTATTTTCCGTTCCTGTCGTACTCTTTATGTAATTTACCCATAGGCTACTCTCCTATATAAGAGAGCCTAAGGCTGGTGGAATAAACAGGTTCTTTATTTTTCCCAACAAGTATTCTTAAAAAGAACAATATTTAGGACTTTCTCTCTTACGCTGGTTGTTGACTACCTAACGCGCAACCATCCTCATTTGCCCGGGCTTGGGTCTAGCCATGGCTGAGTTTGCAATGTCCTATTGATAATAAGCGAAAAATGGATGGGCATGGGGCTTATTATGCCATAGAATTGAACACCATTCTCACACTGAAAGTAAAACTACAAGGACATGGAAGTTCCAGAAGGGGAACGACTTGACAGTGGAATTGAGTTGGTTTGATCGCTCAATTAGTGGTCATGGAAGGATTTCTAGTCAATATTATCACGAAATGTACTTCTGAAACTTTGTTGGAAATGACAAGTCAAAACAAGAAACACAATTGTAGAAGCTAGCATGAGCTACATAATTTCTTTTATATGCAATTCCACAGGTTTTGTTGTGGCTGAAGCAGTCTGTGAAGGGATAGTTCACAAAAGGTTCAGGAGTATGGAACAAATGCAATTCAGACTAAGAGAAGAATCGCAAAAGAATCCGACGTACTCAAAAGCAAGAGTTCCTAATACGAAACAAGTAAAGAATAAGCTCACAACACTATTCAGTCCTCATTTTCAACTGTTTACATAGTGCTTTTGTCCTTTTCGGGCCAAAGAGAAAAGTTAGGCACTCATTATTGCAAGGAGTCGATAAAACTGTAGCACACTATTTACCATATGCTCACAACTAATGCACCAACTATGAATTCTTCTACCGAGTCTGGTTGAGCATCACCTTAACTCAGGATTGTTCTGAAGCTCACCGATAGATATTACGTTCTCCGTTGATTCTTTAATTACATTGTGCATCTTCAATTTCGCCAATGCAAAAACTTTTTTCCTTTTTGCATCCTTCCTCAAGAAGTCATCTACCAGTGCCATGCCAAAATCCACCTGCCCGACAAGGTTCAGTGAGTAGGACTAAGTTGACAGATCCCTCTCTATCTTAAAAAAAGCATGCTTCCAAAACGAAAGTTGACTAAGCCAACTGAACTCATTTCTTTCTGTGTTTGGTAGAGGTTTAACAGTTTCATTTAGGTGTTAACCACTAATGCAACTAAGAAAAAAATTGGTTTTAGTGAAACCTCTAAAGTGGTTGAACCACTTCATGGGATTCACAACTCCACCTAAAAGCAACCATGTCCTGCCTTTCCCATAATAAGCACTCATGATTCGTGAACGAGTCCATACACACTAAAATCAAGATCTATATGTAATAAGAGAATCCCACATTTTCTCCAAGGAAGTTACAGTATTCTGACTAGTCCTTATATCTCTTGATAAGGGGGTCGAGTTGTTACTTCTTATGAGGATTACATACTTCACTTGAGGATCGAGTCTGCTGCAGAGCCAAATGATGTTATCCTTGAACATGTTGAATTTGATTTAGCACAAAGTAGTAATCAAGCAATCGACCACATTATTTCTTCTAATCAGAATAATGCTGAAGAACATGAATCTGAGAAACTAGAATCCTCATAGCATCTTAAGAATCACCCACTTATAAAGAGGTCATTGCAGGAACAAAATCCATATAGCGAAGAGCCACTATTATGAGTAAGAGATGGAGTCTTTTCGCAAGAATTAAATATGAGAACTTGTCAAATAGTCAAAGGGGAGGGATGTTAATGGTTGTACAAGAATATTCAAGAAAAGATGTGAATCTCGGATAAAGGAATCACTTACATAGCATGTCTCATTGTAAACGGCTACAACGAAAGTTTAATTAAGTGCTACGGACTATTGTAGCACAACGAGACTTTGAGTTGGATTAGGATGTGACGACAACTTTTCTTCATGGTGGACTTGAAGAAAGCATTTTGATGAGTCAACCACGATGTTTCAGAATTCAAGGCAAGGAAGATAATGTGGGCATATTGAAGTTCTTGTATAGAACCAATTTCACAAACAACGGTATAAAATGTTTGTCAATTTCATGATCAGTCTTGAAGGTTCAACAAGAAACCCTAATAACTTTTGTGTTTACCACAAGAAAGTGGGAGATGGGTCCACATATGTTTACCATATTAGTAACTTCTCGAAACAGGGATGCCGTCGATATATAGTACCAGAGAGATGTACACATTCTTCACCTTGTTCATTGAATAAAACTGACAAACACTTTATAGCACCCCCCCTCGTATATATTTTGCAAACATGCAATAAGGTACTTCCATTTTATATGCTTTTTAATTAGTCCATAACCAAGATAAAAAGATAAGAACTCAGGGGTTGATCATTGATGCAACCTATAGTTCTATCAGAATGACCCTTTGTCATGTTGGAGTCCTCACACAAGTTGTTTCTCAATCATACACATGTTTATCACGTTGAAGTACAAAATAGAGATCCCTCTTTTCTTTAGAATCCTTCACATGATTTTTTTAGGTATAATATCATAACCTTTAACTAAATTAATGAATATCATATGAAGGTCGTTTCTTATTCTAAAAACTTCCATTAAATACCTCACTTACACCTTATTAAACATGAAATCAAATTAGTTATATGATACTTTGGAAACTCAACTCCTTTCAATTATCCTCTCCAACAACCTCATTATATAATTCATTAATTTGATACCTTTTAGTTTGAATATTTTAAATATATCCTTTCTTCTTGTGCATTAGAGACTAAAGGTTTCCGTATATGTATGGCTAAGACTGAATATACGAGTGCACTTTTGATGGAAGCAATGGTGAAGGAATCGAAGTGAAGATTGATGACGATAACATTCAAAAGAGATTATTTTAGACACTTGGGATCTATTTTGCAAATGATGGGGAAATCGATGGAGATGTTACTGTTACTAATAGAATAAATGCAGGTTGGCTAAAGTGGAGAGGAGCCTCTACTATTCTCTGTGATAAAACAATTCCTTTGAAAATCAAAGGAAAGTTTTACAAAGCAACCGCGAGACCTGTTATGCTCTATGGATCTAAATGTTGGCCTGTGAACTGTATACATGTGCTAAGAATGGCAGTAGCAGAAATGAAAATGCTTAGGCAGATGTGTGGACACACACACACGTGAAGATCGGATTCGGAATGATGAAATCAGAAGGAAAGTTGGTATAGCTCCGATCATGGATAAGATGCGAGAAAATCGCTCAAGGTGGTTTGACCATTTGCAAAGGAGATCAATTGATGCAAAAGTTAGGAGTTGCGAGTTTTAGGATGTTGAGCCGACTAAGAGAGGGCGAGGAAGGCCCAAGAAATGTAGGAATGAGACTATAAGAAGGGATCCTAGTTTTTTGGATCTAAGCCCGAGAATAACCCAAGATGATCTGAATGGAGGCAAAGAATCCAGGTAGCAGACCCTACTTTATGTGGAAAAAGGCTTTTTTGTTGTTATCTCCTTTCTTCTTGTATAAAGTTATATCAAAATGATTCTTTGGTCAAGTTGGAATCCTCTCACAAACTGTTTCTCGGTCTCGGTCATACATATGTTTATCATGTCAACATACAAAATAGAGATCCCTCTTCGAATCTTCACGTGATTTTTCCAAGCATAATATCATAAGCTTTCTCTAATGAATAACATATGAAGGTCGTTTCTTATTCTAAAAACTTCCATTAAATACCTCACTTACACCTTATTAAGCATGAAATGAAATTAGTTATATGCTACTTTGGAATCTTAACTCCTTTCAGTTATCCTCTCCAATAGCCTCGTTATATAATTCACTAATTTGATACCATCTTTTTTTGTACGCACCTCTTTTTTTTGAAATCATGCCCAAATCTGGCCCCAAACTTCTTCCTCTCTTTTTTTGTAGCAGCCTCCTCCAACATGGGCTCAACTTTTCTTCTCCCCTCTTCTTTTTTTATAACTGCAACCCGATATGGGCCCAAACAACTCTGCTTTGGGGTTCCTTCTCCTTTTTTAAAGCAACATTATAGAGCCCATGTTGGAGTATTTGGTTATGCGCCTATTATGTTGTAGATGGGTAAATGGATATCTCCAGGATCCATTTACCCCATCCATATGTTTAGTCCCACATCTAGCAACGGTGGAACTTGGAGGCTCTGTGGAGACTATATAAGGAGCCCCAGACCTCCTGTAACCATTGAGAAAAAGCAATGAAGCATATTCCCCTTTGAGGGCTTCTCCCGTGGTTTCATCCCGCTCCTTAGGGAGTAGGGTTCCATGTAAAATTTGTGTATTATTCAATTTCTTTATCTTTATTCTCTGATTCCGCTTCTGCTTTCTATTTTCTGACATGGTATCAGAGCGGGTCGTTCTTGGTTGATTTTTGAAGATTTGATTCTTGAAGAATATTTTTGTTCAAAATTGTTCATGTTCTGATCGCGATTGGACTCTCTGTTGGTTTTTAAAGATTCATTCTTGAAGATGATTGTTCGGAGAAGAGTTTCAATCCTTAGGGTTTCCTTGAAACCCTAATTTAAAAAGATCAAGCCATCTCGCGCTTCCTCTTGTGTAGAGGTGGCAGCTCCACCGCATCTCCCTCGGATGCACCAACCACGCCACACCTCTAGGCAGCTTCATTCCAGGGCTAGCGACATATCTCCAAGAGGTTCTACATCTCCTTCATGAATCCAAGCGCGAGAATCATCCTCCGCGCGCGGAACCATAGCTCCAGGACCATCTGTCTCCGTCCAGAATCTTGGCTTCTGTCCAGATCTCACGGGGTTGCTGCCATCGATAGCGATCGCCAGGACATGTTCCATCCATGGCCTCTTCTCACAGTACGAAGACGACGAAGGAGCCACAACCCACGCGGTCTCCTGCCGCGCAGCGCCTCTCCGGATCCAGACGAATCTCCTCCGCGCGCATCTCCAGCGTCATGCGGCGCTGTGCCTTCCTAGCCGCTCGACCTCTAGGAAGAGACCCTCCCTATCTCCAGGCGACAACTCCGCCCCGGCATCAGGCGGTGGTACCTCCTGTGATTTCCCCAGGCACACGACGACGCAGTCCCGATTCCTCTCCCCATGCGTAGAGCCTTCCCGATTCCTCCTTCCTGCGATTTCCCCCAGCACGCTGCGACGCAGATGCGCCAAGGCGGCGGCCCCATCGAGCATCCCCCGCGGTTGCGACGGGCGACTGAAGGTGTTCCCCAAGGCGACGACGCAAATCAGGTGGGTTTCCATCGGGGAGCCCTATCGACGCACCATCGAGCCCTCGGGGGGCTTCGTGCCTCGTTCAAGAAAGGGCAAAACCTAAACAGGGTTTTCCCCCATTACGTGCCGAGGTGGGCCATAAAAAATTAATTAAATTAATTAGAATTGTAGGGGGCCTTGTCCTGTTAAAAAAAGGAGGAACGCATGCTAAAAAAAGAGCTCCACAGTATTGTAAGCTCAATTGGGCCATTTTTTTTGGGGTCCAATTGGACCATATTTTTTGTGTTAAAAAAAGGAGAATGTTGGGCCCAAGTGGGCCGGAAAAAAAAGGAAAAAATTGGTAGAAAAAAGGGCGCATACATGCAAAAGCCGTACGTAATTAAAAAAATGATTCAAAAAAATACGGCTATAAAAAATGATGAAAATAGCCGGAAAAAATTGAGAAGAAAAGCAGAAAAAATATTGTCCGCTTATTTGGTTTTTTGTTTTCTTCCCATGTCTTCTCCCAACTTTGTTGTTGTCATTATTCCAGCAAGTATGGGAGAAAGGGGGAGTATTGTGTATAGTCACAGGTCTTGCTCCAGATTCAGATGTCAGATTCCCCATATTCAGAGGCCAGCCGAATCCAGACTCTACAGTTCAGAGATATTCAGGCTCGACATCAGATTTGTTCCGAGTCTCTAGTTTCAGACATGCACGAGTATGCGGTCTTCTTTTCAGATGTGCACATGTTTGTCATCTTTTGTCGTGGTCTCCATCATTCTTCTTGTTTTATCGGCCAGAGTTTTCATGTGAGCCATATGGACTCTAGAGTAGAGGACCATTCCCTATGCCATGTTGGCAAGGGTTTTCATGTGGTATCATAGGTGCTCCAGAGTAGAGTACCATTCTCTGTGCCAGATGGGAGAGACACAGTTCTTCGTCGAGGAGACTTCTTTCAGACTCCATTCTCCAGTGACCGTGGACTCCGACGAGGATTTCACTTCCACGACCTTTTCAGTTCGGCCCTTTCCAGAGATGGAGCAGTTGTCCACATTGTTGTGGCGGGCTAGAGTTCTCCATGTGGAGACTCATTTTCAGTTGCAGTGACTCTGACAGGCGCAGTACAGAGCACATGCTCTCCGACGAGGAGATTCAGTTGACTCACACTCCAGCCAGTTCGTCCTCTTCACCTGCACGGCATGAGAAGCAACATCCTCGACAGCAGCCGGCAGTTGTGCGCGTTGAATTGATATTGTTTGTAGTGTCATGTATTGTGAGTTAAGTTTCTTTCTGTTTGTCCAAGCTGAGCATTGCATGCTCCAGCTTGAGGGGGAGTGTTGGAGTATTTGGTTATGCGCCTATTATGTTGCAGATGGGTAAATGGATATCTCCAAGATCCATTTACCCCATCCATATGTTTAGTCCCACATCTACTAGTGGTGTGACTTCGAGGCTCTGTGGAGGCTATATAAGGAGCCCCATACCTCCTGTAACTATTGAGAAAAAGCAATGAAGCATATGCCCCTTTGAGGGCCTCTCCTGTGGTTTCATCCCGCTCCGTAGGGAGTAGGGTTCCACGTAAAATTCATGTGTTCTTCAATTTCTTTATTTCTCTGATTCCGCTTCCGCTTTCTATTTTCTGACATCCCTTTTCTTCAAGTAGCAGCATATGACCCTGTTCTTCTTCCTTTTTTTCTTTTTTCCCTGATCATCTCTTTTATTTTTCAACCATTTCATTTTTTCCGTTTCTTTCAGAAACATGCCCAATAGGCCTGCACAGAAAGGGAGAAAGTAGGTGGGAAATAAAAGAACACGGGCTTGGGAGCCAAAGTACGAGGGAAACAATCCCACTTTCTCTTTACCTTTCATTTCTAGGGTTCTTACAGAGGAACCCATCGACATATGGAGTCCCGTCGCCTCTGCTATTCATGGTAGAAGTCGTGCTTCGTTGCTGATTAGCAGCGTGCCTACAACTACTCCGAGTACTTGCTTTGCTAGAGAAAACCAGCGAGAGGAGGAGATGCCAAGGGCAAACGACAATATGTGGTGTAGTGTAGGCTGGTGTCTCTTGTTGATGCCGGTTGGCTGCTAGTGCAACAACCCCTCTGCTCGATGGATCCCAAGTGCAACCCGAACACACAACAGCATCTCCAGCGCACTCCAGCCCGAACCGATGGGTGTTGCAACCATACTTGTTTCCACAATCGAATGCAGATAAGATCGCTCGAGCCACAGTGTCGTCTGCGATATGGGAGGAATGATCTCAACATCAACACGAAGCCATTGGGGATGTAGTCGGCATCTATACGTGGCGAAGGATTCAAGAACCCCAACTTTCTTCTTGATAGCATTCTCCATGGGGGCATCAGTGATCTAGGGTTCCGATGAGAACCCATCATGCATGATATTGCGATATGCACATCCTGGAGATGGTGTGGAGGCACACCGAGTCATTGCATGTATGGAGATCATGTGTGGAGAAGTGGCTTGGAGATCTAGGTTTCTAGGAACCCTATAATTTCTTAGTCTTGGTGATGACCTGGAGCCATGAGATCTGAAGCTGTCCTGAATTAGGGTATGTGGAATCTTAGTTCTCCTCTGTACTCGAAACCCTAGTTCCACTCTGAACTCAACAACAAAAATCTTCAAAACTTTGAACAATATGAATAATAACCAACCTTAAAAATAGAATCAAACTGTTGAATTGAACTGCTCTGATACCATGTTGAAATATAAAATACGGAAGAAAAATTGATAATCAAAACGAGAAATCAAACAAACATAAACATTTTGTTTTTCTTGGAACCCTGTTCTCTACGGAGCGGAACGACGACAGAAGGTCTTAAAGGGCCATATGTTATATTAGAATTTCTTAATGAGTACAGAGGGTGTGGGACTTCTTTTATAATAACTCCACAGATAGACCAAGTCCCAGAAATAGTAGATGTGGGACTAAACATGAATGGGGGTAATTGGATCTCTCCAAGATCCAATTGGTGGAGAGATCCAATTACCCCTCTATTATATACCCAACAGAAGCCACGCCGTGAATTATGTTATTAATCATCATCGTTGATGCAAAATTGCCTATCAAGATAATGTAATTTAGTCACCATGTTTTCATCGTTTCACTTTGCGTGTTCCGTTGTGTTGTCTTTGTACATAAATAAGAGCCTGAAAGAGACAAATTAGCACAAAGATTTGCAACACATCTTTGTTGGGTATGCTCGGAATCAAGAGGGGTAACCATGTTTTAATCCTAGCTCACAATATCACTATGTCAATTGCATGTGATTTTCTTCGAGTCCATCCCTTTCTTATCTGTTGTAAGGAACCATGCTTCATTGAACCTTTCAAGGACACCCTAGACTACTTAATTTGTGTCTGATATACATATACCTCACGATATTACAAATGTTCCTATGCAGGATGACCATAAATTCATAGTTTAGACAAACATCATAATCCTCCTTCCTCTGCCATCGTCTTCAACTTAGGTAATCTTTGAGCTGAAACTTTTCAGAATGATGCTATCTCGAGTGACACGGGTTCTTGCGAGGAAACAAATAACATGTACAATCTTACTCTTCTGATTGCTCTTTAGAAGATGTTGTGAATTGCATATGATCTCCAAGGAAATGTTAGTTGTTTACCATATTGTTGGCTACGAAGAATTTACAGAGAGACCATCATCATAACATCATCATAACAACTCCATATTTCTCTCACTCAGGCTCTTCTCTAGCGCAGAGGTGGAGATGATAGCATTTATATCTAGAGAAACCTCAACTTTAGAGGACCTACCTACTGGATGCAAGATATTTGGATCCAAGTGGGTCTTCATTGTAATGTACAAGATAAACATCCATTGCTAGCATCACGCCAAATTTCGTTTGACTTGTGATCGAAATTCAACATAAATGGCCAAAATTTCAGCCTTCAGGGTTGCCGGTAAAAGTGCTGGTGATCAAAATGGCCGAAAATTTCGACCTAAATTCGACCAAATGTCGGCTACCTTGGCCAGTCACCGATATGGTGACCAAAACCAATATTTAAGGCCTTGATTGCTAGACACAAGGCCAGATTAACTGCTAGATGGTTTACCCAAACACATAGGGTGTACTTTTTTGATACTTCCTCTCTTTCTGCATGGCTAGAGGATTGAGCATATAAGAGACAGAGAAAAGATCTCAAAGTCAGCAGACTAGTAGATAATGTTGCAGTCAATCTCAAGCAAGGATAAAGGCTTACTAGTTGTGTCTTTCCGAGCCTATGCTAAGTAGAATCATGGTCTGGGATCCTAGGAAAAATACAGCTAAGCAACAAAACAAGTAGGAGGTTTTTCAGGGAAAGCTAAGTGTTAAAGAATGCAAGCTCAACCGAAAGGCAATAACTATAGAGAAATAGTTGGCGGAGCGGGAGTCAAATATGCTCTTTCTCATCTATTTATTAAGTCTATTAAGTAGAGGAGTAGGCTTCACGGAAAAAGCCTTGGCTTCTTCCCCTCATACTAGCCCACCTCATACGTGGAGCCACAAAGGTCTTTTACTACTAGATTTGATGTTTCTTGGCTTCCTATATGAATATCTGGGAATGCGTTGTAGTTCGTCCGAGCCTTCCTTCAGACGATCTTGGATTTTCCGTTAGATCTTCAAAGAATGACTTATTTGTCAACTCCAAGGATTCTCCTCTCCATGGTTGTATACAATGACTGACCTTTATGCCAAGTAGATGTAAAGAAAGCACTTGTGTATGGAGAACTACAAGAGGTGATACATATATAGAAACATTAGAGTTTAAAGCTTTAGGGGGTGATGAACGTCGAATTTGCCTCTTTAATAATCTAAAATTGTCGTAGCATAGAAGGCAAATTCGGTTCAGCAAAAACCACAGTCCTTTGAATGCTGTGGAGTATTTATACTTGGCAAGTCTACCAAGGTCGAACACAAGGACACAACTACCTAATCTATTTATTGAATTTTGATTCATGAAGCACAAGTGTGAAATATTTCTCAATTTCAGGTCCACATGATGTACTATGCATTTAAAACACAACGATATGATGCATGCTATTTTTAGTTGGTTTTTATAAAATTATAAGAGGATGCATGAAAATAATGCAAGGGAATTTATAGACAGACTAAAGATTACAAATATACCCTAAAAATATGAGCAACATAATAGAAAATGAAATCAGAGTCATTTTAATCCCAACATTAAAAACAATCATCAAATCAGAGCACAGACAAAGAGAGCAAGGTCCTCATTTATCACACAAAAAAATCACTTCATTTAAAACAGTGGCAAATGAGAAAAGTAAACATGCTATGATGTAGAGGAAGAAACAAGGATCAAAATGACACTAAAATCATGCAATTTGGACCTACGATGCTCAAGTTATGAAGAAAACAATGCAGGGGCATAATTGTAATAAAAATGCAAGAAAAATACACGGTAAATATTACATTTAGGTCCCTAGAGGGACCTAAATGCAAATAATAAAAACCGCCTGGGCCCCTTTATAATTTTTTAATGCGCGGGGGCCTTTTTGCAATTTCCAGAAATCAGAGGGGCCTTCCTGTAAAATACCAAGCACGCACGTGAGGCACGTGCCTGGGGACCATTATGCAAATATCAAAAACACCAGGGTCTTTCATGCAATTTTCCCAACACCCCACGTCCTGTACACGTGAGAGACTGGGCTCGGAAGGTTGCTTCAGGTTCGGGACACGTGGCTGCATCTGGAGGTTTGGATTGAGGTTCGGTGTGACCCGAGCCTAATGGTCTGGAGGAGAGGCTCGGGGGGCCACGTGTCGTCATGATAGCCGTCCGATCGAAGTGATCGGATGGTACCTGTATCTTCTCCCCCGCCATGTATCACCGGAGGAGGCGGGGCTCCGGCGAACTTGGTGGAGCTCCACCGCCCGCCACTGGCTCGCCTGAAGGTCGGGGAAGATGGCTACGCTCTTGGCGAAGCTTGTGGAGGCCAGGCGTAGCTCCTTCGATGTCTAGAATGGCGAGACGGAGGAAGGTAATCAGCGTGAAGGCTCGAGACCGGCAAGGTGGCTTGAACTCCGGCCATTGACCTGCAATCGTTAAAAGTGATAGCCGAAGCATGCGTGAATTTCGTGGAGATGTGAAGTGAGTGATGCGAGGTGAGTGGTGGTCCAATGGGGCGGAGAGAGTGGTGGACCTGGGCTCCTCCGGTGGTGGAAGAGGAGATGGGTCGGAGCGAGGGGGAGGGTCTGGAGAAGGGAGAGGTAGTCGGCGAGGATGTTCAATGATTGGTGAAGGTCGGAGGGTAGTCAGGAGAGGTTGGCGGCAAGTGATGAGTTTGGGAAAAATCAAAGAAATAAAAGGAAAAATTGCCTCGCCGGAGCAAGGCGATTGGCGGAGGAGGTAGCTTGGGCTGAGGCTCAAGAGAGCCTCAGGTCGTCGCCCGGCGAGGTCAGCTGAGCCTCGGAGCTTGAGCAACCACCATGGTGGCGGAGCTTATGTGACGCCCCTCCCCAGGGATCCAGATACTCAGCAAATACACATCCACAACATATGATTCTACATTCGAATTACCAAGCTGTGACAAACTTGAAGGAGATAAGTAAAGAAGGAAGAATTTCTTTTTCATTCCATTCATACATCACGTCCACAAATAGAATATTGTTGTACATTGCCATACAAAGCCACATGGATAGATACATCTTTTTGTCTCTCTAAATATAAGTACAGGTTAAAAACAAATAGCAGGAATTCAACTGTACCACAAAACAGTACTGCAACAAGTCAACTACAACCGCTTACTGCTACGGCTGCTGCTCCTGTAAACCTGCCGAATTCACGCAAATAGGTTTATGAGCAAAGCGCCCAATACAGATATAAAATAACAACTAAAAAGGTAAACAACAGGTGTACAACAAATAGTTATGAGGACCCACAACTATAAACAACTTCCCCGTTTCCAACATCCACTAAGAAATGACACTCCACAAAGAACAACCATCCCATGGAAAGCGACTTCTAATCAACTCGATTTCTAGTTCCAACCCAAATATGAATATCTAGTGTACACAAATTGTAACTTATAAGAGAATAGGACGATGCTAGAAAAATAATCTAAGTCCACATTCCATCAACCGGGTTCACGATAGAAGGGCATGATTTGATTCAACACATTTGATCCTGGATAATCGTTACTAATTAAATAGTTTTACAGCTTTTTATTTAACAAGTCTCAGTGTCTTTCCTCACAAAGGTGTATCCGGGTACTTATACATGGGGCCAACACCTATAAGTACCTAGATGTCACGTCAGAAAGGAAAGAAGAGCTTGGACGGTAGTTTAATGATGCTTACGATCACCACTCACACCCCCCGTTAGTAACACACATTCTCAAGAGGATCACATAGAGCCCATAGGCCTCATCGCCATGCGGAGAACACACCGAACCCAAACGCGCAGCACAAAGCACAAGGCGCAAACCACTCGATGCCATGGCGGAAAAATCACTAAGACGCCAAAAGGATCACTAAGTAGTGCACACAACACACGGTGAGCTAAAGCAGCATTAATCTATCGACCGGGTTATCTACGGTTGTCCAAACTCTATTCGAGTTTCCAAGGAGGCATGCTTCTCCTATGGAGGTTTATTTCTCTTTATCAAAAAGCTTAATATTCAAATTGTTTCATGTGAGATCACTTAGGCGCTAGGCCAACTTGACTCGAATAGTAGTACTCTCACGGTTTTCACTATTTATATTACAATATATATATACATAATCGAGCAACTAAGTTAAGATAACACGTAGAGAGTTCCAGCCACTAAGGCCCTTAAATCCCCAAGCTAAGATAACAGTCTAGTCAAAAATAAATTTGATTAGAAACTAGGATTAAATCTGATCTCCGTGATGGATGTGATTGGGAATCGGAACCAAAATCGAATCTGGTTCCGACTCCTCCCACGCGTACCATGTGCACCCTGCATCTTTAACATGCTCGCATATGCTTCCACATGTATGGCCACCCATCGGATTAGGAGCCAGACGAAATTTCCAACTTCCACTTAATGATCTCACAATTGTTTTAACCCATTAAGTTGCACTGTCCAGTGCAATCAAAATGGCATCACCATTCTAAACGGTTGATCTAGATCTCAGAAAGTTTGCCTTATTATGCTCATACCAATATCTCAAAGATCCTACGCACAAAAATCCTTAAATGATGCTTGAGTTGGGAAAGACCTGATAATTGACTTTCTATTTTTGTTAATAATGTCAGAGAAAAGGTGTTGAGCACACAAGAAAGAATAATATTTATAATAAATCATGATCATTATTCGGAACACATGCATTTGCAGGAGCGTTCTTCCTTCCTTATCACTATCTAACACTTAAATACATTATATGATTACCCGCAAATTATTCCATTATACATAAGGATACAAGCCATTGGTGGATTTTCCTTGCAAACAAACACATAAAGTGTGTGGAATATACTTAAGCAGATCCATTTTTTTCAGAAGCACTTGGGAAATTCTCGTTTAGGTGTATGGAACCTTTTACTTAACCTTTCCTTGATCTTACATGTGAACTGTATTATATATGCATTTCTTTACATACCTAGGATTTATTCTTGATTATATAAAACTAAATTCATATATAGAGCTATACCTATGGTTCTAAGCCTTTTTTTTATTTGACATTCTTACCCTGGAGAAATTCCTTAATCCAGATAAGCAATGAAACATCTGATTAACGAAGCTACTTCTGGAAAAGATCTCTTGATGAATGTGTATTAAATATAATCACCACAATAAACTAATACACATTTCCAAAGATATAATGGACAGATTTAATTTTAAATAACATTGGAACTGCTAGGTGATGGTTCAGATTCATCCAGACTCTTGCAGATGTCAAATTTCTTGAACATTATTCTTGCATGTGAAATGGTATTCGTGGCATGTGCT
Organism: Ottelia alismoides; assembly: GCA_037367405.1. NCBI lineage: Eukaryota > Viridiplantae > Streptophyta > Magnoliopsida > Alismatales > Hydrocharitaceae > Ottelia > Ottelia alismoides. The sequence goes on along the minus strand of JAZKJV010008002.1, from coordinate 169,646 downwards.
AGACTTCTATGACAGTCCTCAGATCATAGCCCAAATTTTCTTATCTTGGCTTCGATTCCGATGTGGGTCACTCCAAAGGAAAAAGGTATACCAAAGATATGTCGGTATTGTTTAAGTGTCTTCATGTATTTATGTTTGATAAGATTTAAATTTTCTTCTCCTATATCCTGCAAAATCTGAGAAGGGCAGTCTGCGATATAATTTAAACATATTGACAAATCATATCCGTAATATTCTGGACCCAATACACTTTATATCGACTAATTCCAATTGGAATGTGCCTTAGTTAAATTTCAAAAGACAACTAATCATTTGGAACCTTATAAAAACACAACTAAAAGTTGTCTGCTCACCATTTATGAAGTCATGCCACTAAGTTATTATAGAAAATAAGGTTTACAGAACAAATATGCAGAACGATTGATGCATCATTACAATCACGCCCCCAAGGGAAAAATAGATACCTTTCCAATACACTACCCGATCAGTAGGATCGAATGCTTCAAAAAAATCTACATTTTAACAACAACCTTGCCACATGATCTCCCTTGCTAGAAAAACAACCCATGTTCTCCAGATTCATGCTACAACAATGGAAAACATGTGTAGTACAGTAGATCAAATCACATACAAAAAGGCACGGACACCACCAGAAGAAAAACACGATCTACAAAAATGTGGAATCATAGAATCACAAATGCGAAGGAGGGACATTGAGGATATGTGGTTCTCGTTACCTTTCAGGAGGATAGATCATCAGTTTGTCATGGGTGGTGTCCCTACCCAATCCGGCTACCCGCATGCGCAACACAACACCAAACCAACACGGTTCGACAACGATAAACAAAATCCATCTCATAGGAGGACAAGTTGCGGAAACGACAGCAAAAGGGGGGAGATCCGTACCTTGCGGGGGTGAGGAATGAGTCCCCCGCGACGCGCTCTTCACGGTGGTGCCTTTGGTTTCACGATCAGGCATTCCGGTGACTTTGACGGCGTTCCGGCGAGCTCTAGGGCGGAGCTCCGGCATCCTTGGCTTGGGAAAAAGGGTTCTGGTCGACCTAGCCTAAGTCAAGTCCCTTTTATACCCGTGTTCGGATAAATGGATTCGGGTTCGGATCCGGGTCCGGTTTTTGACCCACAGTCGTAAAATGACCGTATCTCCCTCATCCGATGTCGGATTTGGACGTTCTTGGACTCGTTGGAAAGATCTCGACGAGCACCACGCGATGGACTCCTAATTTGATTTTTTTGAACTTTAGGTAAGTACAGATTTTGCAATTGAGCCCAGACTTCGGTAATTTTTGCAATTTAGTCCCTGTTCGGGTTTCGGGGTTTTACATCATAAAAATCTCAAAGGAAGTCTCGTCCTCGTGACTTGATGTGTGATCCTACTAGTCTCATAATCGCGTGATATATAAAAATATCAAAGAAAAGGACGAACCCATAAAAATCTCAAAGAGAGCTAAGCTTGGGGCTTCGGACTTCTATACTAGTGAGCAAGTGGGGATACTTATCCTTAATATCGGTCTCCGGTTCCCAACACATAACAAGAGTATGATTGAAGGTTAAACAAATTATGGAATAAAATTCTATATTTCGAAACCATACCTCGGACAACAGAAACGGAGGCAGGGGCCTACTCTTCACTAATGGCATTCAACTGCACTCGTTGTGCCTGCGAATAATCGGGTCCTGCTGCACTATGTGTATGCTGAGGGGTACCCGAACCACTAGCCCGTTTGGGACAATATGCTATGAAATGACCAGGCTGACGGCAATGGAAACAAACTCGTGGTGAGAACGATCCTCCCGAAGTCATATTGTCTCCTTGCGATTGGCGGCCTAGTGGGTGTACTGGAGGTCGGGAAGATGCTGCACCACGACTATCCAAAGCTTGTCCCAAAGTGTGAGACGAAGTAGAACCTGTGTTAGTTGGGGCTGCTGCAAATGGGTGGAAACGATGATTTCTGTGAGAACGGAGAGAATCTCGATGTGACGTTCTTTTGTACTGTTCAGTATGGGACTGTGTCTGTCCTACATGCTGTCTCCTCTGAATAGCCTCCCACCTTGTTACCTTTGCTGTCACCTCCTTGATCGAGGTGAGGTCCAAGGTAGACAAACGATCTTGTACTTCTTCTCTCATGCCACGGATGAACTTCTGCAAATTCTCTCGTGGGTAGACTGTAGTGGCAGGAGAGTGGTGTGCAAGCTCAGTATAACGGATCATGTACTCCTGAGCTGTCATGGAGCCCTGTTTCAGCTCTGCAAACTCTCTCCTCCTCTCTTCAATCCAATGGTCTGGATAGAGTTCTTCGCGAAACTCGTCCACAAATACCTCCCAAGTAATCGGCTCTGTGAGGTGCTCCTTGATGGCATTCCACCATCTCTCAGCATATCCAACCAATGAAAATTCTACAAAAGTAAGCCAACTATCTGCTGGAGCACGGATAATCCGTAGCACCTTGGACACATGCTCCATCCAAAACTCTGCGTCAACTGGTGTAGTAGTGCCAAGGAATTGTGGTACTTGGGATCTCTGGTAAGCAGTGTATGTATTATGGTGCTTCTGCAAAACATCCAGATCCGCATCTTGTTCTGAATCTAGCGATGGCATTGGATGTACGTTGGACTCAAAGGTCTGTATGAGGGGTCAGACTGCTCTTGAAGCCTCTTCTCTAACTGCTCCTGGCGCTGCTGGATGCCCTGAACGGCCTGAACTAGCAGGGCCAACTGCTGCGCCACATCTGGGTCAACTCGTGGCGGCATGGTCCTGCACGAGAACCATAACATTAATATCTTTTTACCTTCGAGAGACATGAGGACATGTAACTAAATCTACTGATCTCCTGGGACTCGTGTAGGCTCAAGATCCATATACTATCCGTATTTCGAATACCACATAAGAATCACATTTGTGAAGTATATTGGAGTATCATTGCTCTGATACCATGCTGTGACGCCCCTCCCCAGGGATCCAGATACTCAGCAAATATACATCCACAACATATGATTCTACATTCGAATTACCAAGCTGTGACAAACTTGCAGGAGATAAGTAAAGAAGGAAGAACTGCATTTTTTTTCTTTTTCATTCCATTCATACATCACGTTCACAAAAAAGAATATTGTTGTACATTGCCATACAAAAATAGCCACATGGATAGACACATCTTTTTGTCTCTCAAAATATAGTACAGGTACAAAAACAAATAGCGGGAATTCAATTGTACCACAAAACAGTGCTGCAACAAGTCAACTACAGCCGCTTACTGCTACGGCTGCTGCTCCTGTAAACCTGCTGAATTCACGCAAATAGGTTTATGAGCAAAGCGTCCAATACGGATATAAAATAACAACTAAAAAGGTAAACAATAGGTGTACAACAAGATAGTTATGAGGACCCACAACTATAAACAACTTCCCCGTTTCCAACATCCACTAAGAAACGACACTCCACAAAGAACAATCATCCCATGGAAAACGACTTCTAATCAACTCGATTTCTAGTTCCAACCCAAATATGAATATCTAGTGTACACAAATTGTAACTTATGAGAGAATAGGACGATGCTAGAAAAATAATCTAAGTCCACATTCCATCAACCGGGTTCACGATAGAAGGGCATGATTTGATTCAACACATTTGATCCTGGATAATCGTTACTAATTAAATAGTTTTACGGCTTTTTATTTAACAAGTCTCAGTGTCTTTCCTCACAAAGGGGCATCCGGGTACTTATATGTGGGGCCAACACCTATAAGTACATAGATGTCACGTCAGTAAGGAAAGAAAAGCTTGGACGGTAGTTTAATGCTGCTTACGATCACCACTCACACCCCCTGTTAGTAACACACATTCTCAAGAGGATCACATAGAGCCCATAGGCCTCATCGCCATGCGGAGAACACACCGAACCCAGACGCGCAGCACAAAGCACAAGGCGCAAACCACTCGACGCCATGGCGGAAAAATCACTAAGACGCCAAAAGGATCACTAAGTAGTGCACACAACACACGGTGAGCTAAAGCAGCATTAATCTCTCGACCGGGTTATCTACAGTTGTCCAAACTCTATTCGAGTTTCCAAGGAGGCATGCTTCTCCTATGGAGGTTTATTTCTCTTTATCAAAAAGCTTAATACTCAAATTGTTTCATGTGAGATCACTTAGGCGCTAGGCCAACTTGACTCGAATAGTAGTACTCTCACAGTTTTTCACTATTTACATTACAATATATATATATATATATATATAAAATCGAGCAACTAAGTTAAGATAACACATAGAGAGTTCCAGCCACTAAGGCCCTTAAATCCCCAAGCTAAGATAACAGTCTAGTCAAAAATAAATTTGATTAGAAACTAGGATTAAATCTGATCTCCGTGATGGATGTGATTGGGAATCGGAACCAAAATCGAATCTGGTTCTGACTCTTCCCATGCATACCATGTGCACCCTGCATCTTTAACATGCTCGCATATGCTTCCACATGTATGGCCACCCATCGGATTAGGAGCCAGACGAAATTTCCAACTTCCACTTAATGATCTCACAATCTTTTTTAACCCATTAAGTTGCACTGTCCAGTGCAATCAAAATGGCATCACCATTCTAAACGGTTGATCTAGATCTCAGAAAGTTTGCCTTATTATGCTCATACCAATATCTCAAAGATCCTATGCACAGAAATACTTAAATGATGCTTGAGTTGGGAAAGACCTAATAATTGACTTTCTATTTTTGTTAATTATGTCAGAGAAAAGGTGTTGAGCACACAAGAAAGAATAATATTTATAATAAATCATGATCATTATTCGGAACACATGCATTTGCAGGAGCGTTCTTCCTTCCTTATCACTATCTAACACTAAAATACATTATATGATTACCCACAAATTATTCCATTATACATAAGGATACAAGCCGTTGGTGGATTTTCCTTGCAAACAAACACACAAAGTGTGTGGAATATACTTAAGCAATCCATTTTTTTCAGAAGCACTTGGGGAATTCTCGTTTAGGTGTATGGAACCTTTTACTTAACCTTTCCTTGATCTTACATGTGAACTGTATTATATATGCATTTCTTTACATACCTAGGATTTATTCTTGATTATATAAAACTAAATTCATACATAGAGCTATACCTATGGTTCTAAGCCTTTTTTTTATTTGACATTCTTACCCTGGAGAAATTCCTTAATCCAGATAAGCAATGAAACATCTGATTAACGAAGCTACTTCTGGAAAAGATCTCTTGATGAATGTGTATTAAATATAATCACCACAATAAACTAATACACATTTCCAAAGATATAATGGACAGATTTAATTTTAAATAACATTGGAACTGCTAGGTGATGATTCAGATTCATCCAGACTCTTGCAGATGTCAAATTTCTTGAACATTATTCTTGCAGGTGAAATGGTATTCGTGGCATGTGCTAGACTTCTATGACAGTCCTCAGATCATAGCCCAAATTTTCTTATCTTGGCTTCGATTCCGATGTGGGTCACTCCAAAGGATAAAGGTATACCAAAGATATGTCGGGATTGTTTAAGTGTCTTCATGTATTTATGTTTGATAAGATTTAAATTTTCTTATACTATATCCTGCAAAATCTGAGAAGGGCAGTCTGCGATATAATCTAAACATATTGACAAATCATATCCGTAATATTCTGGACCCAATACACTTTATATCAACTAATTCCAATTGGAATGTGCCTTAATTAAATTTCAAAAGACAACTAATCATTTGGAAACTTATAAAAACACAACTAAAAGTTGTCTGCTCACCACTTACGAAGTCATGCCACTAAGTTATTATAGAAAATAAGGTTTACAGAACAAATATGCAGGACGATTGATGCATCATTACAATCACGCCCCCGAGCGAAAAATAGATACCTTTCCAATACACTACCCGATAAGTAGTATCGAATGCTTCAAAAAAAATCTACATGTTAACAACAACCTTGCCACATGATCTCCCTTGCTAGAAAAACAACCCATGTTCTCCAGATTCATGCTACAATAATGGAAAATATGTGTAGTACAGTAGATCAAATCACATACACAAAGGCACGAACACCACCAGAAGAAAAACACGATCTATAAAAATGTGCAATCATAGAATCACGAATGTGAAGGAGGGACATTGAGGATATGTGGTTCTCGTTACCTTTCAGGAGGATAGATCATCAGTTTGTCATGGGTGGCGTCCCTACCCAATCCGGCTACCCGCATGCGCAATACAACACCAAACCAACACGGTTCGACAACGATAAACAAAATCCATCTCATAGGAGGACAAGTTGCGGAAACAACAACAAAAGGAGGGAGATCCGTACCTTGCGGGGGTGAGGAATGAGTCCCCCGCGACGCGCTCTTCACGGTGGTGCCTTTGGTTTCACGATCGGGCACTCCGGTGACTTTGACGGCGTTCCGACGAGCTCTAGGGCGGAGCTCCGGCGTCCTTGGCTTGGGAAAAAGGGTTCTGGTCGACCTAGCCTAAGTCAAGTCCCTTTTATACCCGTGTTCGGATAAATGGATTCGGGTTCGGATCCGGGTCCGGTTTCTGACCCACAGTCGTAAAATGACCGTATCTCCCTTATCCGATGTCGGATTTGGACGTTCTTGGACTCGTTGGAAAGATCTCGACGAGCACTACGCGATGACTCCTAATTTGAATTTTTTGAACTTGAGGTAAGTACAGATTTTGCAATTGAGCTCAGACTTCGGTAATTTTTGCAATTTAGTCCCCGTTCGGGTTTCGGGGTTTTACACTTACATGGCATAGTTGCCATGGATCACACCAGGGCTTCAGCCGTCGTCGCCTCCTTGCGAGGGCTCCTCCGCTGTCACCGGAGAGCCGGAGGCTGGGCCGAAGCCCCAGAATGGTGGATGGGGGTTAACGATGGCAGAGAAAGGCTTTTATAGACGGAGAAGGTTGGGCGGTTACATGGTGAAGAGGGGGGTTTCGACGGGGGTTTTAATGGTGAAGGAGTGATGGCGAGTGGTCCTGGAGGTTACGCGAGGAAGGAGGGTAGGGCTACGAGGGAGAGGCGTTAGGAGATCTAGAGGCGGTCGGGAGGAGATGCTAAAAATGGAAGGGGCGGAAGGCGCGCGAGGTGGAACGGTTGGGGAAAGGGGTTACGGAGGTGGAAGACGACCTCCCAGCCGTTGGATCTTTTGATCCGACGGTTAGGATTCGAGCGCAGGTGGATGGCGACGATTAGATCCCTGGATTGATCGAACGGTTAGAAGTTAGGCGCTGACGAGTGGCTGGGATGTGAGCTGAGGGTTTCATCCTATGGCGGTTGAGAGTGGGGTGACGTGGAGTGCGGAGAAGCGTTGGATGGCATATGATCGGGCGGCTGTGGAGAAGGGGCGACGTGGCATGAGGATAGGCGTAGGATGAGAGGAGGATCTAGTGGTTGAGGTTTAGGCACTGGTAAGCGGCGAGGATTAGATCTGGAGACGGATCTGACGACTGGGGAGTGGAGCGGCGGTGGACGGTTCAGATGAAGGCGGAAATGAGTAGATCCGACGGCTCCAGGAGGCGCCGGGTGGCGGAAGGGGAGGCGGACCACGTGGGCGGCCCAGAGGGCGCCACGTGGCCCAATCAGAATATTCAGAAGAATAAATACAAAGAAAAATACAAAAGAAATAGTTAGAGGCAAAATTAGGAAAAAGTCAAAACATGAAAGTTGCTCGTCTCGAGAAGATCTACAACTTTCATGGTGGACAAAAAGTCAAAAGAGGTCATTTATACAAAAAGTATTTCTAGGGGTATTTTTAAGGGGGATAAAAACACCGAATTTTATCTTTTGATTTGTTTTTGTATTTTTTTAGTCTTTTTTAAGGTCAGTGAATTATAAACAATTAATCTATCTTATTTTTAAGGGTTTTTTATGATAAAATAAATACAAAGAAAATAAAGAAAATTAAAAACAATTAAATAAGGTTAATTATACACAATATGATATAAGATAAAAATAAAGAATTAAAGGAGATTTTTATTGGTTTGATTAAGCCAGGGATTTAATATGAGACTTTTAGCATGATGAATACGAGATTCATCAGGGGGCAATCAGAAAGTTTGCTTGCTGTAAAAGGCAATTAATGGCCTTAAGTGCAGTCAAACAATTTGGTTCTAGAAACTTCTAGAGGTGCTGAAAAGCAAGGACTTCGTCAGGTCGTCATTGGATTACTCTTTCTTTTTAGGCAGTCTGAGAGAAGCATAATTTTTTTTAAAAGGAAAAGGGCCTCCACCGCGTAGGTGTATGCCTAAAAACTTCACAATTAATCACCAAAAAAATACGAGAGAGGATTGTTAAGAAAACATACTGGGATACATTATGAGAGGCCCAAGGGTTCCCTTATATAGGAGAAGAACCATTGGGCAAATTACACAAAGATGAAACGAGAAATAGAAAATTACAGAGAGGATAAAACTAAAAATAGTAATTATCTCAACACTCCCCCTCAAGCTGGAACGTAAATATCAATAAGACTCAGCTTGGAACATCTCTGATAAGGTCCTCTTGATAGAGCCTTTGTAAGTATATCTGTTGTCTGGTGCCTAGAGCTGACATGCCTAGTAGTGATAATACCCTTCTGTATCATGTCACGAGCGTAGTGATAATCCACCTCTGGGTTATTTGCAATGAAGAGAGCAACTTGATTATCACATTGGAGGAGCATGGGAAGAGGCACTTCTATAGTCAGGTCAGTAAGAACGGATCTGACCCACATCATCTCTGTACTAGCCTGTGCCATGGCCCTGTATTCCGATTCAACACTTGATCTAGCAACCACAGTCTTCTTCTTACTCTTCCATGAAACAAGAGAATTTCCTATGAACACAACAAATCCAGACGTAGGCTTTCTATCCTTTGGACACCCAGCGTAATCTGCATTTGCGCATGCTGTCACTGAGAGAGATGTGCCTCTGCTGAAAAGAAGTACAGTACCACGTGAAGTCTTCAAGTATCTCAGAATCATATGGACTGCATCCATATGTGCCTGTCTGGGCTGCTCCATAAACTGACTCACTTTGCTCACGGCAAGTGCTATGTCGGGCCTGGTAATAGTTACATATAGTAGCTTGCCAACAAGCTCTCTGTACATTCTCTTGTCGACAGTATCATCATCATAGAACTTCATGTTTGGGTCAAGCGGAGTAGTGGCAGGTCTACAATCTGCCATGCCTGTCTCTGAAAGAAGATCTATAACATACTTTCTCTGGGTCATTACAAGACCATGTTGATTCCTGGCAAACTCTATTCCAAGGAAGTAACGTAAATGTCCAAGGTCCTTGGTCACAAACTGCTGACCTAGGAAGTCCTTGGCACCCTGAATACCCTGCTCGTCATCCCCTGTAATAATAATGTCATCAACATAAACAAGAATGATTGTAATACCTCTCTGGATCTTCTGTATGAACAAGGAGTGATCAGCAGTTGATCTCACAAACCCCTGCTTCTCTATCAAGTCCGAGAGCTTTTGGAACCATGCTCTTGGACTCTGCCCGAGGCCATAGATAGCCTTGTGTAAGATGCAAACCCTCTTACACTCCCCCTCAGCAGCAAACCCTAGTGGCTGCTGCATGTAGACCTCATCCTGTAGGCCACCATAGAGGAATGCATTCTTCACATCAAGCTGATAAAGAGGTCAATCTCGTGTCACAGCAACAGCAAGGAGAATACGTAGAGCAGAATGTCTGGCAACTGGGGAGAATGTATCGTGATAATCCACCCCATATGTCTGGGTGAACCCTCATGCCACAAGTCTCGCCTTATAGTGATCCACACAGCCATCCGCACGGTGTTTCACAGTGAACACCCATTTGCATCCCTCGACTGATGTATCAATAGGAGCAGAAACAAGACTCCACGTACCACATGACTGTAGTGCAACCATCTCCTCCTCCATGGTTAACCTCCACTGACTATTTTTAGAGCCTCTTGATACGTCTGTGGTATCTGCACGGCTGATAGTGCTAGCGTAAATCTCTTAAAATCCTCTGACAACCTGCTCAGAGAAATCTGGGCTGCAAGAGGGTAAGTAGCACATGCCCGTTTCTGCTTTCGCAGAGGAATCGCTACATCAAGATCATCTACCAAGTCCTGGGCATGTATATTTCCCTCTTGAGAGGGTTCCTGCTCCTCATATTGTACAATCAATTCAGTAGTACCATCAGTAGAAATAATATGCTCATTACATACCTGAGGCGTGCTGGATGATGGGTAAGGCTTGTGAGCATGGCGAACAGAGCGAGATCTGCAAGAAACAACACGAGGAAAGAACTGAACCAACGGAGGTAGTGGAGGAGGTGGTGGAAGAGGAGTAGGTGAAGATGAAGGACCAACTGTAGGAGGTGGTGGCATGTATATCTCATCATCAGAGTCATGAAATAAGTCTGTCACCTGTAGGAGAAAAATACATGACCGACTCAAAGAAAGTAACGCCAACATTCACAAAATTATTTCTGGCTTAGTGGATCAAAGCAGCGATACCCCTTTTGGGTACGAGAGTAGCCGACAAACACACACTTGACAACTCTAGGAGAGAGCTTGTCACGCCCTGGAGAGACATCATGAACAAAGGCAACATATCCAAACACGCACGCGAGGTGTAAGAGAGAAGAGATCCTTCTCGGGAAACACAATCGAGTAAGGAATCTTCTCTCCTAACACGGACGAGGGCATACGGTTTACCAGATAACAAGCAGTAAGGACAACATCACCCCGGTAAGCATGAGGAGCATGGCTCTGTATCAACAATGTCCTGGTCACATCAAGTAAGTGACGGTGTTTGCGCTCGGCAACACCGTTCTGCTGGAAAGTGTAGACACATGAGGTCTGGTGAACAATGCCATGGGATCTAAGGAACTCAAAAAGATGTAAGGTGCAAATTCCAAGGTATTGTCAGAACGGATATACTTGACATTTGCAGAAAAAATATTCTTTATTTCATTAATAAAATACTTAATAGCGGATCCATTCTCAGACTTATTTTTTAATAAGAAGACCCAGGAAAGTCTAGAAAAATCATTGACAACTACAAGATAAAAATAGTGTCCTTGGATATCAAGAACACGACTAGGACCACAAATATCTAAATGAAGGAGCTCAAATAGCTGAGAGCTGCTCCGATTCTGACGAGATGGAAAAGATGAACGGTGATGCTTTTCAAGTTGACATGCCTCACACTGAAAGGATGATCTCGTAGAGATCTGCGGGAGAACAAGACATAGCTTTTGTAGAGGAAGATGTCCAAACCTAAGGTGCCACAGATAAGGAGAGACAGATCCAGTAGATATAATAGAAGCATTAGCATGAGGAGGTTTGACCGGTCTGTAGAGTTCCCGCTGCTAACTGCCATACCCAATCATCATGCCCGTGAGTATGTCCTGAAACATAAGAGATGAAGGGTCAAAGATGGCACGACAATGCAGATCCTTAGTGATCTGACTAATAGAAAGTAAATTCATCCGAAAAGCAAGAGCATATAAAACATTCTTCAGGCGCATGGACGATGTCAACTGCACCTCCCCCTGTCCTGTAATGGGTAAGTGGTCACCATTAGCAATGACAACCCATCTGCCAGATTGTATAGCCCTGTAGGACTTCAACTGCGTTCTATCTCCACATAGGTGGTGAGAGGCACCAGAGTCCACAATCCACTCTGTCATGTCTGCATTCGTACTACCAGTAAATGCATAGGTGATACCTGAGGAGCTCGAAGAGGCTCTGACTGTTGTAGCGGTATCTGTGATGTTGTCAGCACTAGGATCATGATCTCTCGAATACGAGAGACAATATCATCCAGGCGAGGATCGGCCTGGGGAGCTGAAGTCTCTGATGACATAATCTACTCTGCTGCTTGACTAGAAACATGATATCCATGCTTCTGATAGCATGTATTCTCTGCATGTCCAGGCTTGCGGTAGTAGGTGCAGGGACCACGGTGGCGTCCACTGCCTCTTCCTCAAGGTGTGAGTCCTCTGTACTGGATCGCCCCACCTCGACCACGAGAAGCAACCATCGTTGAGGAGTGCGAAGACGTGGCTGTCGACAGGATGATGAGCTGGCTGAGACGGTTATAGGCCTCCTCTATAGGAGAATGGTTGCTACAGTAAGAAGATGAGTACGTGCAACATCATATTCTCTATCAAGTCCAGTCATGAAAACTCCAACCACCTTGGCGTTCCTATACGTCTTCTACTGCTCAATAGATGTTGTAATGGGCATGTAGCTATGGAGCTTTTCAAACATTCCACGCAACGAAGAGTAGTAAACATGCAGAGGGCAGCCATTCTGCTTTGTGTTGTAGATATCAAACTGTAGTTGAAGGATCTTGGCCTCATTTTTTGCCTGTGCATAGGTGGATGCCAAAGTGTTTCATATTGCCTTGGCAGTGGGTTGAGTTAGAATATCATTTGCTATTTTTGTAGTAAGAGTTCCACAAAGCCAAACTCGCATGTACGCATCATCTTGCTTCCAAGAAGCATTTGCCCCATTCTTATCTGTTAGCTCTAGATCTGTCAAGATGTACTCCTTGTTGTTGCACTGCATGAGGGTGATAAATTGCATTGACCATAACTCATAATTGGTCCCATCCATCTCAGCGATGGGAGCCGGGCCCTTGAAGGCTCCGGATGAGAAGATGTCACCCATGGTGTCTGACATGATGATAAAATAGCCAAAGACATGATAGAGTAGACCGATATAACCGAGTCTATAGAAGCATACGAAGGATTGGTTGTACGTGTATATTCATACAATCATCCTTGTTAATCTTCGTTGTTTGAATGAAATCGTATCTCTTATAGAAATTAACTCACATAACTATCCACCGAAGGGATGGTCAGGACAGGGCACGAGTCTTGGAAGCAAATTCTGAGCGCAGGGGTGCAGGGTCTGGGCGACTAGGCGCAAGGGCATGGGCGACTGGGCGCAAGGGGGCAGGATTCTGGGCGCGCTAGGGCGCAGGCTTCTGGCGTGCGCACGATAGGCGATAGGCCTCAGGCGTACTAGCGATAGGGAAGGCTTCTGGGCGCGCAAGGCAACATGCACAAGGGGATTCTGGCGATAGACGATTCTGGCATGGGCGCAATAGGCGATTCTGGCGTACTGGCGATAGCGCGACAGAGCGCAAGGGGAGGGCCTGGCGTCTGCGCGAGGCACGGGGGCGATGGGGGTTGGGGACGCTGGCGTGGAGCGCAGGGTCGGGGGGTGGGGGGTGTAGGGTCACGCGCGGGCGGGGCGGGGGCAGATGTCAGGTAGGGAAGGGATAGGGATAGGGATGGATACGGTAACTCCGGTCTAGGACCGTCGCTTCGATACCATGTTAAGAAAACATACTGGGATACATTATGAGAGGCCCAAGGATTCCCTTATATAGGAGAAGAACCATTGGGCAAATTACAGAAAGATGAAACTAAAAATAGAAAATTACAGAGAGAATAATACTAAAAATAGTATTTATCTCAACAAGGATCGATTGCCATGCTCGTTTACATTGTTTTAACATGTGATGATGAGCAGATGTTCAAAAAGGCGAAGAGGTTGCGAGTTGAACACTTCATGATCACAATCAAGAGCCATTGAAAACTACTACAAGAGATTGGCATGTTACGAGCCAAATTGATTCAAATGCCTATGGATCCTAAGGCGTGAGTATAAGAGGAGGATAAAATGGTCTATGAAGGGTAGTATCATTGACTAATTCACGAGTACGCCAACATAGTACTACTAGGATACCATCATGATGGAATTGAGGTACATCAAATCGACCCTAGCATAAGGGCTCTTCAGTTCAAACATTACTGCATACTAGGATGTTGATTATATTGGATACCTTATGAATCAAAGTCTACAACATATTGCTATACATACAAATGGGGCAACCTTGTTATATAGAGAAGCAAGAAACAAGCAATGGTCTCTAGCCCTAGGACGAGTAAGATGGCACAAACAACAATATGCCATTTATTATCGATCTTCACAAATCTTCTGCCAGTGATGGTATTAAGGAGCGGCAATATAACCGTTCACTATAGCAAACAACCCTATATTTTATAAACACTGCAAGCATGTGGAGGTCGAACTCCACTTCACTAGAGACTCCATCTAGAGAGGTTGTTCCCAAACATCTATTGGTTTATAGATCAAATTATAGACATGTTCACCAAGTCACTCCCAAGAGCTCTACTTGAGCATTGTCGACAATCTGAGCATGAAGGATACATAAGCTCCAGCTTACGAAAAGTGTTCTGATGTGAGCATTACCATTTGAAAGTATTTATCTATATTGATTTTGTTTAGCTTCTCTCTACATAATGATGTCTAGAGTGCAATTTCTCAATACATATAAAGTATTGCATTCCACACATACGTAATGCTAGTCAAAATAAATGGACAGCGCAAACATTATATTGTATAAAAACAAGAGTGAAATGGAAATTTAACAATTAGTACCTATGAGCAATAATTGTTCATTCCCATTGTCAAAACCTTCCATTTCAATCAAAAATTGTGTTTTAAGTCTTCGACTTGATTCATGTTCTCCATCAGACTTGCGCTGCAAAGGCACATGCATTACAAACCAATAAGTTTATGCATTTGTTCTATCTGCACGGCATGTGTGCATGCATCTGTGTGTTTGTGCGCGCATGTGTGTACATAGGCATATTTATGTATATGTACACAAACACACAAACACATACATACATACATACATGTGTGTGTGCATTCATGCATGCATGCATGAGTGTTTGTATATGTGTGCCTATAAAATCAGATTAATGGCGAAAATACTTGAGAAAGAAGAGAATCGATTTCATCAACAAAGATAACAGCAGGCTGACGGCAACTTGCAACACCAAAGAGGGCTCTCACTAGTTTTTCGCCTTCTCCAATCTACACATACAGACATCATATTACAGCAGGACTACATGATTCATTTGCAGCTGAAATCTCAAGATAGAAACAAAACACAAAGATAAAGCATGAACATGAAGTCTATATCAGAAAAAGGTACAAGTTAAGCCTAGTAATATCTTATTCTATACTGAATATACTCATGCAAATAATTTTTTCCATTAAATACGATGTCAATCTGAAGGTTTCCTGCCAGCTTATATTATATTTTGTTAGACATTTTGGCTATATTCCCCAAAGTGGCACTAAATCCTCCTCACCTAAAAAGTAACAAATAGAAAGGAGAATTGCAAATCGTGTGTGCTTCTTTCACGAAGTGGACGGAGAACTAACCACGTGCTTAATAGCAAATTTTAACCATCAAATTGGAACTTCAAGGGCTTCTTGATGTCCTGCACAATTGAACGGAAGAGATCTTGAATCACTTCCTTCATGGGTTCACCTACAACATACCATAACTCCAGCATTGATATGCCATCTTTTGAGGTCTTGTATGTTCACAGACATATATTATAAATGCGTAGTTTGGAGCAAGGCCTTAAATGTTGATTTCGGTGTCTTTTTGCCAATCTGAAAACCGACATTTCGCCAACATGTTGCTGACATTTCGCAGACATGTTGCCATAATCGCCAAAAACTGTGGAAATGTCTAGAAAATTTGTTTTTTCCTGAAAATTAAGGTTTTAAATGTTCTTTGATAAAAAAAATAAGATAAAAAATACATACTTATTTGCTAAATTAAAGGCCAAAACAAGGTTTGCAATAGCTTGTCACCATAAGCATCGATTCACCGACAAATTGATATGTTGCACTAATGCATGCCATTAGAAGTTAGTCATAAACATTTGATAATTCGAAATTAAAAATATATACTGAACATATGCCACTATATATACCATATATGTCATGAACTTGTTGAGAATCTTGAGATGGCTTAAATTGCAACTCATTTATTCAACGGGACATTTGTAGAGCTTATTATGTAACCTCCTCCAATGTTGGCAGACAAAATTTAGTTTACGGATTCACGTTTAAGTTATATGATCGAGTAAATATTTGCTTTAGGAATTAAGGATCGTGTTTGCATGTACAATTTATCTTATGACAAACATATATATTCACTAGGAAGCTAGCTCATATGACATGGCCGAAATAGGGAAGATATCACCCAAATTGAAACATTTCCCTCAAAAAAACTGAAGGAAGTTGATGATATATCGCACATGTCGGTGATATATCGCCAACCCGGCGATAGCGACATAGTGGCAAAATATCACCAAATGTCACGAAATTTAAGCCACGGTTTGGAGATTGAGGAATAGATTACTTCGAGGCCCAAAGTATAGGTTGAGAACAACTATGTGCTATAATCTCCATTGGCAGTTTCCGGATCAAGTTAAATCGTCACACTGAATATCTTTTTGCAATAAACTGTAAATACAGTTATATTTAATAAAACAGTACTTATTAGTGGGATATACATTTCAACAAGTATGATTTCAAATTAGGGATATTTACACCCATAACCCTGAGTAATTTCATAATTACAATCATAACCCTGTATAATCATGGATTACACAGGAAACCCCAGACAATCACTCCGTCTCACACCCATAACCCTCTGTTAGTTTAATACGTTAACTCGATCATATGAGTGAGTTAATCTAACCAATCAATGATCTAACAGCTAGGATTAGCCAAAATTTAAAACTGAAAAGGAAAAAATTTTCTTGCAAGGCGGAGGCGGCAGGGGGGAGGGGTTCCACGGTTGGTGGAGGCTGGTTGTTGGGGTCGTTGCTGGTGGCGGACTTCGTGTTGGAGGCTGGCGGCAAGGTGGGGGAGGCTTCGTTGCAGGTCGGTGGGGGGAGGGGGGCTTGCTGGCGTAGGCGGTGGGTGGGGGTTCCACGATGGTGGAGGCTGGTAGTAGGGGTCAGGCTTCCACCCGGGGGGGTGGGGGGGGGGGGGGAGGGGGGTGCGGACTTCGGTTGGGTTTTTGCTGGTGGCGGGGGGTCATGCTGGAGACTGTCGGGGGGGGGGGGGGGGGAAGGGGAGTGGTCATTTGTAAATAACAAGAATATAAATGGTATAAAATATAAAATGTTTGACGGATACCGTTATAGTTAACAGGAAATTGGATGGAAGTTAACACGCGGTTATGGGTGTAAGAGTTAAATATTATTCAGGGTCCTAGACGTAATTCGTGATAACACAGGGTTATGAATGTAATTCCAGAATTACTCAGGGTTATGGGTGTAAATATCCCTTCAAATTACCATACGCCATTCAGGACATCATGGAAACAGTTTGGATTGCTGATGGTAGAAGTCGACATTAGGCATGCATATTCTCACATGTAATTCACAGTAGAGTTCCACATTAGGCATGCATAGTCACACTATTGGCTTGTTTCTAATTCTAGGTAACTACTACAACATTTTTTAGGAATAAGCCAATATTTATCAACTTAATTTGATTGAATTTTCTTTCAAGTGAACCATGAGCATTTATACATGAGATCATGCACAATGAACTAACTCAACAACCTCCCAAAAAAGACATCTATCATGTCGTATTGTAAAGAAGAGGTTGCGGCTTCAAAGCAGTGGCAACTGCTTCAAGAAACAACAATGGCTTCAGTCGACAATAGTTGCTTCATGAGGTGGTTGCAGTTGCGTTAGGAGGCCATGGAGAAGATGGAGAGAGGAGGCAGAGAAGAGAAGAAATATGTTGAGGCAGCTTCAAAAGGAGAAGTTATCGAGTAGAGGCGGAGGAGATGGGACTTCAACAAGGGTTCTTAAGCCAGGTTTGATTCAGGGGACATGAGTAAAAGTTTCAAGAAAAAGGCCTAATTTAAGTGGGTTGACCACTTGAACATTGGAATTAAGGCGTATGCCTCTCGCCTCTATCTTGCGCCTCAGCACCTCAACAAGTTAAGGCACATGCCTCATTGAAAATAGCTGAGGTGCCCACCTCGAGGCGTCGAGGTTGTATTTTACCTTGAGACTCCACCTTTTTCATGCCATGATCGTAGGGACTCAGTCTAACTCCAACATGTCATACAGGAGGACACCAGATGACTCGAAGCAATTGAACGCACAGCTGCAGAAACTGTTGGAGGACTTCATCAATGTTCTCAAAGATGGATTTGCGGTCCAGCTATCACCAATTGTGAATCATGAGTTTGGCCTAATGAATGCCCCAACAACATTCACAGACATGATGAACTAGGTACTCGGGTTGACAGTAACAAATGATACGAACTTCTAGTAATCCTCCGAGAGATGATCAAGGAGAGATGACCAAAAAGATGATATATGCACATATGCACCGACACTTCCGAAGTCCCATGGGCTGAGTAGGATCCTCAGAGGGATCATAATGCAAATCCCGCTGAATTGTAATCACTAGATCAGTTGTACCATCTTGCTGTAAATTACCCTGCTGAACATAAACATCAAATGTACAATCAGTAGAAACCAAGTATTTAGAATTGCATGGTGTGTGTTGCATGGTGGGAAAGGAACATGAGCTGGGGGGTCTGCTAACGTATGTACATACGATGCAATGTCTCAACCAAAGTAGGCAGAGACAAAGAAAAGGTTGAGGTAGCAGGAAAACCCCCGTATCAAACTCAGAGGAAGTCATCTTGTTGCATGTGGAAGAGAAGTACACAACATACTCAAAGAAGGTGGCATCAACACTCATAGTACTTTCGTCGGACAATATCAAAGCAAAAGGAGCGTGTTCTTCTAACATAAAAGATGACATGTGGTTAATTAGATAGTATGCAATAAGAACGGTTTCAAAGAAGTACATAACATGCTCAAAGAAGGTGACATCACTCATATAGTATTTTCGTCGGAAAAGATCAAAGCAAAAGAAACTTATTCTTCTAACACAGAAGATGACATGCGATTAATTAGTTAGTATGCAATGAGGACACTTTCTCCCCAATTAGGAGTGAGGAGCGTGACTTAGTATCAAGAGAAGCCTGATGATATCTAAAAGGTGCATGTGTTTCCTTTCAATAACACCATTCTATCGAAAGATAGAGGCATGGGAGGTATGATGTGGAGTTCCATTAGACTTGAGAAATAGATATAAGTGGCTAGTGCAAAACACTAGAGCATCATAAGAACACATACTTGGAAATAGCAGAAAAAGATTCTTTATTTCATTTCAATGATAACTTTTTTTTGCACAAATAGATGAATCTCCATTTCACCACCTTCATTCTTTCATTTTGTCCTTAAATCCCTAACTAAATGCATGTATATAACATTAATTTTTGCAAAATAAAACTCAATAATTGATCTGTAAACACTGAAATTAATTCCAAAATTCAAGAATAAAGGAAAGAAAAGAAAAAGAAAAGGAATGAAGTGTCAAAGACACTGAGTGACCCTAAACCCCGAGACCCAGTCATCATGATGACTTGGTCGACAAGGAATAAAGTATGAGAAGATAGGGTACTTAATTGTACAGAAAACACCACACAAAACCATAATTCTATAGCTCAACCACAGGCTTTTGGGACCTATTCGATTTCTTATTTTTACACTTCAAATAATAAAACCCTTTACATGAATAGTGTATATAAAAATACAAACAAAAAACAAAATTGATTTCACATTAAAATAATACACAGTGCATCAGGGACAAACAAAATAAAAAACCGTAAAGAAAACTTCACAGACCTGTATCTCCTCCATACAGACTCAAAATTGACCAAACTCACCTTTATTATTCATAAAATTAAATTACCTATTTAACGAAGGTGTTTTCATTTAATTTATAGTTGAGATGCAGAAGTTGACTTTTGGATCCCTACTTTATTGTATACCTGTATATAATATTCAATATATTTATCCTTTATATTTTTCTTCTCAGTATATTTTTATATACTTGTAAATATTATTCAAAATACATTTCCATAATTAAAATTGAAAAATAAATTAAAATAAATAAAGTAATAAAATATATAGGTAAATTATACATATATAATACATACACATTTATTTGTGTAGATAAATAAACACAACAACAACAACAACAAAGCCTTTTCCGACAATTAAGTAGGGTCGGCTACATGGATTCTTCGCCTCCATTTGGATCTATCTTGGGTCAATCCCGGGCTTATATCCACAAAACAAAGATCACTTCGTATGGTCTCTTTCCAACACTTCTTGGGTCTTCCCCTCCCTCTCTTAGACGGCTCAACATCCCAACACTCGCATCTCCTAACTGGTGCATCAGCTGATCTTCTTTGCAAATGACCAAACCATCTTAAGCGGTTTTCTCGCATCTTATCCTCGATCGGAGCAACACCAACTTTCTTTCTGATTGCATCAGTCTGAATCCGATCTTTACATGTGTGTCCACACATCCACCTTAGCATTTTCATTTCTGCTACAACCATTCTCTGCACATGTCTATGATTCACATGCCAACATTCAGATCCATAGAGCATAGCAGGTCTCACGGCTGCTTTGTAAAACTTTCCTTTAATTTTTAAAGGAATTTTCTTATCACAGAGAACAACAGAGGCTCCTCTCCACTTTAGCCAACCTGCATTTATTATATTAATAACATCTCCATCAATTTCCCCATCATGTTGCAAAATAGATCCTAGATATCTAAAAGAATCTCTCTTCTGAATGTTATCATCACCAATCTTCACCTCAATTCCTTCACCATTGCTTCCATCAAAGGTGCACTCCATATATTCTGTCTTAGCCCTACTTATACGAAATCCTTTACTCTCCAACTCATGTCTCCAGACCTCAAGCTTCTCATTTACTCCATCTCTAGTCTCGTCAATCAACACAGTATCATCAGCAAATAACATACACCAAGGTAACTCATCCTGAATGTAACTTGTCAACTCGTCCATAATCAAAGTAAAAAGAAATGGACTCAAAGTTGAACCTTGATGTAAACCAATGTTGATGTCAAAATAGCCAGTCTTCCCAGACAGGGTCCTTACACAAGATAAAGCCCTATCATACATGTCCTTTATGAGGTTAATATATAGGACAAGCACTTGTCTCTTCTCAAAAACTCTCCACAATAGAGCCTCAAAAAAAAAAACTCTCCACAATATCTCTCATGGGACAGAATCATAAGCCTTCTCCAAATCAATAAAAATCATATGGAGGTTCTTCCTTTTAGCTCTATAAATCTCCATTGTTCTCCTCAGCAAATAGATGGCTTCAATAGTTGAGCGACCTGACATGAATCCGAATTGGTTTTCTTTGACGTTGGAAACTTGCCTCAACCTTCTCTCGATCACACACTCCCTAATTTTCATAGTGTGGCTCATCAGCTTGATACCTCTATAATTTGAATAATGTTGAATGTCTCCTTTATTCTTATAAAGAGGCACCACGATACTCCTCCAATCTTCATGTATTTTCTTGCTTCGCCAAATAACATTGAATAGATTCGTAAGCCAAGTCAAACTGCGCTCACCTAAAACTTTCTATACTTCTACAGGGATGTCATCCGGTCCTACACCTTTCCCAGGTCTCATAACCTTCAAAGCCTCATCTACTTCCTTTCTTTGTATCCGTCTATAGCTTGCATGATTCAAGTAACTTTCACTACTAGCTAGATCACCCAAAGTGATATCTTTAATTCCTTCCCCAATGAAAAGTTTATAGAAATACTGCTCCCATCTAGTCTCTATATCCTTCTGAGTAAAAAGCACGTGACCTTCCTCGTCCTTAATGCATCTCACTTGAGAAAGGTCTTTGGTCTTTCTTTCTCTTGCTTTGGCCAACCTGAATATATCCTTCTGGCCCTCCTTAGAGCCGAGATTTTTATACAAAACTTCATAAGCTTTCGACGTGTAGATAAATAAAATCAGGAAAATACACTAAAAATATGTAAATATATAACTAAATAAGTTATAAATATATAAATTATGTAAATACAATAATAAAATATACAATACAAACAAAAATTAAAATATACCAAATACATGTATATATAAACATTAACCTAAGCATATACATGCAAATATTAACCTATAATAAATTAATATGTAAAAATTAATAAAAATAGCAATAAAATACTATATAAATTTATAAATATTTTTTATGTTATAAAATTATAAATTCATTTACTAATTTTAAATGAATTAATAAAGCATTTCTTCTATCTTTTTTCCTGATTGGTCCACATGGACCAATCATGAGCCTCCCTTCGTTGACCCCAAGTCAACTGTACTGACTTCATTTGCCTGACTCTTGTCTGAGTCACGGGGAAGCCTTCTTCTTCTTCCATTTTTTCATGCATTCTTCATGTGCCCTTGCTCCTCGAGCTCCTCCCAATCACTAGGCATGTAATCCCTCACCTTCGCCCGCTCCATAGATTCCACCAGCATCTCCTCCCTCACACAATCTCTTCGCCCCTTTTGTCCCTCGGGCCTCGACCAGTCTATAAATATCCCATGCCGGCGACCTTTCCTTTTTTGATCCATTTCTTCTCACTGGAACCCTCAAACCATAGCACGACCGTGTTGAGCTTGGTGACAGCTCGCTCCACGAGAGGTTTGCAATGCGCAGGAGGTATAGAGGACACGATCCATGCCGCCCGAAGCTCTGCTACGACGACGCCATATGCTCCCTACACCCCGCAGGTATGAGTTGTTATTTTATGTTATTTCTAGTATAACTTTCATTCCTGCAATTAGTTTAGCTTTTAGTTTCGTCATCTAATCAGTGGCTTAGTTTAATTTTATGATTAAAATCACTGGAGCTTTAAGCTCCAACCCCCACATTCCTCGTATCCGGCCGTTATCGACCCACCATTTCCACCTCATTACCTCACACACTCACTTCTCCATCGATTCCACCTATTTCCCCTTCGATCCTGCACGGATTGAAGTCCTCCCAAGCTCCCTCAGCCACCATTCATCGGAGCACCTCCATCTTGACCACCCTCTGCATCTCCATCTTTAGGAGAGGGCCGAACACGACCCCCTCACATCCCTCTCTTTTTTTGTGCATGAGCGAAAGCCAGCTGTACCTGGAGCCCAAGTTCGAGGTTGAAATCAGAATTCCAGGTGCTTCGAGCTCCAGGCCCCCTCCGATGGGGCTCAGACTACTTTGAACCCTCATACATGCACAACTAGCATCTAGGAAGCGATAGGCACCACCGACGGAGTAAGAGGAGGTCAGATGACGTCGAAATCCACGAAAGAAGTTCGAGGAAGAAGACCTTCTTCCCCGTTCTTCCTCATCTCGTCAGAACCATCTGATCGAGGCTCCGCTCTAGTTCTAATCCTAACCGTTGGATCCATAGCGAAACGAAGCGTCCCAGTGTTGTACGATCTTCCACATGGCGTAAGGAGAAGCGTCTGAACCAAGCATTATTGGGTAAATATCTTAGGCCCCCTCGTCTCTTTTTGTATTTATTAAAAGGTCTTGTAAATATTAAAGCGCGTTCTATATTATGTATAAAATTTGCAACAGACCCCAGAACTTATTGTATATTGCGTAGAGGTTAACGCCAACTCACCTCATGTGGTGGGCCACATGAGATGGGCAAATTGCAAGGAACCCCTCCTAGCTCTATTTATTTCATTTTAGTCTAAACTTTTGTAAATTAAGTGTAATATTTTGGGCATTTTTGTATAAAGACCCCTATGACATATTTTTATTATATAAATGCTCCTGCCAGCAGATTAATTATTTATTGGTTTTTCAATTTTTCTTAATTAGCTCACGTGCTCTATAAAACTTGGGGAAAATATTGTAGGTGCCTTAAACATTGTCAAATCACGCCTCATTTTTATTTTAGGCATTTACTGCATTGTTCTATTTATTAAAAATGGACCAGGAGCTATTTATTCCATATTTTTCTATAAAAATACAAAAAAATATAAAACTAACTTTAAAAAACATAAAAAATTTTATAGTGTATATTACTATAAAATATAATAACTCTAGATCAAAAATCACAAACAAATTAAAAAGAAAACTTTTAAAATTTAAAAATCCTAAAAATCTCATTAAAATCAGTAACAATTCTACAAAAATCCAAAAAATAGTTTCATGTTGTACTTTTTTATTTATATTATACTCTATATCTTAAAAATAGTTTTGGGTATTTTGAAGTTATTATTTATTTTTAAAATCCAAAAAATCGACCTATTTACTATAGCTATTATTTTATATATTAAATAAATTAAAAGTACCTAAAAATTAGTAAAAACTGCAAGAAAAATCACAAAAACAAAGAAAAATATTAAAAACACAAAAAACTTTTATTTTATAAATTTTGAATATATATAGAAATATTTAAAAATATAAGCCCCTATATAGACTATTTATATTATATATTGCATTACAGCTTTATGAGTTCTTCAGATCTCTGGGCATCGTACATCATACTTCATGTGCTTACACTTCTCGGCAGAACGGTATTGGTGAACGCATACATTGGGCTATTTTGTATATTGATACTATGTCAGCACAAAATGTTACTGATGTAAATATAATTGAAGATATTGTAAATGATTCCAATGACCTTTTTAATGAGCACTAATGGATGTTCTCCACGTGAGTATAAAACAAACATCTCCTCATTTATAAATAAATATATATATATATATATAATATAGGTACATAGATATACTTTGTCCTTATGAAATCAACAAGAATTTTATAAGATCATTATGAATAACAATCCTCAATTAACTTGATCGTTGATTATAATTATCTATTTATCATTAAATATAAGGCAGTGACAAATACTTAGATCTATAAGTCTTCTATAAGGACTAAGAAAGATTCAAATAGTCAAGGAATGAGTGAAAAAGACGATAAATCAGTGATATCAACTAATTATGTTGCTCATGGTGACCCTTATACTTGACCGTGTGAGGGCGCGGTGACCCTCAACTGGGCGGAGGAAAGTAAGCCCAGCCAGGGCAGCGAACACCAAGTACGCGGGTCTAAGATCCAGTCCTTTTTCGATTTTTACACAAGCTAGCAGTGTTTTTACGCTTCGTTGGGATCCCGACTTTTGACCAGCTTTGTTGACCCTCTGTTTTAGGATACCCATGCAGGGATCCTCGGTTTAGTTTTCCGTACGAGCTCGTTTGCCCGTACTAGTCAGGTCGGTTTCTAGAGTGACTTTTCCGGAGAGTCTCTTTCATCCGTCTTAGTGGCATAGTTTTGGAGTAGACCTATCCCTCTAATGGACCGCACTTCCATTTAGAGGGCGAGACAGGAGAGTCTCCTTAGGAGACTACCTCACCGCTTGAGTTTTGGTTACTTTCCGTCAATAGGCTTGGCGATGCTAAATCTACATCATCTAGGGTTACATCTGAAACAGTTACAGTTAACTTCGGGGTAGTTAAAGTTGAACTCGGAATGAAGCATAATGGATCTTGACTAAAAGTTGAAATCAAGTATAAGTTGTGATGGCTAGAGTTGATTATAATTAAGTTAGTCGACGTGTTGGGAACTTAATTAGGATGCATTACACAACACTGCATGCCTAAGGAGGAACCCCAACCATAAGGCATTATCCACGCTTAGAGTCACAGTGTGAGGTCATACATAGACTAAGACCACAAACTATCCACTTGATTTGAAAAGATAGATAGAATTGAGAAACATATTAGAATATTATCTTTCCCATCATCAATAATCTAAGAGTAAAATAAAGCATCACCTCACCAATTTCTTATCACGATCCATAATCTGATCTCAATGACAAGAAGACAAATCTACATATAGGCCATAAATTAATATATAAATTATATATAACAATGGCTAAGGAGCAAATGGAGAAATTATACTTATGATCCATTAACTACTATATAAGGATATGATATAAAAAAAGTAGTGGGTAAAATTTGTGACATTTCCTTAAAGTAACTTGAAAATCTTTTTCATAGCAAGTAGCTGTAATTTTTCAAGTAGTTGTGGATTTTAAAATGTTTATGCCTTACTTGTTTCTTTTATAATCACTTTAAATGCATGCTTATTTTAATAAGTTTTTGGGAAGCATTGGCGCTCGCTGAGGCCTCTTGTACCTTTCATGTGTGACAGACAAGCAGCCTGCAGCATAGTAGCTAGTTGATAATTCCAGACATCCGGTGCTATTCTAGACGGTACAGTTACTTTGTCACAGTTTTTATTCAGTTATGATGTAAAATGTTTTCCTTCTCTTCTGTATATTTTTGAGAATACACTTATGAACTGCCAGCCTCTTTTGTACATGTTGATTATATATATCAAAATTAATAAGTGGAAATTGGTGGTACATTCTATTGTTGGTTCTGTGTTTGTTACTTGAATTGTGAATGTCATGGTAGAAACTTGAAAAATTTCCCCGTATTTTCATTTAACTTGTGCGATCTTTTGTGAATGTAATACCGCGAATGTGTTATAAACGGGTACCCGAATCCGAGGGGGTCAAATGGTGTCCCTGATGATGAGGAACATGACTCGGACCCCAAATGTCTAAATGAAAGAGCTTAAATAACTGAGAACTGCCCCAACTCTGACGAGATGGAAAGGAGGAACGGTGATGCTTCCCAAGCTGGCATGCCTCATACCGAAAGGAGGATCTCACATAAGTCTGAGGGAGAACATGACATAGCTTCTGTAGAGAAAGGTGGCCAAAACGAAATGCCACAGATATGGAGAGACTGGTCTAATAGGTATAGTAGAAACACTGGTATTAGGAGGTTGGACCTGTCTGTAGAGCCCCCACTACTCACGACCACATCCAATCACCATGTCCATGAGTATGTCATGAAACACAAGAGACGAAGGGTCAAATATGGCACGACAATGCAGATCCTTAGTGATCTGACTAATAGAAAGTAAAATCATCTGAAAGGCAGGAGCATATAAAACTTTCTGAAGGCGCATAAACGGTGTCAAATGCACTTCCCTGTGTCTCTACACAGGTGGTATAGTTGGTATAGTCATGTAGGACCGCAGCTGCACTCTGTCTCTACACAGGTGGTAAGAAGCACCAGAATCCATAATCCACTCCGTCAAGTCTGCAACAATACTACCAGTAAAAGCATATGCGATACCTGAGGAGCTCGAAAAGGCTGCGGCTGCAACACCTGTAGTAGTGGTATCAGCAGTAGGAATCATGATCTCTCGCATATGAGAGACAATATCATCCAGGCGAGGATCGGCCTAGGGAGCTGAAGTTTCTGAAGACACAATCTGCTATGCTACTCGACCAGAAATAGGATATCCATGCTTTTGGTAACATGTATCCTCTTCATGTCCAAGCTTGCGACAGTAGGTGCAAGGACCACGCTGGCGTCCACCGCCTCTGCCTCGAGGGGTGCGTCCTCTAGACTGATCGCCCCCCTCGGCCACGAAAAGCGGCCATTGTTGAAGAGGACGAAGAAGTGGTGGTCAAAGGCATGATGATCCGGCTGAGACGGCTATAGACCTCCACTATGGGAGATATGGTGGTTCCAGTAAGAAGCTGAGTACGTGCAACATCATACTCTGTATCAAGTCCAGCCATGAAGACTCCAACCATCGTGGAGTTCCTATACGTCTTCCGTTGCTAAGTCGATGTCGTAATATGCATGTAGCTATGAAGCTTCTCAAACATGCCATGGAGCGAAGAGTAGTAAACATGCAGAGGAGTGCTTGGCATTGTAGATATCAAACTGGAGCTGAAGAATGTTGGCCTCATTCTTCGCTTGAGCATAGGTGGATGCTAAAGTGTCCTACATCGCCTTGGCGGTGGGCTGAGTCAGAATATCAATGGCTATTTCTGTGGTGAGCGTCCCACAAAGCCAAACTCGCGCGTACATGTCATCTTGCTTCCAAGAAGCATTTGCCCCAGTCTTATCCGTTGGCTCTGGATCTGTCGGGATGTGCTCCTTGTTGTTGCACTGCATGAGGGTGAGAAACTGCATGGACCAAAACTTATAGTTAATCCCATCCATCTTAGCGATGGGAACCAAGCCCTTGAAGGCTCCGGACGAAAAAATAGCACCCTTGTTCTCTGACATGATGGAAACGAGCAGACAACAGAACTCAACTGGGGAGTAGACCGATATGAACGAGTCTACGTCGCCATACGGATGATTGGTTGTATGTGTAGACTCATACAACCATCCTCGTACATCGTCGCAACTTTCTAGGGTCGGAAAACCCGATATATAGGCCTGAAATCGTATTTTCTGGTCAAAATCAGAGCAATCCAAACTGCAGATCGAGTCGTAGAGGTGTGTGGAGATGGTCGGGATGGACTCCCAAGGCATGGGAGGGGCTGACGACAGTCTGGGGGGGATCCCAACACCACGCGGTGGCTGCTGGAGGGGTCTTGGAGACGGCAGGAACCCAACGCGGTGACTGGTGGAGGGGCCTGGCGGCGACGGGGGCCCGACATGGTGGCTGCGGTGGGGGGGGAGGGGTTGGGTAGCCAACGACGACCTGGAGGTGGCTGGGAGGATCCTCGAAGACACCCCCGGAGCCTGTCAGTGCGGGGGGGGGGGGGGATACGAAAATTCCGATCTAGGATCGTCGCTCTGATACTATGTAGAGGGAACGGAAGAATTGCATTAATGAGAGGCCCTAGGGTTCTCTTTTATAGGAAAGAAATCTATTGGAAAATTACAAGACAAGGACAAAAGAAATAGAAAATAAGCAAAATAATAAAAATGATAACAAATACCTCAACAAGCTGCAAATGGGTATTTACTGTGAAGTATCATGCAGATGAGAGCCTTGATAGGTACAAGGCCAGGCTTGTTGCACGAGGTTTTACTCAGACGTGTGGAGTGGATTATCTAAAAACTTTCTCCCAAGTTGCTCGACATTCTACCCTACGGGTCCTCATAGCCGTTGCAATAGTACGTGATTGGCCTTTATTTCAGCTTGACGTTAAAAATGCTTTCTTGTATGGTGATCTTCATGAAGAGGTTTACATGCAGTAGCCTCTAGGGTTTGTTGTTCAGGGGGGAGTGTTAGCAGCTATGTAGACTCCATAAGGCAATATATGGCCTTAAACAGAGCCCAATAGCTTGGTTTTAGAAGCTCTCAGATTTGTTTGAAAAGCAGGAGGTCAGAACGTCGAATGCATATCATTATCTCTTTGTACAGAAAACTTTCAGAGGTTCAGTGGTTATTACGGTATATGTTGATGGCATACTGATTACAGGAGATGACATCCAAGGGATAAAAAGGACGAAAGAATTTTTGGGAAATCAATTCGTCACCAAAGATCTTGGCACCCTAAGATACTTTCTGGGGTTAGAGTTTGCCAAGAATCAACAGGGTCTTGTGATGACCCCAAAAAAGTATGTCACTGACATGCTAAGTGAGGACATACTTGCTTGGATGTTGACCCACTTCTACACCTATGGATCCAAGCATGAGATTGTATGATGAAGATACATATGGGGTGGACAAGAGAAGGTGTAGAGAGCTGGTGGGAAAGCTTCTCTATGTAAACATTACCAGATCCGACATCTCCTTTGCAGTCAGTCGGGTTAGTCAGTTTATGGATCAACTACGCCAGGTACATATGGATGTTATACATATGATATTAAGGTATCTAAAATCATCTCCATGAGCAGGGTTGCTATTCAGGAAGGTGGAGATATTACTATCTCAGCCTATGCATATGTAGACTATGCAGGATGTCCTAAGGATAGGAAGTCCATGTCAGGCTTTGCTATATTTGTTGGAGAGTCAATTGTTTCTTGGAAAAGTATGAAATAAACTGTGATGGCCAGATCTAGTGCAAAATCTGAGTACAGGGATATGGCACAAGCAAGTACGAAATGATGTGGGTTCGAGCGGTACTAACAGATCTACACATAGATGTGCCTTTCTTTATGCCACTGAAATGTGATAATCAGACCGCTCTATTCATATCAAACAATCCTGCATTCCATGAAATAACAAAGCACATTGAAGTTAACTACCACTATATAGGAGACATGGTTCAGAAAGGCTTCATTTCTATTGCTCATGTCAGCTCAGGAAATCAAACGACATGCATCTTCACAAAGGCATTGCTCAGAGGACCATTCCAGAAGTATTCATCGAAGCTAAGCATGATTGATATCTATGCTCCATCTTGAGGGGGAGTGTAGAAATATGATTAGAGATATGTTTTCTTTTCATGTTTATTTCTTGTTCTTCTTTTCTCTCGTCTGTCTTATGTAATTTACTCATATGCCTCTCTATATAAGAGAGTATAGGGTTCCTTGGAATAATAGATTGTTCATTTTTCCCAACAATAAGTGCTTCAAGTATTTGTTCGACCAGAAAGAGCTCAACATGAGGCAAAGGTGCTGGTCGAGTTCATGAAGGATTACGAGTATACCATCGTGTATTGTCCTAGGCAATGCTGAAGTCAGCATTCGATATTCGATATTCAGTTACATGGGTCATGAAATAAAGAGTAATCGGTATTTATACGATTATTAGGAAATTTTCAATTATATAATTTTTATTGTTTTCAGATCATTTTTTAATTATTTTAAATATAAAAATATAAAAGGCATATATTCTTATACATTATATACATGGTCATCGGTTAAAAAATATCAATTAAATTTTAACAAATTCAAGATGTACAAATTGGTGGATATAATTCCAAAAGAAGAGGAAAAATGCATCATAACTTCTATTTAATCATGATAGTTGAAGTCATTTTTTTGAGAAAAAAAGAGGCCGCATAAAAACTAATATGAAACTTTGACTTTTTTTGGTGATATTAGGATAAATCAGAACCCTTGTTAGAAATTTAAAAAAATTCACCAGTCAACCAATAATCGATCGACTAGTCGATCGGTCAAAATCAAATACTAGGACAAACTATTCGGTAAGACCGAGTACTCATTATTCAACCGGTTACCTCCCTCAAACCTATTGTCAGCCCTGACTATTCAATCCAATTAGCTGACTATTGCAATAGTGGTCCTAGAAAGGTTGTTGACGCATTTATATTAACTGTACCTCTTTGTTATTTTATTTTTCTGTTATCCTCTTTATGTAATTTACCCATAGGCTACTCTCCAAATAAGAGAGCCTAGGGCTTATGGAATAGAACAAGTCATTTGGTTTTCCCAACATGGTATCAGAGCGACGGTCCTAGACCGGAGTTCTCGAAACCCTAACCCTAGCCCACCCCACCCGCCGGCCTCTCTCTCCCTTCTCTCTCTACTCGGCGCCGCCTACCTCCGATCGCCTACGGCGGTGTTCTTCTCCGATCGCCTGCGCGCACTCCAGCCCTAGTAGCGCACTGCCTGTGCGCATCGGTGCACGCGTGTGCGCACTCCAGCCCTTCAGCCCTGCGCGCACTCCAGCCCTAGCGCCTGCGCGCTCCAGCCCTAGCGCCCTGTGCACATTGGTGCGTGAGATCCGTGCGCATTACAGTAGCGCACTGTGCGTCTCTTCGTCTCAGTTGCACACGCGAGTAGCGTGTTCTTGTCACCCCTGCGTGTGAACTCTGTGCACGCGTATCCAGACCGTATCCAGACCGTAGCGCGCACATATTCATGGGGATAGTTGCTTGACGTCTACACATGCAACTAATCCTGTCTATGTCATTGTAGACAAAGATTATCTTCTGTCAGTCGCTCCAGTCTTCCGTCTCCAGTATGTCAGACAACAAGGCAGATATCCCGTCTATTGGCGCATTTCGTGGTCCAGCGCCCATTGTCAAGATGGATGGTACGAACTATGAACTGTGGGCAATGCAGTTCATGAGTATGATGAAGTCTACAGGTAAGAAGCACATTCTTACCGAACCTGAGCGTGCAGAGAAGACTGGAGTCCATGCCTCATGGGAGGCAGATGATGCATATGCCAAGGTCTGGCTATCTGGCACATTGGCTATCGAAATTGCCAATGACATTCTACATCAACCCACAGCCAAAGACATGTGGGATATTCTGGCGGCGACATATTCTCAGGCAAAGAACGAAACGAAGATCCTGCAACTGCAACATGATATATTCACAATAAAGCAGAATGGTCGTCCTTTACATTCTCTCTACACATCACTGAGAGGGATGTTCGAGAAGCTCTATAGCTTCATGCCCCTTACCGCCACGCCAGAACAGCAGAAGACATACAGGAATGCAACGATGGTGGGTGTGTTTCTCGCTGCACTCGATCCAGAGTATGAGGCAGCACAGTCTCAGATTTTGGCAGATTCGACTATTCCTCCCACGGAGGAAGCCTTTCACAGATTGAGTAGGATCACAGTACCTTCAGCAGCTGTGAGTCAGAATTCCTCAGCCATGGCGGCAAACAGAGGCCGCGGATTTCATCAACAGGGCCGTGGACGTGGACCTCATGGAAGGAGTGGCCGTACTAGGCCAACATGCACATATTGCCACCGAGTCGGACATAATGAAGACACATGCTATTCGAAGCACGGATTCCCTGCATCTGCACGAGCCGCTGAGCAGATAGAGCCACCATCTGCTGCTACCTTGGATCAACGATTTGATGATCTAGTTGCCCGCCTCAGGGGCATTATCCCACCATCTGGTCCAGCACCGACTACAGAGAGTCATACTGATGCTGCTGCTTCTGCCTCTGCATCTACTAGTACTTCAGGTAGTACACTTGCACTCCACAGTAGTAGATCTGATACATTGCCATGGATCATGGACTCGGGCGCTACACATCATCTATGTGGCGACCAGAGTCTACTTACAGGATACACTCAGATCCCTCCAAGACGGACAGTAGTGATTGCCAATGGCACGCACTCCCCTATCACGGGTCAGGGGGAGATTAGATTGACATCTTCTATGCAGCTTAAGAATGTCCTACATGCACCGCATTTCTCTATGAATCTGTTGTCAATTAGTCAGATTATGAAGGATCTCCATTGTCGAGCTATTTTTTATCCATCTTCTTTGATTTTTCTGGACATCCGTACGGGCAACGTGATTGGTCATGGCTATGAGCAAGGAGGCCTTTACCGTCCGAACCAGACCCCATTTGCCGGAACCACATCTTCTCCTGCTGGACAAGTATCTCCTCTCCTGTGGCATCTGCGTTTTGGTCATTTACCGCTTCAGAAGTTATGTCGTGTCCTACCCTATGGTCTCTCTCACACACCTATCCAGTGTGAGGCATGTCAGTTGGGAAAGCATCACAGGTCGTCCTTTCCCAGTCGTCCAGGTCGGAGTAGTAACTCCAAATTTGAGTTGTTTCATATAGATGTCTGGGGTCCGAGTCGTGTGCCTGATCATCAGGGACACATGTTTTATATTGTCTTTGTGGATGATTTCTCGAGAGTGTCATGGGTGTTTCTTATGAAAAATAAATCTGAAGCAGGAAATATTATTATCCATTTTCTAAATGAAATTCAGAATGTTTTCTCCACATCTGTCAAACTTGTACGAAGTGATAATGCTTTAGAGTTATGCACCCACACTTTGGCCAATTACTACTCCTCAAAAGGGATTATTCACCAAACCTCTTGTGCACATACATCTCAACAAAATGGGATTGCTGAAAGAAAACACCGTCATCTTCTTGATGTCACAAGATCCCTTCTTATACAGAGTAATGCTCCCTACTCCTACTGGGGTGATGCTGTTCTTACTGCATGTTACCTAATCAACCGTATGCCCTCATCCGTCTTGAATGAACAGATTCCCTTTTCACTCATTTATCCAGACAAGGATTTGTTCATTCTTACTCCTCGTGTGTTTGGGTCAGTCGCATTCGTCCATCAGTTGTCGCCTGGTACTGACAAGCTCTCTCCTAGGGCTGTCAAGTGTGTCTTTGTGGGGTACTCCAGAACTCAAAAG
This sequence comes from Ottelia alismoides, assembly GCA_037367405.1. Lineage (NCBI taxonomy): Eukaryota > Viridiplantae > Streptophyta > Magnoliopsida > Alismatales > Hydrocharitaceae > Ottelia > Ottelia alismoides. The sequence goes on along the minus strand of JAZKJV010008002.1, from coordinate 135,902 downwards.
GGGTACAAGTGTTTTGATCCTGTGCGTCGGCGGTATATGATCAGTGCAGATGTTACATTTTTTGAATCTGTTATGTACTTTTCAGAATCTGGAAACATGCAGCTACCACCTATATCTCCTGATGCCGTATTAATGGCACCACCACCACCATTGCCACAAACAACACCACCATCACCACCACCGCCACCGCCACCACCACCGCCACCACCACCGCCACCGCTAGTATCCCCGCTACCATTCCATTACACCCGCAGGCCTCCTCCAGCACATGGTCCTGACCCGTCAACTAGCTCGCCTATGGTATGTAATGAAAATATTAATGTTGATGGATCTGACGACATTTCTCAGCAGGATGTATTACAGGAGCATGGTGAGAACACAGATGATCTGGATGTTCCAATTGCTCTACGCAAGCCGAAGAGAAGCGGTGCCAAATATCCATTATCAGCAGCTGTGTCTTTTGAGAGGCTATCTGGAGACTTCAGGACGTTTGCATTGGCACTTTCAGCTACAGACATTCCACGGAATCATCATGATGCTTTGCAGGATGCTAGATGGCGGCGAGCTATGGAAGAAGATATGGCGGCACTTCAGTCCAGAGGAACCTGGAGTTTGGTTCCTATACCTCCAGATGTCATCCCGGTGAGTTGCAAATGGGTGTTTACAGTGAAGCACAATGCAGATGGTTCCATTGACAGGTACAAGGCACGCCTGGTTGCACGGGGCTTCACACAGACATATGGGGTAGATTACCTTGACACATTCTCCCCTGTGGCGTGTCATTCCACTCTACGGATCCTGTTATCAGTTGCAGTTGCTAGAGACTGGCCACTTTATCAACTGGACGTGAAGAATGCATTTATGTATGGCGACTTGCAGGAGGAAGTCTATATGCAACAACCACCTGGTTTTGCTGTTGAGGGGGAGTGTCCCAAGGTTTGCAGATTACATAAGGCCATCTATGGCCTTAAGCAGAGCCCCAGAGCATGGTTTCAAAAGCTTTCAGACCTCTTTGAGAAACAAGGATATAAACGCTCCAATGTTGATCATTCCTTGTTTATACAGAAGACGGCTAGAGGTATCATTGTAATCATGGTTTATGTTGATGATATCTTGATTACAGGTGATGATGAGCAGGGCATTAAGCAGGCAAAAGAAAGGCTGGGGACCGAATTTGTCACCAAGGACTTTGGAGTCCTTAGATACTTTCTGGGCCTGGAGTTTGCTAGAAATCCATATGGATTAGTAATGTCAAGGACAGGAAGTCCACATCAGGATTTGCAGTCTATGTTGGGGATGCTCTAGTTTCGTGGAGAAGCAAGAAACAGACAGTGGTAGCTAGATCCAGTGCTGAATCCGAATACAGGGCAATGGCCCAGGCTAGCACAGAAATGATGTGGGTGAAATCTTTACTTGCAGATCTATGTATTGATATACCTCTTCCTATGATGTTGGAGTGTGACAATCAGGCCGCCTTGTTCATTGCAAATAACCCAGCTTTTCATGAGAGGACCAAGCACATTGAGGTTGACTGTCACTACATACGTGACATGGTTCAGAAGGGGTTCATTGCTACATCTCATGTCACATCAGAGAATCAGACTGCTGATATTTTCACCAAGGCATTACTTCGAGGCCCATTCCAGAAGTGTACGTCCAAGCTGAGCATGATTGATATCTATGCTCCATTTTGAGGGGGAGTGTTGACGCATTTATATTAACTGTACCTCTTTGTTATTTTATTTTTCTGTTATCCTCTTTATGTAATTTACCCATAGGCTACTCTCCTATATAAGAGAGCCTAGGGCTTATGGAATAGAACAAGTCATTTGGTTTTCCCAACAAAGGTCAATGAGATAGTTGATGCTTAAGACTGCATATCGGATTCATCGTCATCTCAAAGCATAAGACCTTCTAACAACCTTTAGTGGCTAGCATCCCTCATTGCACCAAAAAGTCATTCAAAGTTTCCTCTCCATCTCAACCAAATCTTATGATTGTGGCATCAGAGGTCAACATGCATTTCGGGGATTGCATATATTAAGGACAATGCCCTTACAAGGACCTTAATCCGCTTTACCTACCAAGACAACATGATGAGGAATGTGAATCCATTGTCTTCCGAGACAACTAGCACGTCAACACATGCGCGACCTCTTATGAGACATATTGTAGGCAGCGTACGCCAATGCTGAACTAGTAGGAGGTTGAATAAATGAGATACACAAACTAATAATTTCTCGAAAAAACTGTAAGATAATTAGGACAAAACGAGAGAAGCTGCTTGCCACTCAGGGTTAGTGGAAGAGATAAAACGATAGACGTCAAAGTGATCCAAACTTCGAAGTTGAGGACTGCATTTTTTAAGGGTTTACCTTTGGTTAAGGGCCTCTAGGATGAGAGCGTGCCTATTAAAGAAAGAACCCAAAAAACAATCTTAGCATATTGAGAGAGAGCAACAATTCATCCGGCCATGCACGTGTCACACCATTGCGAGGACCCATGCCCTCGCGTGCCAGGACATCCCTACAATCGATGTTGACATCCTAACAAGGAGGACTACATATCCGGGGGAGCGTTGCATACCTGCACGCATTCTGTGCTCTTACCTCGTGTGCGTGTGCCTACTGTGTGAGTGGATGTTATTATGTGAACCTCGTGCATCTGTAAGCCTGGCAACCCCAAACCTTTGGTGCTTCTAGCGATGATGTTAGGAGCGGTATGCTACAAGTGGCAATGTAGGAGGGTGGTGGAGGTGTTAAATAATTGGGTGGAGGTGGCATCGATTTGTAGGGAAACAATAGTGCTGCTGTGGAGGGTTATTGGTGGAGCGGGAATACATGGCTTTTTTAGATGGGGATGGTTGTTCAACCACCATATTAGAAATAAAAAGTGTCTATTAGAAAAGGCACGTTCCTCATGCATAGGGAGAGGGGTGGGAAAATAGTACAAGGATCCAAAAGCATACAAGAAATAACATAAAGGCACACGAATAAGGAGAACCACGGCTCTGTGGTATCTCGACATGATCTATTGGAGTCTCCCACTTGAAGGAGGATAATGAGCCAGATATTTTTATGATAAAGATGTTGGTCCATGCCAGGAAGTAGAACTTAAAATACATACCCACTTGCTCGTCAGTGAACTAGCAGATATATAAAAAAAAGTGGCTTTTGCCTCTCCAGCAATTGCTTTTCCAATCATTGTTTTTCCTGTTCCCTGTAAATTATTTCGATTTTATTAAAATATAACAGGAACATTTACAATATATTCTTCTGTCTGGAAAACATATACTTACAGGAGGCCCAAATAACAGTAGGCCCCTTCCAGGGGAGCGGCAACCACGAAATATATCAGGACGTAAAAGAGGCCATATAACCATTTCTGTCACACATTTTTTTGCGTGCTCCAAGCCAGCTACATTATTTCAGAGATTCGAAAAGATGAAAACAAAATGATAGAAAATGAAAAATTGTTTAAAATGGAATGTCTTCCAATGAAGAAGCTGAGCAAGGGGGATATGGGGGATTTCTAACTATTTTCTGAAGGTAGCATTTTCTAAATGCAACTGTGGGTTTTCTACATCGATCAATACAGTATGAGGATAACTTAACATCATCATTACATCAAAGGTTCATTGGGTAATCTGTTTTTTTGTATTGTGTGTGTTGTTGGGGAGTGGATACTGGATATTAAATGTCACCTACCACAATAAGAAAATGAGAGCTGGAATCAATCTGTACTATTATGGCATATAAACAGTTATGTTCTTTCTAGTTTGAAATATAAAACTTGTTATAATCAAGATTTGAAAAAACGAAAGGCGGAACGAGGCGTTTTCCCTGGAAGCGAGGCGAGGTATAGCCTCGAGGCGGTCGAAGCGTAAGCCTCAGCTTGTATAGGAAATAAATTACAAATTGTATGATAAATATATTTATTGGTGAAAAAAATATAATCTAACAAATAAATAATATATAACATTGTAATATATGATGATATTATGAAGATTAGAATATGAAAAAAATGATATGTCAATTCTATAAACCTTTCTACTAAATTTCTAAACAGTCAAAAGGAAATCATTGGTTATAACTATAACTAAAATATTTATCAAAAAAGGATTGGCTATAGTTGTCATTAAAGATGTCCAAGTTGTTGATATGAATCACATGATTTCAATCCTAACTGTATGTTCTATTGAACCTAGATGAACAACAGTCTGATGTCACATGCAGTTTCTTATATGTTTAAGGGTGTAATATTAAGAGTTCATTAAAATAATTGGATACGTTAATGGTAAATATGAATATGGAAGATGTCAAAATTAAGCATTCATCTTGCATAAATATATACTCAACAACTAGGCCTTTATAAACATATGAAAATACGAATAGAACTAATTATTTTCTTTAAAAATACTTGAAAAAATTTTCTAGCACCTAACCTAGGGCCTCGCCCTACCTCGATCGCCTCAGGTATCCGAGGCACACGCCTTAGCCAGGGGGTTCGACGCGGTCGCCTCAAGGCGTTTTCTCACCGCTTCATTTCACCTCGAGCGCCTTTACGCCTCGAGATGCGTTTTTTTCAAACCATGGTTATAATGCAAATTAAAAACAAAATGCAATATCAAATTATTTGCAGAGACATCTTCCACAATGATGATTAGATATTTACTATGAATGAAGAACGCATGAGGTAATGTGCATGTCCCTATGCAATAACCTCTTAGTGAAGATGCAAACCAGTTATGAATCAGGGGTATGCTTAACTTTGAACACTTGGGCTTTACAAAAACAAAGGATGACCATCAGAGGTAATTGGTCATCCGCAACATTAAATTCTCTATTATGTTCTTTGACCTCTTTGTTGCAATACTACTTATCTTAAAAACTTACAAGGATCGAGAAACTTTGTACTTGTTAATGGCTATCTACACGAGTCACCATTAGCTCACTACTTGCTATTGATGATAAAGTGATACCTTTTATTTTGAGTTTTTACTTGCCACTTAGAACCAAGGTTCTTCTAATCGTAGGGTTGACAACTGAGGCAATGTCAACAGAGCAGATGGTTAAGCGAAGTGGTTTTAATCCACACTGCTCTTGAGATTACATTGCATCATTTTGTTCCCCGACGACCTCATAGGAAGTGGTTTTAAAGGACATAGGTTCATCTGGTTTTGTAGTCCATACTGTTCTTGAGATTACATTGCATCGTTTTGTTCCCTGACGACCTCATAGGAAGAGGTTTTAAAGGACATAGGTTCATCTGGTTTGGCTAGCTCGAACGTACAACGGGTGCTCTTGGGTTGCTTCGTTGATGGCAATGAACATGTTGAGAAAGCGATTGATTTCAGGAAGGGAAGGGGGGGTGCTACATTGTGCGACCAGAAGGGGGTAAATGGTGGTGGAGGGCTCGCGTAGGAGGCTGGGCATGAGAGGGTATTGCACGCTTTCCAACATAAGAGATGTAGAGAGGAAGAGGCGGTGAGGGGGATGCGGAACTTGGAGGCTCTTAGATGAGGATCATGTGGGCATGGGGAGGAGGAGGAGGAATCCCTACAGGGCTAGGTGGTGAGATGTGTGGAGGTTGAGTTGGTTGGGGCAACCCCTTGGTTACAAGGTAATAGCTGTTTCTTGGAATGTCCGAGGTATGTGGCAGCCGGACAAGAGAAAGGTGGCGCGGACTCTGCTTGGGGAGTAGTGTAACATCCGGATCCGAATGAACTGAAGCTCCTGTCAAGAAAAGGATGTTGCAAGCAAGTTTGGATCTCCAAAGTGGAGATATTCAAAGGTACATATCTCCCTTCACTTTACTTTCATTAAAGTCAATGTTAGAGTCACTAATTCAGTTTTTTTTATGTTGCTATCCATCAGGTATTTTATCTATTGTTGTATGTTAGATAAAGCCACAAAATCCCTCCAAACTTAGAGGATCAAATGTACAATCTTTAACCCTCCTCTTGCTGCCTTCCATGCATGATTCAATACCTTAAATTGCCTCTGAAATTAGATGAGAATGTGAAGTTTTACATGGAATTCATCAAAACTTTACAACAATTATATATGTTCTTGATTCTTAAAATTTTGAGGATAAAAATTTGGGTTTAGCATGCAAATTAACCTAAGTTCAAGCCATTAATTAGCTAGAATTTTTAGCACAGAAAAATAGAAATTTGGGGAAAATGACATGCATTTTCTTATGGAATCCTGAGAAGGATGAATCAATTCATAAATAAAGAATCTAATGTAAGTAACTGAGCCTCTAAAATTCCTAAAAAAAAACTCAACCTTAAAACTGGATGACTTACCTTTATAATTGGAAGCAATGACTCCCTATTAATCAACTGCCTGTTCTTTACATAAGGGACATATTCAACTACTGTTTTCAATGATAAAGGGAGTCCTAAAGTCGATCATAATATACTTTGATGCACTTGTGACTAAAGATGCATTATTTTGGAATGAAATCCTAATAAGGATGATGTCAATGCTTATAAACTGAACAGAATTCATATCAAAATAATGTCATGTCCCCCAACAAATTAACTGCAGATAATAGCTCGAGATTGTGACATGTTATAAACATAACAAGCATTAGATCATGCCAACTAGGAATTCCAACTGCTAATTTGGAGCTTCATAGAGTGATTGTTATGAACTTGCTCGAAGAGATGATCATGTGCCATTAACCTTCACATGTTTGGTCCTTTGGTGGAAAACAATATTGTATCTATGAATAATGCAGTATAAATATCACAATTTGGTTGCATGGGTAGAGGCTCCTATAAGAACATATACCCCTAAGGATCTATCTATATAGCTTTTACATTTGCTTGAGTCAGGACTCTATACTCACATTCTGCATGATATATGGCTACAACTACTGGTTTCTTATTGTGCAATGTGATGAGGTTTCATCCAAAGTATAAACTAAAGTTTGTCATGGGTTTCTTGTCTACATGATAACTTACATAATATACATAAACACAAATGGTGAAACCCAGATACTCCTTGCTGAGGAAGAGATGATACTCCTAAAGAAGTCATAATGTAAATATAGCATTATAACAACATCCTAGTGTGACCCATGAACTAACCTACTTTACCACCTACATAAACAATGTCTACGCGATTCAAAGTGATACGTAATAGCTTCCCGATAACCCCTTTATATTATATAGCATTGACATCTTCTGAGAATTCATCTTTTAAAATATTAGAACTCTTCTCTCAAAGTCAACAAATGATTTCTCAAGATCTTTACGAATAAGAAGTCATCAATCAATTGATCATCATGTATAGTCTACTATTCATACAATCATATATATATATAGGATGTTATGGCAAATGATCAGAAAACACCCCTCCTTTGATGTCTCAACTGGAACTGGTACAATTAAGACATGATTCTTGTTTAGGTACTATATAAAACAAAATGATAAAGACTAGCTAGATCCATATCCAAAGTATAGATGGCGATCTTATGATTTTAGAAATAATAAGATGTGACCACAAAGACCGATCATCTTCATAAATTAATCTTTTTGGGTTACTCTACTATTTATACATATCATCAAAGATAGGTAGTGACAAAATACCTAGAATTATAAAGTCGACCATTGAAGAGATTAAGAAATGATGGGGTAAATGAATAAGTGAAATCAATGATGAACCATTTATATCAATAAGATCGTTGATCAAAAAGACCTAGATCTGTACAATCAACCACATAAAGGATTAAGAAAGGATGAGGGATCAAGTCATTGATGATTGATAATTAAGAGTGCCAGTCATGGTGACCTTTACGCCTGACTGTGCGGGGGTGCGGTGACCCTCAGCTGGGCGGGAGATTAGGAAGCCCAGTTAGGGCAGCGGCCGCTTAGTGCGCGGGTCTAGGATCCCAGTCTTTTTCTCGGGTTTTTTCGCGAGCGCTCGCAGTTTTTACGCCTCTCTGGGATCCACAGGTTTTCTTTTAAAGACCAGTTCCGCTGACCCTTGTTCTTTAGGGTACCTAGGCTGGAGGACCCTTGGTTTTAGTTTTTCGAGCTCGTTAGCCCGTACCGGTCGGGCTGGTTTTTCTTTTAGAGTGACTTTTCCAGATAGTCTCTCTCACCCGTCTTAGTGGCGTAGTTTTGGAGTAGACCTATCCCTCTATTGGACCGCCTTCCAATTAGAGGGCGAGACGGAAGAGCCTTTTGTAGGCTACTTCACCGCTTGAGTTTTGTTTATTTTTCGCCAGCAGACTTGGCGATGCTACATCCGAATCATCCATGTATACATCTGAATCCTCTATGGCTACATCTGAATCAGTTACAGTTGAATTTGGAAAAGTTACATTTGAGATTGGATTGAGTCACAAATGAGTTTGGCTAAAGTTGAGATGAATTACAGTTGAGTTGGTTTCATGGAATCTTGGTTACAGTTAAGTTGGTTGTAGTTGTGCTAGTTACTTTTCCGCCAGTAATTCTTGATGAAGAGAAAAGATCAGTTTATGAAAATCATCCTTATCAGATTTCGATCTACTACCACAATCGTTCGAAATATCTAGTGGACGTGTTGGGAACTTAATTAGGATGCATTTTACTCCACCGCATGCCTACGGAGGCACCCAACCCTAAGGCTTCTTTACTGCCTTAGAGTCATAGTGTGAGGTCTTATCTAGACCAAGACCACAGACTATCCACTAAGCTTGAGAAATTCAATATGAAAAGAATCAAAACATCAGACTCATCATCTACACTTACTATAGTCTAACCTCATGATTCACAAACATCAAAAGAGACCCGAATCATCTCGACCATGTCAATCATTAAATACTCAAGATATCATGATCAATTCAATCATGATAGCCATTGAATAAATCATTGGAACATGAAATTGATGGAGGAAGAATGGAAATCATATACAATTTTATACTGGAGTCACATCTTAGAATCATAATATGAGGTCACACTCAGATCAAGATCCCAGATTGTCCACCAAATCTGATTGATTGGATAAAAACCAAGAACAAAGACTCAACATCCACATCTCAAGATCCATTAAACATGATTTATAATTAATTAAAAGGTGACAGTTTAAATATGGATATTATAATCTTTGTATAAAAATGATTAATATGGGTAATTAATGTAGGATGAGTAGAATGGGGTTTTACATACCAAACAACTTGAAAGCATGTTTCAATGCAAGTAGCTCTAAAAATTTAATTGTCAAAGCCCCTTTTACTTGCTTTCTTTTGGAGCCACTAAATTTCCTGTTATTTTTAATTAATTAAGATTTACTCAACATTTGTTGATGTTCTTTTCTCCCTATTCCATGGATTGCAGGCATAATACCTGCACCGTTGTATTGGGAGAGTTGAATGTCAGCTTCTGCAGTTACAATTATCAAGTATGTATGCTATAGTTTATTCAAAATATTTTATGCTTTTATTTCTCTTCTGATAAAATTGGGATGCATGTTGATGAATACCCATTCATCACTCTTTATTCTTATATTTTAGCTACAAAAACCTATGCAAATGCATGTAGATATGTGTAAATAGGAAAAGTTAGCAAAAGCATGCATTTTTGTAAATATAGATAATTAGCATGTTTTTGTGCAAAAATAAAAGAATAAAGAAGAAAAAGAAAAAGAGGGAAATATTTAGAATAAATATTGAGCAACCTAACCCAAGGGAGGGCTCAGCATGGGCCTGACCGCATAAAAGCCACAAGTAGAGGGAGATAGGGGCTCATGTGTAAATATTTATGTAAATAAATAAAATTATATATTTTCCTCACCCAAAAATATACTTGTATATATTTTGTATATATTTAGGAACTATTAAAAACAAAATAAAAAGTTAAAAATTCAAAAACCCAAAAATACACCTTCACCATGTACATAGACCACCACCCTTATTTATTTCACCTTGTAAATACACTTATTTATTTCCAAAACTTTTTGTAAATATTCCTTTTTATGTTTTGTAAATAAAATAAATAAAAAGAATCAAAACAAAAATCAAATAAAAATTACAAAATTAAAATACAAAAATATATTGTATATATACCATGTATATAATTGTGCATAAATAATTATTTCCCCTATGTATATAAATAATAAAAATAAAATAAAAATAGCCTTTTATTCCTAATTTTATCCTATAAATAAATAAAATATAAAATGGGAATAAAAATATACAAAAATAACTAATCAAAAATCAAAAATCAAAAATCAATATAGTGTATATATACCTATGTATAGCTACTATGTAAATACCTTATTTTCATTTCCAAAAATTAATTAAAAATCACAAAAATATAAAATAAAAATATTTTGTGTTTTAAGTTTTTGAAAATTCGGCCATTAAAAGCCCCAAAAAAATCAAATAAGAATTCAATAATTGGCGGGCTCTGATTGGTCCACGGGGGATTGTTGACCCCCGGTCAACTCCCCCCCCCCTGGACCACAGAGTCGCGGATCCGCTCGACCCGCCCGACTTCTTCCAATTACCCCCGCTCGATCCGACCGCCTTCTTCCTTAACCCCGGGCCCCGATTACTCCATGGACATCCAGGACCCTCGCCCGGGGATGGTTCGGAGGATCCGACACCCGACCAGCCTGCCCGACCATCTTCTTCTCGGGTCCTCCACCATATTTAAGGTCGTCACCGGCGACCTAATCACGCCATCTCTGATCTTCCCCTCAGCGCCAAGGAGCTCCTCCTTCATCCCTGAGTGACAGCCGTGGACGGAGGAGTGGAAGCGAGGCCTGGGCAGCCGGAAATCATTGATCCGGTGGTACCCTCCGCCGTGCGCCGCCGCGAGCGCGCCTGAGCCTCGGGGAGCTCGACGACCCCTTGAGGCAACGACCGGGAGCCTCCTTGGCTCCAGCCCAGTCGAATGCAGCCATCAGGTAGCGTAGTTAGCCAGTAGATTAGCTTAGTTTTCACTTTTTCGATTTTCGGTAGATTAGCTTCGCCGCCTCCGCCAGCCGTCTCCGACCATCCATCTGATCATCCGACCACGCCATCACCTCCGCCACTCTTCTCTCCACCTGCTCCGCCCCTCCATTCCCCCTGGCTCGTCCCGGGGCAGGGTTACAGGTCTCCTCCCTCCGCCGCTCGCCGGAGACCTTCCATATCACCGCACCTTCCACCTTTCGCACGCTCTGACGGGTCGAGGCACTTTGCCCTCGACCCAGCTTTCTTTCTGTGCAGGTCTACAGGTCTATCGACCTCATCTGGAGGTCGAAGTTTCAGAGCACAGCAGCTCCAGCTACTCGACGTCGCCGGAGCTCTCCTGAGCTCCTCCCTTCCAGCGGAGCATTGCATCGGGTGCGGAGCTTCACGAGGAAGCTTTCCCGCACCTCCGGAGTGGTCGACGAGGACTACAGCCCACGCAGGAGGCCGGCGAAGCTCGCCGGCCGCCAGTTCTTCCACCATCCTGCGTCGCCGTCAGATCACCCCTCGAGCTCCAGTTCTTATCTCGCCCGTTCATCCAGTGGAGCAGCACGGACCATCAGATCTTCTTGGGGTCGATCATCACCGTTGATCGGCGAGGTTAAGCCACGTGGCTGCACCTCGACCATCCGATCCGAGCCCGGAGTCCTTCGCAGCCCCACAACGCATCAGAGCTGTTGGATCTGCCACGTGGGAGCACTACAACCATCGGATCGGCTCGAGGGTTTACTTCGGTTCGCGGAGCGTCATCACATCCGTCCAACCTGCCACGCGTCGCCTATCCGGCCCTCGACATTAATAAAAGGGGTAAATTATCTGTAGGCCCCTCTACTTTATGCGTTTAGTCTTTAATCCTGTAAATAAGTAGTTTAGTTCTTTTATTTTTGTGAACTTTGCACTGTGGACCTTCTAGTTTATGAAAATTGCATTTATGCCCCTGCCTGTTGTGGACACGTGCATCGACACGTGATTGTTTGGTGTTTTTGCATATTTGGCCCTGCGTTTTTGCCCTGTTACGTTTCATATTTTTATAAATAGGAATTGCAATTTGGTCCTTCCAGGCCTGAGTCACGCGTATCGTGCGTGGCCTGGAGGGTTATTTGCATTCCTATCCCTCTACTTTCTAGGGTTGTTATTCCAGGGACCCAGAACTTTCTACTAATTGCAGAAAGGTCCCTGTGCACTGTTGGTTTTCTTTATTTTTGAATAAATAGCAAATCACCTCCAAATCCAATGAGATTTTGACACATGGCTCCTGCCATGGTGTAGGAATTTCAGTGATTTTTGAGGACATTTCTGATTTCCTTTAGTATTTTTAAAAATTCAAAAACAGCCTTTTTAGCTACTGTCTAGGTTTAAAAATACCAAAAAAATATAAAAACATCTCCAAAAATTCTAAAAAAATTAGATATTGTTGTTTGCTTGCTGTTTGATTTTCTAGCCAATTTTGGCTATTTTTCATTGAGTAAAAACCTTAAAAATTGAAAAACCCCTAAAAACCCATAAAAATTATAATAAATAAATTAAAAATCCAAAAACAATAATTAGGGTGCCTAAATTTTCCTTATTCTATCTAGTATACAGGAAAATTACCTCCAGGGCTTAGTGAGACTCTTAGATATTTTATTTTTGAGTTTCAAGCCTTGCTGGACAGTACCTCTTTAATTTAGCACTGTTTGATTTTTTAGAAAATAATTTACCCATTAGAAAAATTTCAAAAATTCACCAAAAACAGTAAAAAACTTAAAAAACATAAAAACAATTTTTCCTTAATTTTTGCATTATTTTTAGTGTGTTTAATAAATTGTTGAAGTTGTCTTGTATTTCCTTTCTTTTATTTTCTCACTCTTTTAAAAATCACAAAAAAATATAAAAATTAACAAAAACAACTAAAAATCACTTTATTTTATTTTATTTCATTTTCACTACTTCGTAGGCTTCTGCCAATCCGTGCTCCTTGTGTTCGACCCTGGGAGCTATACCAGGTTAATATCATAGCGAGACCGCTTTCGCATTTTCGATTGATTTTATTTCTCGTAGTGGTCTAATTTTTCTTGATATACTTAGTTCGATTGACTGAGGTCACGACGACCGTTTCTTTACCTTTACCCTTAGTCATTCGGACGGTTATCACATGTACATAATGAAATTTCGGTTGTTACATGCCAACTGCTACGGAAATTTATGCAATATAATTGTGACATAGTGTAGTTTTGTGGCTTATTAGTTAAATTGTGAATGTCATAAAAAAAATTTCCCCTAACTTTAAGAACTAAAATGTGATCTTTAGCGAACATGATACTGCGGATGATATGTAAACGGGTATTCCAGATCCGAGATAGAACGGGCCTCACAAGTAGAAGGCGGATGTGATGTGTTTATGTGTTTGCAAGAGATAAAGTTGGAAAATTGGAAACTTTCATTTGGAAAGCAATTGTTGGCTCACAACTTACTAAGTTTTGTAGGGCTCCTTCCACATAAGTGGGGGGAGGGAGTTGGATAATCTATGGAGTTGGTTGTCTTGGTAGAGGCGAGACATTCCCTTATTATGGCGCTTCTTCGGAGTTTGACGGTGTGCAGTTCTTGTTCTCTACGGCGTATGAGCCCCCAAGGATGGCTACTATTGTGAATATATAGGACGAACTATGGGTGCCATTTGCTCGTTTCATGAGCAGCAATGCCTGGTGGGTGATGATTTCAATGTCACATTTTTTGTTGTTGACTGTCCTTGGTAGAGGGGGGGGGTATGGATCCTGGTTCGCATATTTGAGGGGGATATGTCTCTTGAGGTCTTCGATGTAACGACCTCTTAATATACTTGGCGGAATTCGTCGTTGTGGCATGTCTAGATCACTTTATTGGCTCATCGAACTGACGGAGGCTTTACCACTATAATCGTTGCTCTCTTCATTGCGTTCACATTTTGATCACTCATGTTTTTTTAGGATTTTGCCGAAGGCATTCATATAGGAGGCATGTTTCATTTCAAGCATTCTTGGTTACTTGAGGAAGGTTTCAAGGAGTAATTGATTCTCTATCGGTAAGGCCTTTCCATGTCTGGGTCGACTTTGAGGGTAATGGTGACAAAGCTGGAAACGTTACATCGTATGTTGTCTGAATACAAACGAGAGGTTTGGATTCATCGTGAGGAGTGGAGAAGGGAACACATGAGGAGATTGTTCGCCTTGACGTCCCCGGGATGCTAAGCAGTTGTTGGAGGAGAAGTTGGCTAAGAGTGAGCATCACAAGGTCCTGCTTGACGAAGACAAGAAGCATGAGATGGAGTGGTGACAACAATCTAGATAAGTTTAGCTGAAGGAGGGGATGCTAACACTCGGCTCTTTCGTATGATGGCTAGTGGGAGGAGAAGGTGCAACTTTATTCAAGTGCTTGAGGTGGGAGAGAAGTTTGGTGGAATAAGATCATGCCGTTAGTTTATGCGGTCATTTAAACACCTCTGTAAGTTGAGTCGAAAGGTCCACTTGGTGGTGTAAGATGGGTTGGCATGCAATGTACTGGGATTATTTTAAACACATGCATCAGAGTTGGTGAAGCCTTTCAATTCTGGAAAGTTCAGATGGTTCTTTGGGCCTTGATGGCATCATGTTTTCTTTTTGTGGGAGTTTTGGGAAGTGGGGAACAGGAATGTGTCGGTACTCGTCAAAAGACTTGGCGAACCAAGGTTTTGAGTGCTTGAACCAATCTATTTTGTTTCTTTCACATAAGAAGGATGATATATGACAGGTTATGGCCATTTGGCAAATTGCATTCATTCCAGGCAAACACACGATGTATGGTGTGGTTTAGGCCACTAGGAGAATCGTTGAAGGTTGACTTCTCCAATGCATAGAGATTCATCTCGGCTTCCCTTTCTCCGACGGGGATTCCCATATGAATAATAAAGAGGAGCATGACAACGACCTCATACTCGATCTTGTGAATGGCATGCAGGTGGGAGGTTTTTTTCCAATTCCAAAAGAGGGGTTCAGTAGGGCTACCGATATCTTGGCTTTCCCAAAAGTCTCCCATTTTTTATTTTAGGATGGACAAGGAAGAAGTTGAGGTGTATGTGTTGGCCCTTAGGACGCAGCAAGAGTCACTCCCTATCTATTACTCAGGGCTCCCTCGGTAAGTGGGAGTCTGAGGCATTGCGACTAGTTGCCAGTGTTCAAAAAGCCATTTCAAGTGGCCACATATACAGAGGTGGTCGGTCTAACGAACCTCATATACTATATGTGGTGTATATGTGGTATGGGTTCATATTCGATCTGACTAAACCACATATGCAGCCGAGTATGTGCCGCCTATAAAAACTGACTATACCTACAATTTGTACATAGATGTAGACATGTGACTACTGCCAACATCTTGAGGATCATAGAACCCTCTGCTCCAATATCTCATTCTAATTAAGGTAACGAAATCAAGCTCTGGAACCAGTCCTGGCCTGATCAGATTTGTTGATGATTGGGAGGGGATGTTTGCTTCTTCATATGCAGAGAGTCCCCTCTAGAAAATTGTTGCCTTCTTTTCCCATTAAACGACATCCAAGCATGCTCTGTGCATCCTCTAGTATCTGTTGGCGTTATACATAAAAGACAAAATCAAGTAGAAAATTTTTAGAAAATGATCTCGTAGTAAACATTCTATTGTTTATACAATTGGCATTTTAGATTTTAGATTGAAGTGCAAAAGTGAAGAACTTTGAACTTTGAAAGGATGATATGCTTAAGAGAATCATGACCAATTCTATAAACTGATAAGTTCGGATGCACACAACTCTCTTTAGTCCAAATTAGGCACCCGCCTTTTAGACTTTCTAGTAAACTATATGTTCAATATAATACAGTCCAAGAGAAGCATCTCAAGAGGGGGTTCCAAGGGCCTTGAGATTAAAAAACTGGCATGACATCAAAGACTATTGCCTTTCACATTGAGAGTTGCAACCTTGACCAATTTTCTAGATTGAGGCAGAATTGGATTCCTGTAGGGAAAAAGAGGCCCAGGTTTGCTACTCAACCTTGTGACATGGTTCTTGATAAGGAATACTCTTGGAAATTTGAAAACGATGTGTTTTAGAATATAATACTTGTCCTTTATGACCTCTAGCTCTGATTTCAAAGGCACAAAATCTGCCACTAAGAACAACGGAGTAGAAAATAAGTTGGTAGAAAGTCTGAATCTGAAACTTGTCGGGGCAAGTCAAGTCAGTACAGTTCCAATTGTGGGTCATTTCCCCGTTTTTATTTTCAGCCATTTTTGTCTAAGTTGACCCACATGCATTCATTCAGAAGTTATTCATTATTTATTTTAAAAAATAAATGTGTAAAGTTTTTATTTATTATTGCATTTTAAAATATATTATTAAAATGTTACAAACCACATATACCAATGCATACTCCACTACTTACCCTTCGCTTTAGACCGCCTGGCCGAAAGAATAGCACATACCAACTCTTTGAACCTTGTTGGTGGCAAGTGGTCGAGAAGATAGAGCAGCAACTTGCAGGAGGGGGGGGGGGGGAGATGACGGAAACCCTTTGGTGAACTGGAAGATGGTGATATTCACTGAGGACGGTGACCTTTGGTGCTGTCTGTAGGAGATGAATGGAGTGTTGCATGCCAAGTGGGTCCAACATTGGGGAAGGAGATGCTGATTTTCTTTGTCGGATGGTGTGATGTATCTAATGAAGTTTCGACGGACATGTTGATATCGAGGGGAGTAAAGGTCTGCGTTGTCGAAAATTTGGAGGGCACTGTTTGATAATTTTTGAGTAATAACAAGAATCAACAAAAAACTTTTAATCAGTTAATCACACTACCCCTTTCTTTAATAAGCACAAACAATTGATATTACAACTTTAATCTAGGCAAAAACAAAATGCCAAGATGTTTTTTTTTAAAAAAAGGATACGTTTGTAAAAAAAGGTTTAGGGGGGCACATAAAAACACTTCAAAAAAAATTTAAAAAGTTGAACAATAACGTTAAAAAAAAATGAAGCCCTTTTATTTTTTAATCTCCCTTACCAATTTTTAATTGTATTAGAACTAACGTCCCCCCTGGAGGAAGAACAATTTTGTTAATGGTATAGAACTAACGTCCCCCCACCCCCTTTTTAATGAGATTACAAAAAATGTAAACACAAAAAAAACTTAACTTATTAATGTTTTAACAGTCAAGGACCCAAATGGTGGGAATGGAGGGGCATTAAGAAAAAACCGATTCGGTTTTACGAAATGGGGCTTTGTTTTAAAAAAAACTTGCAATATAAGATAATGGAGGGGGAGAAATGCAATTTGTTAACTTAAAACAACAAAAAAAATTGCGGCAAAAAAATTACCCGAGTCTCACGCTTTAGGGTTTTGTTTCCGTGCGGGCAGTATGAGGTACGACGGCAAAGAAGAAAAACGGCGGGAGGCGATCTGGATCGAGCAGCGGTGACTCGATCAAGCGGCGCCGGCGATTGTTTGTCGGCGATCAATGAAGACGACGATCGAAAGTATGGCTCTGATACCAGTCAAGGAATATCGTCGAGGTACGCCTTATGCTTCCGTTGGAGAGAGAACAAGAATAGAGATGGAAAGAGAGGGATGGATGGGGGGCTCCCGTACTCGAGGGGTTGCCTTGGATGGCTTCTCCTCCCGTCAGGAGGTCTATTTATAGCGCGTGGCCCCTCGATCCGTCCGTCCCCATTTTCCGTGCCCGCACGTTGTAGCTCCGCCAGATCCGGTCAATCCGTAACCGCCGGCCGCGAAACGGCCGGGGGTACGGTTATTGACCACTTAAGGTCATGGCCGGAATTATTCAAACATCTCCCACTTGACCGAAGTGTCAAAACAATATATGCTCCCACTATTCGTGTAGCATATACATAGAGATTTATCATGAGAGGATCATTATCTATGAAACCTCTTCCTTGACTCAAACATTCCTGAGTTCCCATTAAACCAACATGTTTAATGTATGTTCCTGCTGCTATTCCCTTCGTTATGGAATCAGCCAACATGTCATGGTAGGTATGTAGTTTACCGTGATTTCTTGCTTCGCCACTATATCTTGTATATAGTGATATTGGATCTCAATGTGTTTTCCTTTAAAACTATTAGCCCACTATTGATCAAGCTTATCGCAGCTTGATTGTCACAATACATTTCAATTGGCCCTTGACCAATTCGAGGCTTAGGTTCTCTAGAAAAACGCCTGATCCATACAGCATGAGTGGTGGCCATGCTACATGCAATGTACTCAGCCTCCTGTGTATGTCGAGATACACATCCTTGTTCTTGCTACCCAAAGAAACGGTTGCACCACCAAACATGAACAGGTAACCTGATGTGGATTTTCTATCATCTACATCCCCTCCGAAATCGGCATCGAAGTAGCCTACCACTTTAAGCGATTCTGCTTGATACACAAGTTTCAGATGTATTGTTCCTTTCAGATATCGAAGAATCCTCTTTACAGCTTCCCAATGTGCTGGACAGGATTGCTTTGATATCTACTGACTAAGCTTACTGGATAAGCTAAATCAGGTCGAGTACACATCATTACATACATTAAACTTCCTACCGCTTGTGCATATGGTATATATAAAGGTTTCTGCCCCTTTCCGGGACACTGACTCTTGCTGAGTCTCTTTCCCATCACAAGTGGTGTTGGAGCTGGAGTGCTATTCTGCATTCCAAATCTCCTTAATACAGTATGCAAATATCTTTCCTGACTAAGGCTCAATGTCCTTGAGTCCCTGTCTATTGTTATTTGAATTCCAAGAACATAGGATGATTCGCCCATGTCCTTCATCTCAAATTCATTGCTCAATTCTGTTTGATTTCATTAAGCATTTGTATGTCATTACCTGTAAGCAGAATGTCATCTACATACAATGACATGATTGCAAACCTGCTCCTACTCTTCATGACATACACACAGTTATCCAATTTATTTGAAACAAATCCAAATTGAATAACTTTCTCATGAAATTTGAGATACCATTGCCGTGAAGACTGCTTTAAGCCATATAATGACTTTCTTAACTTGTAAACCATTTTCTCCTGACCTTCAACCTGAGATCCATCAGGTTGTCGCATATAAATCTCCTCCCTTAATTCTCCATTAAGGAAGGCCGTCTTCACATCCATTTGGAATAATTCCATATCCATATATGCGACTATGGCTAAGATCATCCGAATAGATGCAAATTTAGCCACTGGAGAGTAGGTTTCGTGGAAATCTATTCCAGCTTGCTGAGTATAACCCTTGGCAACTAATCTGGCTTTGTATTTGTCAACAATACCGTCAACTCGGTACTTTTTCTTGAATACCCACTTACATCCTATGGATTGCCTACCTTCTGGCAAATCACATAATTCCCAAACACTGTTTCGCTCGATTGAGTCCAACTCATCTCTCATGGCGGCTGACCATGATTCTGACTCAGACGAAGCTATAGCTTCATCAAAGGATATGGGATCTGTACAATCCGCGACATCCTCATCCACAGTGTAGCACGACGCCTCGCATCCATAGAAATGGTAATCTTCCATCCACGTGGGCCGTGTTCTGGGTCTTTTATTGCCGATTATACTCGCGGATTGTGTGGGTCCACCCACTTCTTCTAAAGGATCACCATGTTCTATAGGTTCATTCTCTGCATTTGGATGATCGATATCATCCTCAAGTTCTTGTCTAATGCTCAAGTCATCTTCATTGTCTCGTAAGACAATCAGAGGATCTGATTCCTCTATTTCATGCTCTTTTTCTTGATGAATTTCAAGAAAAGTTGCATCACGACTTTCGATTAGACCTTTAGTTTCATGGAAGAACCTATATCCTTTAGAACATTCACTATATCCAATAAACTTGCACTTTAATGTCCTGAAGTCTAGCTTGTTCCTAAGCTGACTTGGTACCAGAACATGTGCAACGCATCCCCATTTCCGGAGATGGTCCAACTCGGGCTTTCTACCATTCCATATTTCATATGGCGTTGATTCTACGGACTTGGTGGGAATCCTGTTCTGTATATAGTTCGCAGTCAACACTGCCTCTCCCCAGAATTTCTTGGAGAGTCCTGAGTGTGAAAGCATACACCTTACGGCATTCATCAAAGTTCGGTTCTTTCTTTCTGCTACACCATTCTGTTGTGGTGTATAGGGCGTTGTAGTCTGCCTACGAATGCTTGTCTGAATATAGTAATCCTCAAAACCCTTTGAGGTATATTCCCCACCTCTATCTGTCCTAAGAGTCTTGATTGGTTTTCCCAATCTTGTCTCCACTTCCGTCTTATATCTCTTAAATGTTTCAAGTGAATCCGACTTTCTTCCTGAGAGATAGACATAGGAGAACTTCGAGTAGTCATCAATGAATGTTATAAAGTATTCCTTATTTCTATGTGTGCTGACGCTCAATGGTCCACATATGTCTGAATGGATCAAACATAGTAACTCTATTGACCGAATTCCGATTGAGAAGGGTCTTCTCGTCATTTTACCGGTCAGACAGTGTTCGCAGGGCAATGTCCTTGCACCCGTGATCTTAGGCAATAAATTTACCTTAATCATTTGATCCATCTTGGAGTTTTCTGGATGATCCAGTCGCATGTGCCATAAGTCATAATCAGACAAAAAACACAAGGAATAATCAGAAGCGACATTCATTGATTCACTAGAATTTATTACAGGAAGACAGAATAGGTCATGCTCGGGCACAAACTTTCCCATAGCATAGACCTTCTTATTCTTGCCTATGGATACACGCTTATTATAAAACCTAACTTCGAAGTCTTTCTTGAGCAGCACTGGGACAGATATCAGGTTCCGACGTATTACTGGGGCATATAGTACATCATTCAGTACCATAATGCTATCTCCTAGGTCAAGTCTATATGTCCCAACACCTTCCACGTCCAGGTAGGTGATGTTCCCCATAAAGATCCTCTGTTCGCCTTTGCTCAACTCCTTGAAGTCCACCAGGCCTTCCTTCGTCTTGGCGATGTGTCTGGTTGCTCCAGAGTCGATCCACCATCCATCATTGTCCGTGATTACAGAGTTGCATTCCACGACAACCGCGAATTCCATCTTCTTCTTACCTTTATTTTCAGGCATTTTAGAATTCCCGGCTTCTTCTTGTTGGGGCAATTGACCTTGAAATGGCCATATTTGCCACAACCGTAGCAAGAGTCGCGTGGGTATTTCCCATTCTTTCCCTTGAAATTCGCTTTGGAAGGGCCCAGCCTTTTCTTCGTGTGTACGGCATTTGCTTCTTCTTCTTCTTCGACCTCAAAGATCTCAGCTTTCGATCTTTGTTTGGAGAGATCCTGCTCAATTGCCAGCTGTGCAGGTAGGTCCGTCACAGACTTAATATTATCGTTCATCCTTAGAGATGTGGCAACCATGTCGAATGACGGAGGGAGACTTCCTAGTATGGTTGCGATCTGCATCCTCTCCGGAATTACGCAATCAGCAGCCGTTAGATCCTTGGCCATCACGATCATCTTGTTCACGTGCTCGAGGACGCTTTCAGATTCCTTCATTCTACACGAGTTGTACTTGTGTAGAAGAAGCTGGACACTCACTTCGGATTTGGAGTGATATTTCTCCTTAACAGCAGTCCAGAGCTCATAAGCTGATTAACAGGTCTCGAAGACCCGAATCAGGTTCAACTCCATATGGGTCAGCATAAAACTTCTAGCCCTATTACCTATTTTCTCCCACTGTTCGCGGGACCAAATTTCTTCCACAGTTGGATTCTCAGATAACGTAGGGCCGGGTTTGTCTATTATGGAGTGTATGCTATCGTGTAGCAGGCCAAAGTAGATCTTTTTACTCCACAATTCATAATTAATACCGTTAAGGTACTCGATTTCCCCACCTCAGTGGCAATTGTCCTGCTTGTCATTTTTGTTGATCTAATGAAATAAATATAAGTATGTATGAGATCAAGCAACTTTTATGAAGGTTCTGGATCGGGGAATGGCGCGGCGTTTGGGAGTTATTCCTCCTTTGAAGATGGTTGATCGGTTGCCTAAATGAAGCTGCTGTTTATTAATGTGAGGGGCTTGGGCCGGCCTGACAAGAGACTCGGGGTGCATAATTTGCTGAGAGAGGCTGGGATAGATATCTTTATTCTTCAGGAGACAAAGCTGCGGTCATTGGATGATCACCAACGGAGGGAGGTGTGTAGGGGTGACATCTTTCAGGTGGCAGTGAAAGAGGCTGAGGGAGCTTCCGGGGGGCTTCTGACGGGCTGGCGGTCCGATTCTTTTGACCTATTGGGGACTTCCGCCTCCCGCATTGCTTTGTCGGTGAGGCTTCGTCGTAGGGCGGATGATCTTTGCCTATTCATCACTAACGTCTACGGTCGTGCCGTCAGGAGGATGGCATATTGGCTACTGACTTGGACGATATAGCGCTTGAGGTGGGGGATGGAGCCTGGATTATCGGTGGGGATCTGAACGTCACCTTGTTCCCGGAGGACAGGCCGGGGGGTGGCGGGGGCTTGGATGCTGGTTCTGCGGACTTGAGGCAGGTGGTACGCTCTTTAGGCTTGTCGGTGGTGGACGCGGCAGAGTGCAGGTTCACGTGGAGGAATGCGAGGTCCAGGTCCAGGCTCGACAGGTTCCTGGTATCAGTTGAGGCGGGGGAATTTTTCCCTTTGGCGAGGGCTTGGGATCTTCTGAGGATGTTGTCTGATCATATCCCGGTTCTTTGGTTTTCCGGCGAGGAGCGTGTGGCTCGGTTCTCTTTCCGGTTTGAGAAGAAGTGGCTGTTGGAGGAGGTCTTTCGGGATCTGGTTTCCGAGCATTGGCGGGCGTTCTCCGTCTCTGGTTCGGCTTAATCGCGTTTTGCGGCGAAGCTGGCCGCGCTCAGGAGGGTCTTGCTGTCGTATGGGAAGGAGGTCGCCAGTAGGAGGAGGGCCTGCCGGGCTGAGGCGGAGGCGGGGATTAGCAGGCTGGATGGGCTGGATGATGACCGGGGTTTGTCTCCGGAGGAGGTGGAGGAGAGGGCTGCTTGGTTGGAGGTGGTCTACGAGGAGGATAGGAAAGAAGAGGTTCATTGGAGGCAGCGATCACGCCAGAAGTGGTTGAGGGAGGGTGATGCTAACACTCGCTTCTTCCACTCGGTTGCATCGGGGCGGAGGAGGCGGAGTTTCATGCATGAGGTGGAGGTGGGGGGACGAAGGGTTTCGGGGGAAAGGAGCATTGGTGTTGCTTTACGGGAGCATTTTGTAGGGGCCTCGAGGAGGGTGAGGGGGGAGGCTGGTTGGGGGTGGACCGGGTGGGGGTCGGGGTCGTTGACCGGTCAGCAGGCGGATTTGTTGGTGGCAGACTTTTCGGAGGCCGAGGTTCGCCGGGCGGTTTGGGATTTGAATGCGGATGGGGCTCCTGGTCCGGATGGTTTCTCTATATGCTTTTACAGGGAGTTCTGGGAGCTGTTGAAGGGCGAAATTTTGGAGGTTCTGAATGAGTTCGAGGTTGGCAACTGCGGCTTTGAAAAGGTCAACAGGGCCTTGATTTTTCTATTGCCTAAGAAAGAGACCCCAGTGGGTGTTGGAGACTATCGGCCTATATCGATATCTAACGGCATCAATCTCATTGTGGCCAAGGTCTTAGCGAGCAGGCTTAGAGATGTTCTCTCAAGTGTGGTTCTTCCATCTCAGTCCGCATTCATTCCTGGGCGGTGTATGGCGGATGGTATTGTGACTGCGTCGGAGGTCTGCCGTGAATGGAAGAGAGCTAGGAAGAAAGGGACGATTTGGAAGATTGACTATGCGAAGGCATATGATTGTGTCAGCTGGAAGTTCCTGTGGACGTCGCTTGAGAAGAAGGGATTTCCTCCTCTTTGGGTGGACTGGGTTAAGAGGTGTGTCACTACGTGCTCTTGCTCGGTGCTGGTCAATGGGAGTCAGGAGGGAGGCTGGTTCCAACCGCAGAGGGGGGTGCGCCACGGATGCCCTCTTGCTCCCCTTTTGTTTGTTTTGGTTGCGGATTGTCTTGCGGTTTTATTTCGGCGGGCATTGGAGGAAGGTTGGTGTGAGGGGTTCTCCTTGGGGGACATCTCCGTCCCGGTTTTGCAATATGCGGACGACACGCTGATTTTTTTGGGGGGGGACGGAGGCTCAGAACCACAATGTTGCTGTCCTGGTGGACGTGTTTGGTTGTCTCTCTGGCTTGCAGATCAACAGGCAGAAGTCTGTTCTGGTAACTCTTGGGATGCAGGAGGACGAGAGGATCCGGTTAGCTGAGTGGGCAGCCTGCCCCCTTGGTACATTACCCATCTCCTACTTGGGTTTGCCTTTGGTCGACAGCAGACTGAGGAAGTCCGACTGGGACTGTGTTATTCGGAGGCTGGAGGAGCGGATGGAGGGGTGGAAGGCTGTCACTTTGTCTAAGGGCGGGAAGCTTACCCTGCTCAAACATGTTCTTTCGGCGATTCCGATTTTCTTTTTCTCGACCCGCTTGATGCCTGTTGGGGTTAGAAAGAAGGTGGAGGGTTTGATGAGATCTTTCTTCTGGTCTAGTGGAAAGCAGGATAAGAAGGGGCTGCACCTGGTGGCTTGGAGGGATCTTACTCTACCCGTTTCCGAGGGCGGGTTGGGGGTCAGATGTGGAATGTATGAACAGGGCTTTGCTTGCGAAGTGGGTCGTGCGCATCTGGGGTCCGTCGGACTTACTGGTGGTGCGGCTGCTGAGGAAGATTTATGGGGTCTCGGGTGAGTTGGTGGCGGCGAGGCGGCGTCATGAGTCTTCGCTGTGGAGTGGGGTCCGGGCAGTTCTGCCAGCTATGAGTCCTCTTCTTCGCCCGCGGCTGGGAGATGGGCTTCTCTTCAGATTTTGGCATGATGACTGGACGGGAGAGGGGCCCTTGGGGCTCCGTTTCCCTAGGTTGATGGCGTTGGTTGTGGACAAGGAGGCGCGGGTGGCAGAGGTGGTTGACTCTGGTACTTGGGCGCCGAGGTTCACTGCGGTTCTGTCTGAGCAGAGGATGCAGGAT
The DNA here is from genome assembly GCA_037367405.1 of Ottelia alismoides. Taxonomy (NCBI): domain Eukaryota; kingdom Viridiplantae; phylum Streptophyta; class Magnoliopsida; order Alismatales; family Hydrocharitaceae; genus Ottelia; species Ottelia alismoides. Next base: position 110,960 of record JAZKJV010008002.1, on the reverse strand, counting down.
TTTTTGCAGTTGCTTTCGTAGATTCCCTCTGCCGGGGAGTTGTCGGGGGAGCCAGACTGTTTTGAGTGGGTGGAGGGTAAGTTCTCGGTTAAGAAGGCGTACCGGAAGTTGTGTGCTGGAGGGTTGGAGCATGACGAGGACCTATGTGTGGACCTCAAGATCATTTGGGCGGCTAAGATTCCTACCAGGGTTAAGGTGTTCCTCTGGTGTCTGCGGCGGGGTCGTCTGTGTGACAAGGTCAGAAGGGGAAGGTTGTTGGGCGCGACGGACGTTCATTGTGACAGATGCACTGATGGCATGGAGGACGCGAATCACATCTTCTTTGGTTGCAGGTTGTCGGTGGACGTCTGGGAGGCCTTGGGGTTGCCGTGGGTACAGTCTTCCTGTGTGGATCATTTTTGGGGCTCTAATCGGGCGGTGGGTGCCGGCTCCACCGGTGATGTTTCCAGAGTCTTTGCGGTACTTTAGGCTATATGGCTGACGAGTCGCTAGATACGTTGATTAATTCGGTCACGTTGTAATATGTGTACTTAGCGATTCGGTCAGAACCGAGAGAAGATCTCCGTGAAGAGTGTCTCGGCTTAATTTATATCCCGGGCATGTCCGGGGTCGAACACAGGGAGGCAAAGGAACAACTTAGGTTTTAATTCAAGAAATTAGGTCTAGATTTCAGTGCGGTATTTTTCAGATTTTTTTAATGCAAAAAGAGAAGCAAATGCAAGTTGCGGGTGAATCAAGACGCCAAGAAAGCATACAACAAGGCCAAATTAATTTTAATATTAAATTAGTCCAATTTAGCCAAATTATATTTTTCCTAGAATCCTAATCCAGTGATGAACACAAAACACATTTTTTTAGAATTTTAGGGGTTAATATGCAATAAATAAAAATGCACACTTTTTATGGGTTTTTTCGCAATTTATCACACAAACAGTAAGCAAAAATTATGAAAAAATTACTGGAACTAAAACATGATGCAAGGAGACTACCGTAATTTTTTTGGATTTTTTTGACAATATATGAATTTTTTATGAATTATTTAGTAAAAACAGAGTGGCAATGAGTAATTAATTTTTATTAAATCCACGTTATCAAATTTGTCCGAGAGCAAATTATCTCAAAAAGATATTTAGATAAGCAATCCAGGAGAGTTGAAATTTCGCAAAAATGATTTATGTATATTTAATTAAAAATCAAACACTATATCCACTCTACAAATTATTCCAAGCACAAGAAAACTCTAATTTAAATGAAATTTGGACTGTAAACTCATCACATATCAAGACATCACATATATTTTTTGTGGAATTTTTAGAGCAACCATGTATGAGATATAATTTTCAGAGTCTAAATTGGGTAAAATATGCAAAATTTCAATTGAACATTTTTAATTAATTACCCAAGGACCACAAAAATATAAATAAATATCCACAATGTAGAGAATTAGTTGCTCAACATCAAACCATTTTTCATTGAATAAAATGATGCATAAACGAGGTCCAAGTTAAAGTGCGAATACAAGGGTGTCCTTGCAATTATAGAAACTAAAATTACAAAAGAAAACATGCACAAGGACTAAATGGTAATTACAGAAACTTTGAGAAATATTTTTGCAATTTTCACAAAATAAAAAAAAATAACCACAACCTTGTTCTTCTTCCTTGCTGGGAACGGGGATGGAGAACCCAAAGAGGGTCGGGCGGCGCCGGCGGTGGCGCGCGGCGTGGCCGCAAGGACGGCGAGGGGGCGGAGGTGCGGCAAGGGGTCGGCGGCGCTCTGGCGGAGGCGGGCGGCGAGGGCGAGGGACACAGAGCTGGAGGCCGGTGGTGTGGAGGGCCACGGGCGGAGGAGATGGTGGAGGTGCGGCGGCCGCACGCGCGGCTGAGGAGTGAGGAGGGAGGCGCGGCAGGCCTGTAGGCGGAGCACCGCTGAGGTGCCGCGGCGGCTCGCGGCGGAAGGCGCCGGCCGCTTGGGCGGCGGAGGAAGAAAGAGGGAGGAGGGGCGGCACGGGCGGCCGCTGCTCTTTCTTTTTTTTTTAATTAATTTTTTTTAAAATTTTTTTACTGTTTTGATTAACAAAAAAAACTGTTGTAATGAATTTCTTTTTTTTTGTTTTAATTTTTTTAATTTTTTTTAATTTTCTTTAAACAGGAAATATGTACACAAAAAGAAGAGGGGGGAAGATGGTAGTGAGAAGTTGGTGGTGGTGATTATGAGAACTAAACAAATAAAGGATTTTTAGGTGGTGATATGATGTGATAAAAAAATTGCAAAAAATGACAAGATGATAAAATGAGATGAAAAATTTACCTACGACGATACGGTCGCCTATGGAGTGTTCTCGTGAGCACGGTCTTCGCTCGAATCACCGGCGTGCGATGAGCTCAAGCAGCGCGCGGTTGCGGCTGCGATGTTGGCCAAAAAGCCAACGGATCTCACCGGAGAGAGGGCCGTCGTCGCTCGACCGCGGTTGCGTCGTTGTCACCGATTCAACTCAGGGAACTAGGCTCTCCTCACATAAAGATGGATCAAAGGCAAAAATGAGGAGAATGACATGTATATAAAGATGATGGAATGGGAGGTTATTAAAGTGGTGGAGTTGAATGGGAGGTTGTATTATTAATGGAGTTGAATAGGAAGTTGGGAAAAATGGTGGAATAATGGAGTTGAATTGGTGGTTATTGTAGAGAATGGAAATTAAATAATAAATAAATAAATAAAGTTGTCTACTTTAAATACAATAAAATAAAAAAAGAAGAGAAATAGTGGAGAATTTACAAAAGAAGACAAAACACCATGTACATTTTTTTTACTTTTCTAATATATAATTTTTTTTCTTTTTAATAAGAGATATTTACAACGAAAAAATACAATAAAATAGTATAATTAAAATACAACACAAGTATGATTTTTTTGTATTTTTAATAATTAAGAAAGATATAATAAAAAATGAAGAAAGTATGAATATATAAATAATGTACAATGTACATCTAGGTCCCAAAACCCAACTTTTGCAAATGAGCTTCGATTTTAATGAAACCACTTCCGTTGGATAGATAATTTTCTAACTTGAACTTTAAAAGTGAGTTTGGAGAATTTGGAGTTCATACGGAGCGGGAATTTAGCTTGGAAGTTGGTCTTTACGGCTTTTTCTCTTTGGGATCTAGGAGCATTTATTTGAGGTGAAATTTGTTTTGTATTTTTGTATTTTTATATACATTTTTATAAACAAGTTAGAGAAAGAATTAGGCAAAAAGGAGTTGAAATGAAATTATTAAAAAAACATGAAGTTTTGGGCTATTTACAAGTATACAACTCCTTTATTTTTGCAGCTTTTTATGTGTAATTTATTTCACACAATCTAATATACAATAATTAGTGTATTTTATTTATAAGAGTCATTTTGTTAATTTATGGATTTTATGGACATTTATTTGGGATTTTACTCGGGGATTTTACTAAGATCAAGATATTGCGATGATGAATCGCGGATTCATCACCCCCCTATACTTAAACTTTGCTAGTCCTCGAGCAAAATAAAGAATGAATAAGTTGGATGAACCCCTGACTGTGCATGTGAATACAAGACTTGATCCGTTCAAGAACTCTCGGTTTTAGAGATCTTCAAATTCTAAACTAAACCAAGCTCTAGTCAAAAGGTTCCCAATTTCCCTAATCATCAGACTCTCTTTGTATACACATAAAGTAGGGATATGACTTTAAGTGTTGACCGCAGTTACAAGAGTAGAGTCACAATGTCACCCAAGATTTCAGTCCAAGAGACTCTCCTAAGGACCCGATCCTCAACACTAGGGAATAAATCATTTCTTGCATCCAATCCACCGTCTCTTTAGTTGTCAGACTTGAAAGTGTAGATGGAAGGCCAGTTGATGGAGGGCATAGGATTGTGTCATTTCTTCTCTCCCTCTCATTGGAACAAGGATCCTCTCTAGTGCCTTATTACGCAACGTATTTTTTTGGTGTAGATCAGTGCGTCCGTCAAGAGAAGTTGGAGCCGTCTGCACTTGTTTTCCTGGGAGTACACCGGGGTGTGCCTTTTTTGAGTCCCTATCGTACCTTCTACACCCAGACTTGTAGCATTTACGATGCAGAGCCCTTTTTTGGTGCAAGCCCAACTCCTGGTCCTAATAGCGGTGGTCCAAGTGGACACTTTGAAATGGTTGGGAGCGCTCGCCTTTGGTGGAAGCTCTTTTGATAATTGACTTTGTGGAATGAGAGCTTTTCTTTGACATTTCATTGCTTTGTAGTATTTGTGGCTAGCTCCACTGCTTTTACCAAGAGTTGGCGCACACTGATCAACATTTTTTTACTTTATCACACCCTGGCACATAGGTAAATGTCAAGAGATAGTACAAGAACCATGTTCTTATACTGGCTAAAGATGCTGACACTCAGGTTTCATGAAGCCTTCATTGATTTTATCCCATCCTCGAGCATCATCAAATCAAGTCCAAACTCAAATCCCTCATCCCAGTTCCTCAAGTGAAATTTCAACTCATCTCATCATAACTGCAGTCGTGTACGTGAGGTGCTGATCATATTCTTTAAGGTAGAGACTAAGCATGCAATATAGCACACAAATCTTTCAAATTAGGGAAATGTGAATAATTAAGTCCAAGACCCTAATGACTAAGGCTGGTTAACTCAAAATATCAAGACCTCATAAACCAAGTGTTCTTGAACATCACTAGTCTTGTGTGAAAGTGAATTGTGTCAGGGATTAAACCAACCTATTAGTTAGTTTTTTTTTTAGTTTTTTTGTTGTTTTTTTCAAGTTTTAGAAATAGTTTTTTTTAAAGAAGAAGTTTTTTTTTCAAAAAAGGGTTTTTTTTTAGAAAAGTTTTGTTTTTTTTTCAAGAGTTTTTTTTGTTGAAAAAGATAGGTGAATAAGAAAAGACTTTTTTTTTGAAAAGTTGTTTTTAAGCAAATAAAGAAAAAGAGTTTTTTTTAGGAAAAAGTTTTTTTTTACTTTTGTTTTGTTTGTTTTTTTTACCCACCCCATAATTATTGTATAATATATATAAAAAATACGTGAAAGTACGATGTATGGGTAAAGTATATATGTAATATATACACGCCCCCCTATACTTAGCTTGTGCTATGTCCTCATGGCACTAGGTGACAAAAAGACATAGCTCGTACTAAGCGTAGGAAAGCTAAAATAATAGAAAGTATAGAAGTCGATCCGCCCCCCCTATACTTAGGCTCTGTACAGCCTAAGTGTAGAAGAAGAGCAAAAATGGGGCGGACGAGGTCAAGAGGAGAAATGATGAGTAAATACACATGGCGGGCATCGGTCCCCCCTATACTTAGGCTTTGGTCAGCCTAAGTATAGGACAAGAGTAAGTGTGAGAACCGACGTGATCTCGAGAATATACAAAGAAGGGAGAATATGTACAAGAGTGATGGAATCTTCTAAGATGTTGAATCTTGATGCTGCATCTTCATGAAGAGTAATAAGATGTATCTGCTCTGTGCTCACTCTGTATGAAGTTGATGACCTCGACTTGGACTAACTGCTCTTTGGAATCAACAAAATGCTTCAACAGTTGTCCATTCACCACATGAGATTGTGCACCATCTGTGAGATCAGCTATCTCTACACTTCCATTCTCGTGCACTTTCTTAACCACAAAGGGACCCGTCCATTTAGATTTGAGCTTCCCATGGAACATCTTCAACCTGGCATTGAACAACCATACCTTTTGTCCAGGGACAAAGTCTTTGCACCTAATGTGCTGATCATGCCATTTCTTTACTTTGTCCTTATACATCAAACTGTTGTCATATGCCCTGTTTCGGATTTCCACGAGCTCGTTCAAGTTCAAGTCTCGACAAAGTTTCCCTAGGTGACAACTCCAATTAATCTTCTTAATTGCCCATTCGGATTTATGAATCAATTCTGCGGGCAAATGGCATGGCTTGCCATAGATCATTCTAAATGGTGAAGTACCCAATGGTGTCTTGTAGGCTGTCCTATAGGCCCACAGAACTTGGTCCAAAAGCTGAGACCAGTTCTTCCTATCGGGACGAACCAATTTCTGTAAAATACTCTTCACCTCTCTGTTCGAAACTTCTGCCATGCCGTTGGACTGTGGGTGGTAAGGACTAGTAACTCTATGCTCAAATCCATAGTCCTTAGCTAAAGATCTCATATCTCGGTTCACAAAATGGCTACCCCCATCAGATATCAAAACTTTTGGCACCCCGAACCTAGCAATAATATGGTCTCTCACAAACTTACAGACAGTCTTGCTGTCTGCGGTTCGGGTTGGGATAGCCTCCACCCACCTAGATAAATAATCAACCGCCAACAAAATGTACTCATGTCCTTGGTTGTTGGGAAAGGGACCCATAAAATCTATACCCCATGCATCAAAAACATCACAAATAATCATCGGTTGCATGGGCATCTCATCTCTCTGTCCAACTGTCCCTCCCATCCTTTGACAAATCGGGCACGACCGCACAAAATCAATGGCATCTCTAAACAAGGTCGGCCAATACAATCCACATTGAAGTACTTTGTGAGCGGTTCTCTTTCCCGAATGGTGTCCTCCAGCCTCAAGTGAATGACAATATGTGAGGACACTATGGTATTTCCTCCTGAGGAATACACCTTCTCCAAATACAATCCGGTCCTTCGAAGAAAAGGAAAGGATCGTCCCAGTGGTATCTCCTCGAATCCGACTTCAGTTAATCAATGCTGCTCCTAGTCCAACTATGGGGAACCTGCTTGGAGACAAGATAGTTCACCATGTTGGCATACCACGGGAGGGAGTCAATAACACAAATTGACTCATCTGGGAAGGTCTCTCTAATCCGCTCATGATCAGGAGAATCCTTAAGTTCAATCCGAGAAAGATGATCAGCCACAACATTCTTCACTCCAGGTTTATCTTTTATCTCCAAATCAAATTCCTGGAGGAGTAGAATCCACCTAAGAAGACGTGCCTTCGCGTCCTTCTTTTCCATTAAGTATCGAATGGCTGTATGATCAGTATATATTGTCACCTTAGAGCCCAAAATATATGATCTGAACTTCTCTAGGGCCCATACTACCGCGAGCATTTCCTTTTCAGTCACTGTATAATTTTTCTGTGTAGGATCTAAAACTTTGCTTGCAGAGTGAATCGCAAACGGAATCCCCTCTCGCCGTTGTCCTAACACAGCTCCTATAGCGAAATCTGAAGCGTCAGTCATGATCTCAAAGGGGAGAGACCAGTCAGGAGCTTGTAGGATAGGCGAGGCACAAATCTTCCTCTTCAAGAGCTCAAAGGCCTCCAGACACCTGTGATCTACAATGAACTCTGTGTCTTTCCCTAAGAGCTCAGTCAGTGGGCGGGCGATCTTTGAAAAATCTTGAATGAATCTCCTATAGAATCCAACATGCCCTAAGAATGACCGCACTGACTTCACGTTGGTAGGTGGATCGAGTTTCTTGATCACCTCCACCTTGGCAGGGTCAACCTCCATTCCCCTTTTGGAGATGACATGCCCCAACACGATACCCTCCGTCACCATAAAGTGACTCTTCTCCCAGGAGAGTACCAGATTCACCTCTCTACACCTCGTGAGGACTCGGTCCAAGTGCGTTAAACATGTATCAAAAGAATCACCATGGACCGAGGAGTCATCCATGAACACTTCCAGGAAATCTCCCACCATCTCGGCAAATATGGCTATCATGCACCGCTGAAATGTGCCCGGGGCATTGCAGAGCCCGAATGGCATGCGCCTGAAAGCATAAGTGCCGAATGGACATGTGAATGTGGTCTTTTCCTGGTCCTCAGGGGCTATGGCCACCTGGTTGTAGCCTGAGTACCCGTCAAGAAAACAGAAGAACTCTTTCCCTGCGAGTCTCTCCAAGATCTGATCAATAAAAGGCAAGGGAAAGTGATCTTTCTTGGTCGCAGCATTCAGGCGACTGTAGTCGACACAGACGCGCCACGACGTGGGTACTCGTGTCGCTATCTCTACCCCCTCCTCGTTGGTGACCATCTGAATTCCCGACTTCTTCGGGACAACATGAAGTGGGGCCACCCACTTGGACTCAGAAATAGGGTATATAAATCCTGCTTTGCACCATTTCTCAATTTCTTTCTTCACTACATCCCGTAGATTGGGGTTAAGTCTCCTCTGGAATTCACGGGAAGGTCTCACATTATCCTCAGTAAAAATGTGGTGCGAGCAGAGAGCGGGGTTAATGCCTACGAGATCCGACACTGTCCAGCCTATTGCTTTGCGGTTCCTCTCTAAGACTTCTAACAACCTAGACTCCTGCTCTAAAGTCAAGTCTGAGCTAATGATGACAGGATATCTCTCTTTGGGTCCCGTAAGAAAGGCGTACTTGAGTGTAGGAGGTAGTGATTTCAGTTCTGGCAATGTGGTATCATCAAGCAGATCTGGCTGAACTGAATCTGAATCTGGTTCCGTGCTGCATGAAGGTGGGCTAAGCTGAGTAGTACTCGCCACCACATCAGAAGTATCGGGAGTCGGATCGTCAAAAGTATCCAAACAATCGGCAAAAGCCACGTCCGACTCGTCATCTATGTCCCATGATTGTTCCGAAGAGGATGGAACTGACAGATCCGGATGGATCTCTAAGTCATCATGAGAATAGGTTGATGCATCTCTAGCAAGATCAGACAACACCTGGCAAACTACATCATGCACTATATCCTCTCCAGATGAAAGGGTCTCGCTCTGTCCTGAAGGAATCTGTCCCCAAATCCCAACTGTGCTAATCATGCTGCAATCTGCCTCTGAAGATGAGTACTCTGTACTACTCTCTGAGTCAGGTCGCTGACACTTGGTTTGCTTCATCTCAAGGTTCACTTCTCCACCTGGAGAACGGAACTTCATCATTCCCGTACCATAGTCGAAAGCTGCGCCTGCGGTCCTAAGGAAGGGTCGCCCGAGAATGATCTGAGATTCTCTCCAATGATTGGGGGTCTCCATGTCCAAGACTGTGAAGTCCACCTGATAGTTCTGTCCCTCAATCGAGATAATGACGTTCTTCACTTCTCCCTTAGGTCTCTTCATTGAACGATCTGCGAATTGGAGTAAAGCTCTAGATTTGCGAAGTGGTCCCAACTCCAATTTCTGATATAAGGCTAAGGGAAGTAAGTTGATCGAATAACCGTTATCTAAGAGTGTGCGTGCAAACGCAATGTCGTCAATACGACTCTCCACATAGTGAGCACCCATGTCTCTCTTTTTCTTTGGCAAAGTCTGATTCTTGAGACAATAGGTTGTGGCTACTGATAAGACATGTGTCTTTATATTTCGGTTACCTTTCTTCCTACTAACCCTTGTAGGTGTGCATCTCACCTTAAGGTATTTTTGGAAGGCAGGATGGTTAGCCACATATTCATCAAATGGCACCTTAACTGTGATGTTTTCTTTACAAAACCGTGCCATATCAGGGTCATCTTTCTGAATCTTTTTGATGCGCTTTCCTGCCGTAAGAGCACGGGGGAAAGGGATTGAAGCTAGGGAAACAGAGGATGAAGAATCTGAATCATGAACTGAAAGATCATTCTTTGACTTAACGGAAACAAAGTTCTTCATACAAGAATCTTTTTGATGCAACATGGACTCGAAATCAAAACTATCTACTACAGGTTGTGGAATAGAAGCTGGAGTGGTATCCGCCACAACCGGAGATGCAAGGTCCTCCGTAGACTCAGAAGAATATCCATGCTGACGATGCTGCATACGTGCTCTCCTCCTCCTCTCGGCTCCCTGAGTGGAAATCCTCGAATGGTGCTGATGGGGCTCTGAAATATGATGCCTCTCCTCGTCCTCTGCAGACTCCTCAGGTAGAGCTCCAGAGATGCCCCTCCTCGTGTCCCTCGCCCGGTCAGGTACGACCACGGTTCTTCCGCTCCTGAGTGACATGTGGTTAGCCTCGTCACACGAAAGAATCTCATGTTCAGATTTAGGAGATGCTGAATAGTATACCTGACCAAAGTGCTGCTGAGAACTAGAAACGGTTCAGGCTATTGGGGTTAGCCTGAACTTGGGCTGGGATCGAGGTAGAGGGTGCAGTCTGCTCGTCTCGCCATCTGGACAGGCGGTTGACATCCACCCGTAAGTCCTGAACCTCGTTCCTGTAGGAACGTAGCTCGTCGAGTATCTGCTGCTGAATATCCGTGGGACTAGACGATGAAGGAAGTGGATAAGATTGAGAAGAAGAACGGGAAGACTGGCCCTGCTGGCCAGTGTACTGCCTCTGCTGCTGCTGTTGTTGGGGTTGCGGGCCCTGCTGGCCCGTCTGGTAATGGCCCTGTCGGCCATACTGCTGGTACTGCTGCCTCTGCTGCTGGGGTGGATGGAATCCAGGGCTCTGCTGTGACGGAGGTGGTGCGGAGGTGAATGCGGTGTTGTGAAAGGTCGGGGGACGCTGATAGGTCTGTCGGTCTCCCGTACTTCCCTGCCTGGCAGGGTCCTGAGTATACCATATCTCATTCACCTCCCAAACTGGTGGAGGCTCCTCCTGGACTGTCTCTGCTACTGGAGGTGGCTGCTGGAAAGAGTGGGTGTAGGATTGGTCCTGCTCCCATGGCTGGGGTTGCCCTGACACCAACTGCTCCTGAACATGGTGAACTCGGTAAATGGGAGCAGCGGGTGCAGTCACGGCAGGTATCTTTATCTTAGATACCTTCTCAGTCAACTCCTCCATATGTTTTGGAAGTTTGGAGACGCTCCGGTCTAACTCATCAATCCTCCTGTCGATCCTCTCGACTACAGTAAGCTAGTCAGCCAGAAGTCCCATGCTAGGGATCACGTCCTGAGAGAGATCGACTACAGCTGATTTTCCCCCTCCAGATGAGAGTGAACTGGGGGATGGTGTATAGGCCCTGCTGGCCATCTGTGAGTGGCTAGTTTCAGCCATCTGCTCGAATACCCTCCAGATGGTATCCGCTCCTCGTGATGTATAGCTGCCTCCACAGGCAGCGCTCACTAAACCCTGCATCTCAGGGTTGAGACCAGTAAAGAAGGATTGGACCAAGATGTTGTCATCTAGTCTATGACAAGGACACTTTTGCAGGATGTCCTTGAATCTTTCCCAAGCATCACAGAAGGCTTCCTTGGGTAATTGGGAAAAACTCGTAATTCGCGTCCTCATCATGTTAGTTCTACTCAACGGGTAGAACTTCTTTAGGAATAGGTCCTTGAACTGGGCATAAGTGGTGACGATGATTCCAAGATTCTTCACCCAGTTATCGACTTTTCCACCCAAGGCAAATGGAAGGGCTTTGAGCCTAATATAATCCTGGCTAACATTGTTATGTTTGAGGTTAGCACAGATGAGCTCAAAGTCCCTTAGGAATGCATATGGCTCCTCAGAAGCATTCCCATCAAAGTGTGGCAGCAGGTTCAGGAAATGCGGCTTCAGCTCAAAATCAACAGTGGGTTCGGCCGGACTCAAGTGGTTATGAATTTGATATTGTCCGGGGTTATAAGCCGCATCCATTGGTAGTTGGACCCCAACATTTAACTGTCCCAACTGAGCTCTCAGTAATGCTTGTTGCTGCTCAGATGCAGCTAATCGGGCTAGTATCATTATCATTGGGTCTTCATGGTTCTCTTCTCCCTCTTCTTTCTTCTTCGGCATTTTACTCGAATCTTCTTTATGTCCTGAATCAGCAATGTTTTCTTGATTAGAAGAGGATTTATGAATCATGATATTCTCACCAAGGCGATGGTCTTCCTCGGTGAGGTGGGAAGAGAGAAATGGAATGGTTTGAGAGTAACCATCCCGAGAGTGAGTGATCCTGAGCTCAAGAGGGTCATGAGTCCAGGTTGGTCCAAGTTGCGCTTGGACCATTGAAGACGTACTTTTTGAAGGGTTCAACGAGAGATTCGCAAAGTCCAAATAAATATCCCCCCAATCAGTCATCTTCGATGTCAAAAGAACCGATTAGATCACGATAATCAATGAGACGCTAGTTCTACGGTGCACGTAAATGTGCGGAGTGAACTCACACAATACAAACGCAATTCAAACCCCCAATTTCACCAACTCAACACATGATGGCCGTAAGAGTTCGGCCGATTTATCTGGTCAATTTTAGTTGATGAGAATACAATCTTGGAAAGATTAACGAGCTGTTAGGTGCCCGTATTTTCCTACAGACTGGCCCGGTTCTTACGACTAGTTTGACCTACTTTCAGCCAGTATAGGAGTAAGTACGGACCGTATAAATACGGCTACCCGTTCCTTGAGGACTAAGGCGTCCTCTAAACCTCTTACTCTGCTAAGGAAGTCCGGACCGTTTACCGGCTACCCGTATTCCTCACTGAAAAGTAGCTAATCGCCTAAAAAGAAAGAACCAGTAGTAAGTAAGAAATCCAGACTTGGCTCTATCCTAGGGTCGTCTCTCTCTCACTTGCAATTAAAACAAACAATGAGGGCTTTATGCACCCGAGAACAAGGGTTTTTTTTATTCCAATTAATTAGATCGACCTGCTCAATTCAGTCCCAATTTTAGAGTTAGGTTATCACTTGAATTTTATATGAACACACAGGCACGTCTACCGTTCAGTCCCAATTTCCTTTTGACCTTAAGTTGTAAAACAAGAGGGAAATCGGAAATCAGAATGCAAACGAGAAACTATGATGCATGCTCAGAAGAAGGTATACTTACAGAGTTACAGTGAATCCCAGCACTCTTCATGCGTTATGCAGAACAGAATTTGTAAATATTACACTAAATGCATGCAGATCGAAAAAACCGCACCTAAACAATATACTATTAGCGGGGAAGAATTGATTGAATTTGAGCTAAGTAGTACGTGTCTATGTGCGTCTCATTATGAATCTTATAAGATATGTGAATCTTTTAAGATACGTGTGGCCTAATTTACGATGGGCACAACCAAATTTGAATCTAAACTACCATGTGCCTAATCCTTAAGTTCGCCACTCAAGTCAAGCCCCACTCTCGCCGGAGAGTGAAACAGGCTCGACACACCACAAAATAATGTCCAAGTCTTTTCACATGCGCGAGCTCTCAAACAAGAGCCGCTATAAATGAGCAACTACCTAAATAATTACAAGAATTTACAAAAATTTCTCTCAAAAAATATTGCTTTTCCTCGCTCTTCAGCAGTCGGCACGCGTCACGTCCATCGACCTCCGATGTACTCCAAGTCCACCGGGCACTCGCAAGGAAAATAAGATTTATGTTAGAGAGATAAAAATAAGATATATACAAAAAATATGAAGAGAAATAATTGCAAAAAAAATGGAATAAATACAAGTGGCTCGGGGGTCAGACTACCCGAGTAAATGAAAATCTAAATCCAAATTCTTAAATTAGTCCCTAAGCCGTTTGCCTCCCCGGCAACGGCGCCATCTGACGAGTCGCTAGATACGTTGATTAATTCGGTCACGTTGTAATATGTGTACTTAGCGATTCGGTCAGAACCGAGAGAAGATCTCCGTGAAGAGTGTCTCGGCTTAATTTATATCCCGGGCAAGTCCGGGGTCGAACACAGGGAGGCAAAGGAACAACTTAGGTTTTAATTCAAGAAATTAGGTCTAGATTTTAGTGCGGTATTTTTCAGATTTTTTTAATGCAAAAAGAGAAGCAAATGCAAGTTGCGGGTGAATCAAGACGCCAAGAAAGCATACAACAAGGCCAAATTAATTTTAATATTAAATTAGTCCAATTTAACCAAATTATATTTTTCCTAGAATCCTAATCCAGTGATGAACACAAAACACATTTTTTTAGAATTTTAGGGGTTAATATGCAATAAATAAAAATACACACTTTTTATGGGTTTTTTTGCAATTTATCACACAAACAGTAAGCAAAAATTATGAAAAAATTACTGGAACTAAAACATGATGCAAGGAGACTACAGTAATTTTTTTGGATTTTTTTGACAATATATGAATTTTTTATGAATTTTTTAGTAAAAACAGAGTGGCAATGAGTAATTAATTTTTATTAAATCCACGTTATCAAATTTGTCCGAGAGCAAATTATCTCAAAAAGATATTTAGATAAGCAATCCAGGAGAGTTGAAATTTCGCAAAAATGATTTATGTATATTTAATTAAAAATCAAACACTATATCCACTCTACAAATTATTCCAAGCACAAGACAACTCTAATTTAAATGAAATTTGGACTGTAAACTCATCACATATCAAGACATCACAATATTTTTTGTGGAATTTTTAGAGCAACCATGTATGAGATATAATTTTCAGAGTCTAAATTGGGTAAAATATGCAAAATTTCAATTGAACATTTTTAATTAATTACCCAAGGACCACAAAAATATAAATAAATATCCACAATGTAGAGAATTAGTTGCTCAACATCAAACCATTTTTCATTGAATAAAATGATGCATAAACGAGGTCCAAGTTAAAGTGCGAATACAGGGGTGTCCTTGCAATTATAGAAACTAAAATTACAAAAGAACTCATGCACAGGGACTAAATGGTAATTACAGAAACTTTGAGAAATATTTTTGCAATTTCCACAAAATAAAAAAAACCACAACCTTGTTCTTCTTCCTTGCTGGGAACGGGGATGGAGAACCCAAAAAGGGTCGGGCAGCGCCGGCGGTGGCGCGCGGCGTGGCCGCAAGGACGGCGAGGGGGCGGAGGTGCGGCAGGGGGTCGACGGCGCTCTGGCGGAGGCGGGCGGCGAGGGCGAGGGACACGGAGCTGGAGGCCGGTGGTGTGGAGGGCCACGGGCGGAGGAGATGGTGGAGGTGCGGCGGCCGCACGCGCGGCTGAGGAGTGAGGAGGGAGGCGCGGCAAGCCTGTAGGCGGAGCACCGCTGAGGCGCCGCGGCGGCTCACGGCGGAAGGCGCCGGCCGCTTGGGCGGCGGAGGAAGAAAGAGGGAGGAGGGACGGCGCGGGCGGCCGCTGCTCTTTCTTTTTTTTTATTAATTTTTTTTTAATTTTTTTACTGTTTTGATTAACAAAAAAAACTGCTGTAATGAATTTCTTTTTTTGTTTTAATTTTGTTTTATTTTTTTTTAATTTTCTTTAAACAGGAAATATGTACACAAAAAGAAGAGGGGGGAAGATGGTAGTGAGAAGTTGGTGGTGGTGATTATGACGAACTAAACAAATGAAGGATTTTTAGGTGGTGATATGATGTGATAAAAAATTGCAAAAAATGACAAGATGATAAAATGAGATGAAAAATTTACCTACGATGATACGGTCGCCTATGGAGTGCTCTCGTGAGCACGGTCTTCGCTCGAATCGCCGGCGTGCGATGAGCTCGAGCAGCGCGCGGTTGCGGCTGCGATGTTGGCCAAAAAGCCAACGGATCTCACCGGAGAGAGGGCCGTCGTCGCTCGACCGCGGTTGCGTCGCTGTCACCGATTCAATTCAGGGAACTAGGCTCTCCTCACATAAAGATGGATCAAAGGCAAAAATGAGGAGAATGACATGTATATAAAGATGATGGAATGGGAGGTTATTAAAGTGGTGGAGTTGAATGGGAGGTTGTATTATTAATGGAGTTGAATAGGAAGTTGGGAAAAATGGTGGAATAATGGAGTTGAATTGGTGGTTATTGTAGAGAATGGAAATTAAATAATAAATAAATAAATAAATAAAGTTGTCTACTTTAAATACAATAAAATAAAAAAAGAAGAGAAATAGTGGAGAATTTCCAAAAGAAGACAAAACACCATGTACATTTTTTTTACTTTTCTAATATATAATTTTTGTCCTTTTAATAAGAGATATTTACAACGAAAAAATACAATAAAATAGTATAATTAAAATACAACACAAGTATGATTTTTTTTGTATTTTTAATAATTAAGAAAGATATAATAAAAAATGAAGAAAGAATGAATATATACATAATGTACAATGTACATCTAGGTCCCAAAACCCAACTTTTGCAAATGAGCTTCGATTTTAATGAAACCACTTTCGTTGGATAGATAATTTTCTAACTTGAACTTTAAAAGTGAGTTTGGTGAATTTGGAGTTCATACGCAGCGGGAATTTAGCTTGGAAGTTGGTCTTTACGGCTTTTTCTCTTTGGGATCTAGGAGCATTTATTTGAGGTGAAATTTGTTTTGTATTTTTGTATTTTTATATACATTTTTATAAACAAGTTAGAGAAAGAATTAGGCAAAAAGGAGTTCAAATGAAATTATTAAAAAAAACATGAAGTTTTGGGCTATTTACAAGTATACAACTCCTTTATTTTTGCGGCTTTTTATGTGTAATTTATTTCACACAATCTAATATACAATAATTAGTGTATTTTATTTATAAGAGTCATTTTGTTAATTTATGGATTTTATGGACATTTATTTGGGATTTTACTCGGGGATTTTACTAAGATCAAGATATTGCGATGATGAATCGCGGATTCATCAATGGCTTGGTAGAAATGATGTCATATTCAAGGGGCAGCGTTTTTACTATGAGAATGTGGTGGCGCAGTGTAACGCTTTGTACAACTTCTGGGTATCCGGATGAAAAATGGATTCTATAAACCAAACATAAGATTTCAAAAAAATACATGATTGGTAAAACAAAAAATGGTTAAAAAAATGGTAAACGTCACCGCCACCCTTAATGAGATTTAAAAAAAACACGTGGTGCCGGAGCATAAATATCTATCATGCTCAGCTTGGAACAACAACGATGAAATGGTCCCTTTGCAAGAGCTTTGGTGAACGTATCAGCAACCTGATCGCCTGAAGCAACATGAGAGGTGAATATAAACCCCTTTTGAATCAGATCACGGGTATAGTGACAGTCAACCTCAATGTGCTTTGTTCTTTCATGAAAGGCTGGGTTATTTGCTATAAATAGCACAGCTTGATCATCACATTGTAGATGCATAGGAAGCGACACCTCCATAGTTAGGTCAATCAGAACTGTGACTTGACCCACATCATTTCTGTGCTCCCTTGGGCAATTGCTCTATACTCTGATTCCGTGCTTGATCTGGCCACAACAATCTGTTTTTTGCTTTTCCATGAAACCAACGAGTTCCTACAAACACATTGAAGCCTGAGGTTGACTTTCTATCCTTGGGACACCTAGCATAGTTTGCATCCGCACATCCTGACACTGTCAGGGTTGCGTGTCTCCTGAATAGAAGTTTTGCACATGGAGAGGACTTGAGATATCTCAAGATCATGTTGATTGCATCCATGTGAGACTGCCTAGGTTGCTCCATAAATTGGCTAACCCTGCTGACAGCAAACGATATATCAGGCCTGATAATAGTGACAAACAATAGCTTCCCTACCAGTTCTCTGTACTGTCTCTTATCTACCTCTGCAGAGTCATCATCATATAGCCGTGCATTAGGATCCACCGGAGTAGTAGCAGTCTACATCATGTCATACCCGTCTTGGATAAGAGAACAATGACATATTTCCTTTGTGTCATTACCATTCCCTGCTGATTTCTTGCAAATTCTAAACCAAGAAAATACCTTAGCTTTCTAAGATCCTTGGTCATGAACTGTTGTCCAATAAAATCCTTGTCTTCCTGAATACCTTCATTATCACAACCTGTGACAACAACATCATCAACATAAACCAGAATAGCAACAATACCATTCTGGGTCCTCTTAACAAATAGATAATGATCCGCAGTAGATCTGACAAAACCCTATAGTTCAATCAACTCTGAGAGCTTCTGAAACCAAGCCCTAGGACTTTGCTTAAGGTCACATATGGCCTTATGAAGTTTGCACACCATAGTAGACTCTCCCTCAGCAGTGAACCCTGCTGGTTGTTGCATATATACTTCTTCGTGCAAATCGCCATATAAGAATGCATTCTTGACACCTAATCGGAAAAGGGGGTCAGTCCTTTATCACAACAACGGCAACAAGGATGTGTAGTGTAGAATGACGTGCAACATGAGAAAAGATGTCTTCATAGTCCACCCCATAAGTTTGAGTGAATCCACAAGCAATCAACCGGGCCTTGTATCGGTCCACGGAGCCATCTACACGGTGTCTAATAGTAAACACACATTTACTGCCAACAACAGAAGCACCTGGTGGAGCAGAGACGACACTCCACGTACCACGAGATTGTAAAGCGACCATCTCCTCTTCCATAGAAAGACGTCACGAGCCACTCTGTAAAGCTTCCTGATAGTATCTCGGTATCCGTACTGCAGATAAGGTAACAACAAACCTCTGAAAGTCCCCAGATAACCTTGCCAGAGAGACATGAGAGGAAAGAGGATGCATCGTACAGGCATGCCGCTTCCTCCATATAACAGTAGGCACATCTAGGTCCATTGTATCCTCGTGAATGGGATCATCCAGAACGTCCTGCATACTCAAATCACCAGTGTCATCAATAGAACTCAAATGCTCAGGACATACCTTGGACATACTGGATGTTGGTGGAGGCACATGAGCACGACGCCGACGCTGATACACCTGAGGAAAGAAAGAAGGTGGTGGTGGAGGAGGTGGTGGAGGTGGAGGTGGTGGTGGCGAAGTATGTGGAGGTGGAGGTGTAGAGATAGGAGGTGGTGGCATGTAAACCTATTCTCTACTCTCTGAGGGAATGAACTTGTCACATGTAGGAGAAAAATACATGATGGATTCAAAGAAGGTGACACCAGCACTAACATAGTACCTTCGCCGAGCAGGGTCAAAGCAATGATACCCCTTTTGGGTCTTGAAATACCCAACGAACACACACTTGACTGCTCTACAAGAGAGCTTGTCAAGACCTGGAGACATCTGATGAACAAAAGCAACACAACCAAAAACACATGGTGTAAGAGAAAAAAGATCCTTCTCGGGAAACGCAATCGAGAACGGAATTTTTTACTCCCAGAATCGATGAAGGCATACGATTCACCAAATAACACGTAGTGAGAATAACATCCACCCAGTATGAGTGGGGAGCACAACTCTGAATCAGAAGAATTCTGATGACATCCAAGAGATGGCGATGTTTCCTCTCAACCACCCCATTCTGTTGGGACGTATAAGCACACGATGTCTGATGCACTATGCTAAACGATCCAAGACATTGAGAAAGTTGTGTACTACAGAATTCAAGTGCATTATCAGAAGTATATACTTGACATTTGCAGAAAAGACATTTCTTATTTCATTAATAAAAGATTGAATGATAGGACTAGCATCAGACTTGTTCTTAAGCAGAAAGCCCCATGACAATCTAGAAAATTCATCAACAACAACACGATAAAATCGGTGTCCCTGACTATCAGGAACACGACTAGGACCCCAAATATCCAAATGAATCAACTCAAAGAGACCATGAGTGCTTTGACCCTAACGACTCTGGAATGTGGACCTATGATGCTTCCCAAGCTGGCAGGCCTCACATTGGAAGGTAGAGCGAGGAGAGATCGGAATAAGAACATGACGCAACTTTTGCGGAGGAAGATGACCAAAATGAAGGTGCCATGTATACGGTGAGACAGATCCAGTGCGAAGAGAAGAGACAGTAACATACGAAGATTGCACCAGTCAAGGTTGCAGAAAGCGGTAGTCGGTACTCGGTTGGCGGGGTCACTGACTAAGGGGTAATCGGAAGTCGGGCGACTAATCGGATTTAGTCGGCCATTAGTCGGTTTTGAATTTTTGTATTATTTTAAATATATAAATCAATTTTTAGATACATATTCTTATATATTTACATTGATTTGTACATTTTCTATACTATCATAATGAAATAAAAGAAGTAATTGTCTTTAAATATAACATTAAGAATTAGAATAAGTTTGCTTTTAAAAAAATCGAAAAACTTAAAAATTAAAATATCTCTATGTAAAAGTCAGCCTTGGAGTTGGCCGACTAGGCCGACTAGTCGGACCGATTAGTCGAGTTGATCGACTAATGGCCGACTAGGCCTAGTCAAGTTGGCTACCCCACCGACTCAACTAGTCGGACCAACTAATCGGTCTAATCGGCTGACTTTTACAACAGTGGCACCAGTCTGTATAGGCCTCCTTGCTCAAGCCAGTACCAATCACCCTGCCCGTCAGAATATCCTGAAACACAAGAGCAGAGGGGTCAAATATGGCATGACAATGCAAATCCTTGGTAATTTGACTAATAGATAATAGATTCATAGAGAATTCATGTGTGTAAAGAACATTCTGAAGCTGCATTTCAGGGGTTAATTGCACCTCCCCCTGACCAGTGATGGGAGAGTGAGTCCCATCAGAAATCACCACAAATTTATCTGACTGAATCGGGCTATATGTACTTAATTGACCTCTGCCACCACAAAGATGATGGGACGCTCCTGAATCCATGATCCATTCAGACAAGTCTGCCCTGTAACTACTAGTAAAAGCATATGTTGTACCTGATGTGGATGTAGTGGTTGAGGCTGCTACCTCTGAAGATCCCGACTGTGAGCTAGTTGACCCTCGAGATGACATAATCTTCCTGAGCCGTGCAACTAACTCGTCAAACCTCTGGTCAGATGCGCCAGAAGAACTGCTGCCCTACTGGATCTGTTCTGCCACACAAGCTGAAGCAGGAAACCAATGCTTAGAATAGCATGTTTCCTCTAAATGACCTGGCATGTGGCAAAAAGTGCAAGGCTGACGAGGGGGTCTACTGTCCCCTCCTCTTCCACGACCTCCCCGGCCATGGAACTGCGTAGCGCTCCCCCTACCACGAGATGATGCTATGGCTGAAGAAGTCTGTGACATAGACGAACCACCAGAGGATATGGAGAGTCTGCTCAGTCAGCGATATGCCTCCTCCATCGGAGGAATAGTGGCATCGGTGAGAATTTGTGCCCTAGTTGCATCATACTAGGGATCCACACGGCTAGAAAGACTCTCGTCATCACGGAATCCTTATATGCCTTGAGTTGCTCTGGGGTAAGAGTCAAGGGAATGTAACCATGTAGCTTTTCAAACATACCCCTTAGAGAAGTGTAAAGGGTATGGAGAGAACGACCATTTTGCTTAGACGTAAAGATATCATGCTGAAGTTGCAAAATCTTTAACTCATTCTTCGCCGGAAAATAAGTGGAGGCGAGAATGTCCCATATGACCTTTGATGCGAGCTGACTCAAAATGTCATTGGCTATCTCCATGGATACAGTTCCAGACAGCCATACTCGTGCATACACGTCATCTACCTCCCATGAGGCGTTAACCCCAGTCTTGTCGACATGCTCCTCCTGTGTGAGGATATGCTTCTTGCCATTACATTGCATTAGACTCATGAACTGCATGGCCCACAGTTCATAAATAGTTCCATCCATCTTCACAATGGGTGTTGGACCTTTGAAGGCACCCAGGGATGGAATATCTGCCTTGTTGTCTGACATGATGACAACAATCTCTCATAACTGGGGTTACAAACTTGAACAAAGATCGTCTACACAGATATATAAGAAGATGGTTGTGAGTGTAGACTCATACCACAACCACTTCCATTCTCTGAAAGCTCCTTCAGAAGGCTAGGGTGTTTATAGGATGTCAAGTCCCACCCTAGAAAGCCAAAGCCCAACAAGGGACTTGCAGTAGTGTTCACGGGCACTCGAAGGTACAGGCGCGCTGGGAGCGCAGTG
Organism: Ottelia alismoides; assembly: GCA_037367405.1. NCBI lineage: Eukaryota > Viridiplantae > Streptophyta > Magnoliopsida > Alismatales > Hydrocharitaceae > Ottelia > Ottelia alismoides. Next base: position 89,378 of record JAZKJV010008002.1, on the reverse strand, counting down.
GTGCAGGTGCACAGACGAACGGATGCACGCTGGTCACAGACGAGGGGCTGCGCACGAGTGCGTACAGGCATGCAGACGCGCGAGACACGCAGGCATGGGGTCGCGCTTGAGCGTGCAACGCTGGCACACAGGTGTGCGCAAGCACGCAGGGCACGCAAACGCACGGGGCGCTGGCGCACAGGTGCGGGGCCACGCTGGAGCGTGCGACAGTGGCTCCCTGAGACGATACGAAGGGTTTTGGTGGGGACTAGGGTTTTGGGTACGGGCTCCGGTCTAGGACTGTCGCTCTGATATCATGTGGAAATGTAAAAGAGATAGATAGATTCATCGTAGCCCTAGAGCTCTCTTATATAAGAGAAAAGCTCTAGGGACAAATTACATAAATAACCGAAAGAATAGAAAAAATACAGGATAATATCTAAAGAGATATAAATATCTCAACACAATGATACCTCTCTGAGTCCTCTTAATAAACAGTGAATGATCTGCAGTCGATCTCGTGAAACCTCGCTGCTCTATCAAGTCAGAAAAAATCTAGAATCATGCTTTGGGACTTTGCTTAAGGCCATAGATAACTTTATAAAGTCTTCAAACCTTAGGACACTCTCCCTCATCAGTGAACCTAAGTGGCTACTGCATATAGACTTCCTCCAGCATATCATCATATTGAAAAGCATTTTTCACATCCAGCTGGTACATTAATCAATCCCGTACCACCGTAATAGAGAGAAGGATCTGAAGGGTACAATGGCATGCCACAAGAGAATATATCATGATAGTCTACCCCATAAGTCTGGGTGAACCCACAAGCCACAAGCCTAGCCTTGTATCGATCATTACTACCATTTGCATAGTGCTTCAATGTAAACACCCATTTGCAGTCAACCAAAGAAGTCCTTGTAGGGGTAGAGACCAAGCTCCATGTACCATACGACTGTAGAGTGACCATCTCCTCCATAAAAAGATGCGATTGACTATCTCGCATAGCCTCATGATATATCTGGGATCTCTACAACTGATAGACCCATGACAAACTCCCCAAAATACACTGAAAGATGCCCGTAAGAAAGATGGGCAACGAGATTATAGATTGCATATGTACACCCCCACTTCCGTAGAGCAAATGGCACATGAAGGTCCTCTGTACCATCTGTAGCCTATAAAATAGCCACATGAGGAGGCGATTTCTCTTCCTGTAAAGTAGCATGTTGTATAGACAAATCACTAGAGCCTCCGGCAAAAATAAAATGTTCATAACATACTAGGAGCATGTTGGATGATGGAGAAGGTCCATACGCAGGGGGCAGAAGGTGTCCTGTGAATGTAAATATGTGATAAAAATTGAGCCAAAGAACAAGGAGGCAGTGTTGTAGGAGCAACCACAATATGAGGTGGGGTGTTGGTGGCATATGAGGAGGCATGTAGACCTCCTCTCTAGAGTCAGACTGAAGGCGAGGGATTACGCCTAGCGTATCACATAAGTGTGGAGATCTAATTATATCAGATCTAGGCTGGCTAATCATATTAGTCGCAGGTGCATCGAAATTTTAAAAATTTCCGATGAAACCACATGGTATGAGAATAATTCCCACATCATTTCATCGTGATCACACAAGTATAAGGTTTACCTCTTGAAGCATAAGCGTAATCTCGAAATCTCTAAAGGAAGAGACCTCCTGACTCAAGTCTGATCTGACAAGAAAGCACTTGCGGACGCGTAGATCAGACACGTGCTTCCCACAATCCAAGACGACAATCCAAGCGCGGAATCTCTTGATGTCGTCTTACGAAAATTCGACTTTTTCAAGAGCACAAGGCACCGAAAAAGATGAAGATCCACGAGTAATCAGTTCGGCAACACCACCGTAGCATGACGAAAATTGCAGTCTCCACAAACCCTATGTGGATGGCCACAAGGGTTTGAGAGGGAGAGAGGGTTGATGTGTGGTGAGAAAGAAAGATAGAGAGATTTGTTATTGTAACAATTGTATTAACTAAGAGAGCTAGGGTTACCTCTCTTTTACACTTAATTAGATGCCCAGGATGCACTCCTAGGGGGAATCAATTATTGAGATTAAAATGTAATCTCCAAGATTATTGTAATCTTTATTATTGCAAGTTGAGAGACAATCTCCAACTATTGCAATAAATTAATATACATAATAGGATTATGAGTAGCCTCCTTCCAATAATGGTGTAGAAGGCCACCATGGTGGGTTCTACCATGGTCGTCCACCCATATTAGGAGGAGCCTTCTCCTTTTCCTAATATGTGGTGCAATCAAATATTGCACTGATATAATTTGTGTTGCTTATTTTCTAATTGATTTATAACCAAGATAATTTCAAATTATTTGTGACAATTACAAATAGATCATTGATATTTACGAATAATATTCAACCATCCAAAACTAAATGTACATCACACTTACATTTAATTGTATAATGTGAATCCAATTCACATTAATATTTAAATTGGGGATTCTATTCATTATTAATTCTCTCTATGATATTGTGATTATATCCACACTATCAACAATTATTGTTGATAGTATTATCCACGTTAATATCATTTATGATATTTAAATCTAATTTAATTATTCAAGATATCTCTATACACATGTCTAAATAATGTGAATCACATCCACATTATTTATTATAACTAAACAAGGAAAGGGAGCAGCTAAGCTAGCTGCTCCACGAAGCAATTTCCCTAAATTTTTTAATTTTTTGGGAAATTCCACATGTATATTCATCTATAAATCCTCCTATATGTCATTCGAATTTCATTAGAAACAGAGACTCTTATACCCTCCATCTAGAACAGGTCAATTACAGCAAATTTGAGACCTTAAAATTACTTGTTCTAGATGGAGGGCATAGGAGTCTCTGTTTCTGACGAAATTCGAATGACATATAGGATCGATATATAGATGAATATACATGGTAATATTTTCCCAAAAAAAATAAAAAATCGAAGGAAATTGCTTCGTGGAGTAGCCAGCTTAGTTGCTCCATGGAGCAACTTCCCTTTCCTCTAACTAAATTGATTCTCTTTATTTCTCAATGCTCAGATATTGCAATTAATGGAACAATTCTTGAACTCTTTCAAGAATAGTGTGCCTTCTCCGCAGATACTAGTAGATAAGGACATGACGATTGTATATTCCATGCATAGTGATGTGGATAGTGAGATCTAATCTCATATCAAAATCTAGAAGACCTCTCAGAGATGTCTGATCAAGTCAGACGGAATATGAAATCTTCTCATTACTTCTGAATCACATTAATATCAATGTCCACCATTCTGTACAAGATTAAATAACTAGTCTACTGAATGGAGTCACTAAAATCTAAACATGTTTCATTACTCCCTCGGAATGAAAGTATCATGTTATACAAACTTTTAAGATCACATCAACCTCGACTATTCCCATTACCCATGTATCCTGCATATTGGAAGACATTGATTAAACCCAGTGTTCTAAATTTATTTGAATTGTCTTCTTCAGGATTTTATCATTAAGTTTCTAATTCTATCATTGGGAGTAGGTATCGATCATATGTTTTCCAATAGCAGATATCATACCTACAAATCATGTCATACTTCCAAAGCAAGATGACCATCGATGGAATTTGGTTGGTCCCAATATATCATGAGTGATCTCATATCTTCCGATTCAGTAGTGAACATGTATGATCCCTTTCGAAGATCGTATTACTTATATGCCCTTGTATATACACCAGCTCATCGGTGTATAGACATTGATTAGGTCATCAACCTAATGGTTTGTCTAATGTACATACTTAAATATATAGTAACACATTTGTCTCCGGTCGGAAGATGCATGCCTATATCATGACAGCATACGACATAGAACTTTGATGTCTCGATCTCACTAAGTCAACTCTTTGACTTAACTCATCTGACATCTCTAAATCTCTATTTCTATGCAGGGGACCTGCATCAAGAGGTCGGTCGGATATCAGTTTTTGAGTAAGGATTGACATCTTCTCAGGATAGAGACCCTTTCTCGACAATCATATGTCGGTGCCAGTTGAGTCCTCAATCTAATTCTTTGGATATTATCTCAGCACCGACCTTTATGATCTCACCATTGGATCAAACATATGTATGATTATTAAGATGGCCCAAGTACATAATCCTAATTATACTAAGGGACCGTATAAGTGCATGTATTCATTAATCTCAAATAGGGCGTGAAAATCAACAACTTCTATTGATATATTAAATTTACAGTAACATTTATTGTAGAAATATTTTGTCATGGGCTCACATGTATAACACTCAACATGCCACCTATAGGACAAATATACATGACCGACTCAAAGAAGGTGGCATCATCACCGATGTAGTACATCCGTCGAACATGATCAAAGCAACCTATACCCCTTTTGGGTCCAAGAGCAGCCCACAAAGACACACTTGACGACTTATCACAATCAGGAGTAAAATGATAAACAAATGCCACGGAGATAAAGAAATGAGGTATATAAGAGAAAAGATCCTTCTCGGGAAACGTAATCAAGAAAGAAATCTTCTTTCATAACACAGAGGACGACATACAATTCACTAGGTAACAAACAAAGAGGACCACATCAACCCAAAAAGAATGGGGAGCACAACTCTAAATAAGAAGCATCATAGTCACATCAAGTAAATGATGATGTTTGCAATCAACACCGTTGTTCTGTCCGGAAGTGTACATACAAGCATGGCCTTAAATTTCGCCGAAATTCGGCCGAATTTCGGTCGAATTTCGGTTTCGGCAGGTGACCAAAATTCGACCGAAATGGCTATATCGGTCGAAATTTGGGGGGGTCTAGTTCAACAAGCCACCGAAATGACCGAAATTTCGGTCGAATTTCGACCGAAATTCGACCGAAATTTCGTTTCGGTCCCTCACCGAAACGAAACCGAAATCCGACTTTTAAGGCCTTGCATACAAGAGGTCAGGTGTTTAATGCCAAGGGATCTGAAGAACTAACAACAACAACAAAGTCTTTTCCCACAATTAAGTAGGATCGGCTACATGGATTTTTTACCTCTATTCAGATCTATTTTGGATCATTCTTGGGCTTAAATCCAAATAACTAAGATTCCTTCGAATAGTCACATTCTAACACTTCGTGGGCCTTTCTTGCCCTCTCTTAACCAGCTCAACATCCCAAATCTTGCACCTTCTAACAGGTGCATCAACCGACCTCCTTTGCAAATGACCAAGCCATCTTAAGCGATTTTCTCTCATCTTATCATCATCAAAGCAACACCACCTTTCCTTCTGATTTCATCATTCAGATTCCGATATTTTCGCGTATGACCATACATCCATCTTAACATTTTCATTTATGTTGTTTTCATTCTCTACACATGAATATGGTTTGCATGCCAATATTTTGATTCATAGAGCATATCAGGTCTCACGGTTGCTTTGTAATACTTTCCTTTGACTTTCAAAGGGATTTGTTTATCATAAAGAACGGTAGAGGCTCCTCTCCACTTTAACCAACCTGCATTTATTATATGAGTAAAATCTCCATCAACTTCTACATCCTATTGTAAAATAGATCCCAAGTATCTAAAAGAAATTTTCTTCTGAATGGTATCATCTCCAAATTCACCTCGAGTCCTTCACCAATATTCCCATCAATTGTGCACTTCATATATTCAGTCTTATCCCTATCTTAGCCCCACTTATACGAAAGCCATTAGTCTCTAAGGCATGTATCCAAACCTCTAGCTTCTCATTTATTCCATCTCTCGTCTCATCAATCAACAAAATATCATCAGCGAACAACACACACCAAGTTATTTCATCCTGAATGGGACTAGTCAACTCATCTATAATCAAAGTAAAAAGGAATGGACTCAAAGTTGAACCTTGACGCAGACCGACGTTGATGTTAAAATAGTCAGTCTTCCCAGACTGGATCCTTACACAAGATGAAGTCCCATCATACATATCCTTTATAAGGTTAATGTGTAGGACATGTACTTGTCTCTTCTCCGAAACTCTCCACAATATCCCCCGTAGGACTAAATCATAAGACTTCTTCAAATAAATAAAAATTATATGGAGGTTCTTTTTAGCTCTATAAATCTCCATTGGTCTCCTCAACAAGTGGATAGCTTCAACAGTTGAGCGACTTGTTGAATTGGTTTTCAGTTACTTTAGAAACTTGCCTCAACCTTCTTTCAATCACACATTCCAAAATCTTCATAGTATGACTCATCAGATTGATACCTTTGTAATTAGAACAATTTTGAATGCCTCATTTATTCTTATTAAGAGTCACCACAATACCTCTCCAGTCTTCATGCATTTTCTTGCTTCGCCAAATAACATTGAGTAAATTTGTGAGCTAAGTCAAACCGCATTAACCTAGAACTCTCCAAACTTCTATAGGAATGTCATCAGGTCCTATCCCTTTCCCAGGTTTCATAACCTTTAAAGCATCCTCTACTTCCTTCCTTTGCATCCGTCTATAACTTGCGTGATTCAGGCAACGTTCACTAACAACAATATCTCACATAGTAATCTCTTTATTCCCTTTCCTAGTGAAAAGCTTATGGAAATACTACTTCCATCTAGTTTTTATATCATTCTGAGTAACAAACACATGCTCTTTCGCATCCTTGATGCATCTCACTTGAAAAAGATCTTTGATCTTTCTTTCTCTTGCTTTCGTCAATCTGAATATATCCTTGCCCTCCTTTGAGTCAAGCTTTTTGTACAAAGCATCATAAGCTTTCGACTTAGCTTCACTTACAGTCTTCTTTACTTCCTTCTTCGCTAATTTGCAGTCGGTGACAGCTTACTCTGTTCTATCCATATACATAGCTTTAAAGCAAGCTCTTTTAATTTTAAGTTGTTCTATCCATATACATAGTTGGCATGTGAACCATAGACATGTGCAGAGAATGGTTGTAGTAGAAATGAAAATGCTAAGGTGGATGTGTGGACACACACGTAAAGATCGGATTCGGAATGATGCAATCAGAAAGAAAGTTGGTGTTGCTCCGATCGAGGATAAGATGCGAGAAAACCGCTTAAGATGGTTTGGTCATTTGCAAAGAAAATCAGGCGATGCACCAGTTAGGAGATGTGAGTGTTGGGATGTTCAGCCGGCTTAGAGAGGGCGGGGACGGCCCAAGAAGTGTTGGAATGAGACCATACGAAGGGATCTTTGTTTTGTGGATATAAGCCCGGGATTGACCCAAGATAGATCTGAATGGGGGCGAAGAATCCATGTAGCCGACTCTACTTAATTGTGGGAAAAGGCTTTGTTGTTGTTGTATGCACCCCTTTACTCCACCAAGCATCCTTTTGGCATGGAACTCCTCCCTTAGACCCACCTAGCATCTCTTTGGCTACCATTCAAATACAAGATGTTATCGCATCCCACATCTCGTTTGCACTTCTGTTACAATCACAAGAAAATTATTCTAAAACTTCCTTGAAGCTTGATTGCTTTAATTGAAGAATCCATCATTTAGTCCTAATGATCTTGAGAACCATCCTCTTCTCTACCAACCCTTTTATTTGTGCATCCATGACTAGCAAGCGATGTCGAGATATCAAGCTCTCTCATGCGATTATTTTGCAATCTTTGCAACACAAGCGATCTCTTCTCCTCATCGCAAAGTAACCTATGTGTTTTAGTCGGGCCACCCTTATAAGTAATCTAACGCTCTTCCGTCTTCTTGAAGAGTGTGTTTGCTATGAAAAGGTCATGAGTTGTAAAAAAATCTAGAATGACTTTTCCTTCTTCATTTATATCCCCGAAGCCATGGTCTCCGTGAACACCAGCATACCTTGAAGCATCCTTTCCTACATATCCATTAAGATCTCCACTTAGGCAAATCATCTCTCTTTGTGGGAAACCTTACATAATCTTATCTAAATCCTCCCCAAAATCTTGTTTAACCCGTTCCTCTAAACCAACTTGCAGCGCAAAAACTGATATTATATTCATAATTTCATCTAGCACCTCAATGATTTTACTGCCTGACTTTTTATTGTAACTTCGTGGCAGGTTCCATCTCAGAATCCCACCCCTTTTCCCTGTAAAAAATTGTAAAAATTGCATGTTAATCCTTTTATGTTCATTTAATTGCAAATATGCCCCTGTGCGTATTTTAATTTGTTTATTTTAATATTGTAATTGCATGAACACCCTAGAATTATACTCTAATTTGGACAGCCATTCCGTATCATTTTTTAATACAAAAATTACTTTTTGTAGATCATTTAATTCTCTATCTTTTGGCTATTTATTTGGAATTTTGTGAGCTTTCTTTAATTAACTAAAATTATTTTGGTGAAAATTTGGATATTTTATCTATTTTGAGGTCTAAAATTTATATTTTATTAATACTTGCTCCAAAAATTCCCAAAAAATAGAAAGGATGCGTATGAATAGTAGAGAGCTCAACGAAACGCATCACACTCTCCATGAGCTGGACAAAGTGTCAGTGGGCTCAATCCAGCTTCCTTGACCATTTCTAATAATAGTCCAAACCATTTAGAGCTAAGAAATGAGCTCAACGAGCTTGTATATTTTCATTTCCATGACTTTCTGTTTCCAACATTTGTTCATTGAAATTGGAATTGGAAATTAGATTCAAATCAAGGTTGCAAAAGTCGGTAATCGGTACTCGGTCGACCGGGTCACTAAGGATTAATCGGCAGTCGGACGACTAAACGAATTTAGTCGGACTTTAATCGACTTTGAATTTTATGATTATTTTAAATATATAACTCATTTTTATACATATATTTACATAGACTTTGTGCATTTTTATACTATCATAATAAAACAAAAGAAGTAATTGAATTTAAATAAAACATTAAGCATATTATAATAAGTTTGCCTGTAAAAAAGAAAACATAAAAAAATATGTTATCTTCAAGCAAAAATTGGTCGACTAGTGTGCCAAGTAAGAATTAGTCGGTACTCGATCGACCACCCCAGTGATTAGACTAGTCGGACCTACTAGTCGGGCCAGTCGAGAGATTTTTACAACATTGATTTAAATGATTTGTGATTTAATCCAATTAAATCACAAATCATCTTACTAAATGGATCCACTAAAATCCGTTATGTTTCATCACTTCTTCGGTATGGAAGTGTCACGGTAGATGATCATTATAACAGCAAAAGTAAACCAAAGTATTCCAAATACCCAGCCATCCTTCACACTAGAAGACATTGATTAATCCGAACTTCAAACCCTGGATTGATTGCCTTCTTCGGAATGTATCAATAGATTTCTCATTTGATAATAGGGCGACAATATTAATCATATTCTTTCCAAAAGCATATACCAATATCCCATATTCGTGTCTTATGTCATAAACAAGACGACCATGCATGGAATTCATTTTGACCCTAAAATATCTCATGGTGAGCTCTGTCTCCCGGATTATCAACTATGACCCTGTATGATTCCTTCGATAGACCATACATCTCATACGACTTCATATACACACCAACGCGTCAGTATATGGACCTTGACTAGGTCACCAATCTATTGGTCTGTCAAATGTGCATACCCACGCATATAGATGCATACATGCCTCAAGTTAAAGGATATGTGCCTAATCGTGACAGTTACAATTCAAGTCTTAGTTTATCCCGACCTCATCAAGTCAACTCTTTGACTTGATTATTCCAACACTTCTAAATTTCCATTCTTAGACATGCATCAAGAAGTCGGTTGGAAATCAGTATTTAGAGAAAGATTGACATCTCTTTCTCAGACTGGAGATCTTTATTGAATATCACGTGTTTGAAGTTAGTTGTATCCTCTCAGCTGCATTGTATTCAATATGGCCATGCCTAATTATATAAAGGACCTTAATAGTAAGGTGCATTCATTCAATTATTCATTTCATTTCAGATGGACATGATAAACAATAACTTTTATTTCATTAATGGGTCATCAAGGGCTTACAAGTCCAACACCATCCGTCCAACCTCTCTGCCTCAGTAGGATATCTAGTATCTATCGCCACGTCAAGCTCAACCACCTCCGCATGGGCAAACTCCCACCTCTCCCTTCAATGGGAGTGCAAATTACACATAAACTCCACCGACATCTTGAGAAGCACCACCAACATCGCCACAAGCACATTGGAAGTTGAACCAACAACAACAAAGCCTTTTCCCACATTAAGTAGGGTCGGCTGCATGGATTCTTTGCCTCAATTCAGTTCTATCTTGGGTTATGCTTGGGTCTAGATCCAAAAAACTAAGATCCCTTCGTATAGTCTCATTCCAACACTTCCTAAGACTTCCTCGCCCTCTCTTAGCCATCTTAACATCCCAAAAACTAGCATTTCCTAATTGGCGCATCAGCTGACCTCCTTTACAAATGGTCAAACCACCTTAAGCGGTTTTCTCGCATCTTATTCTCGATCAGAGCTACACCAACTTTCCTTCTAATTACATCATTATGAATCTGATCTTTACGCGTGTGTGTGTGTGTCCAGTAAAATTAAACCAAAGACAACATAATTAAACCAACATTGATCACCTACTCTCTGAACCCCTCCTGCAGTAGTCACAAGTGCTCAAAACACAGCATGCTACCGGGATGATTCCCCTCACCAGAATCCCAACAAATCGATATGTGGTCCGAGTGTGATCGCGATAAAAAAGAAACAATAGCCAGTGGAAAGGCTTCTATCAACTCCACGCAACCAAGGAATTTGTCCAAACGTGAGCGTGACAGCTAGCTCATCCAAGTGAAATGCTAATTCATGGCATCCAGATATCCAGATACATGCCAACCAAGAAGTCAACAAAGAGGGGGGAGCCAGGATCCACTCCCCCAACCTCCCGTCAGGATGATCCATTATAAAGAGCGCAACGTTGAAGATGCCACCAATCGACCATCATAGGTCGGGGAATCGAGTGCGGATCGCACGCAGCTCCTCCCACAAATCAACAACCGTAGGAGATCTATGGGGACCATAAACAGCAGAAAACAAGAGCCTGACTCCATCTGAACTATAGAGGGTAGACAAGGTGAAACTCTCATGAACTCTCATGTTTAGTCTCATAGCAACTATTGGTGGGACTTTGTGTTGGTAGGGTTATACATAGATCTCAAACCCATCATAATATTTAAGAGATTCCAATAGAGTTCTAGCCTCTTGAGGCCATGTGGTTTCATCATCCTCCTTAGGGAGTAGGGTTCCATGTAAATCCATGTTTCTTTCTTTATTTTTATTCTGTATTTTGATTTATTTACTTTCACATGGTATCAAAGCGAGTCAATTCCAAGTTTAATCATCCTGAGATTTGGTTGTTATTCCGATTATTTTTGTTCAATGTTTGCAGAGAACAAGAGTTCTTAATAGTTCTTCAAAGATCGAGTAAAATATGAGCATGGTATTAGCAGTGGCATGATGGCTATCAATATTCTTTCTAACACCATCATCTCATCAAAAGCCCTAGAGACAATGATGTCTTTTCATTGCAAAGATGGTAGAAAAAACTCCGACGGTAGCATGCACCTTGGTGATGACAGAGGTGATGATTAGACTTGCAAATGTGATTACGCATGTCAAGACTCTTTATGAGTATTGATCTTTGTAATTCCGATCTTAACTTTGAATACATAAGTTTATGTGAGCACCATTTTGGATTTTCATCCTTTTTGCATAAAAATCTCATTTAGTTTTAATTTGAGATTTTAAAATTTCGTTTCTTAGCTTCATAATAAAAAATAAAATACTATTAGAGGTCTACCATAAGCAAAAAAAAATACTACAAGAGTAGTTGTTGAAAATAAAAATATAAGCATATGTTTTCCTCAATCATGAATCCCAACCTCTCTTCCACGAAGATTGTGGATGTCTAGATCATCACATCCCTCATGGTGTATTTAAATGTCATGTCTTCCTAGGATGTAGACCAATTCCTTGGTGGAACTTAGTAAAAATTTAATTGTGCTACCTCTTGTGCTTGGTGATTCGCATCCATCCTGGATGTGAATTAACGATCTCCCATTAAACTCTGATCGCATGCTTCCACCAGAAGATGTGTCGAGTGATGGAAGGTGGTTTAATAAGTTACGTAGTGGATAAGATGGGTAAATAGATAAGATCTGATACTACTTTCATGTTTAGACACCCATTTCTTAGCATAAGGAAATTTGTTGACTGGCAAGTCTATATATAGACCAAATACTAGTTGTAACACTTGAGAAGATTATACGAATATGTAACCCAATCTAGCCCCTTCTCCCAGGGAGTTGAGTAGCCATTTTGATCGTTTGCGGTTATTTTATATTTCAACAAAGAGCAACCATCTTCTTCCATCCTCACTACGTATCCCCTTCACTGCATAGCAGTAATACCTCAAAAACAAGCCATCTCAATTATGAAAGCAAAAAAGTTCATATTTACCAATATCATTCCAACGAACATTAGGATCTTTGTCCATTATCTCATTGCTGATGTGCTCTATTAGACGAGGTTCGATATTTCTTAGCTTCTCAGGCAGCTCCCCGTCAGGTCCACACAATAACTCCAAACTGGAAAAGAAAATGTATGAATTAGAAAATGTTAAACAACAGACGGAAAATAAGAATTACTTAAAGGTAAAATCAACTTTGAACCAAACAAAAGGAAATGGAGCTTTCAAGATAAAACTCCAGTTTTCACAAAAAAGGTAAAGTTCGTTAGCAGGAACAATAAAAAAGATACAGCAGCAAATGCTATTGAATTATTAGCAACTTAATCAAACTATGGTACTCTTAAAAGGAAAGCATCGCTATTGGTGAATTTTTATCGCATATCAACAACAATGCTTGTCGTATTATAAAGTATCAGATCTTCTACATATCTGATTTCCAGAGGAAATACTATATAACAAGGTAAAGGGTGTGAGTTTTTTCTTAGTCCAAGCAACCCCCTCATTTACACTGTACCATATCCATCTTGAATTGTACTTTTCTACCTTTCCTAAGTGCTTCATTGTCTATCTAGTACACGAGGAGGAGGAAGGGGGTGCTGGAGAACATCAAGGGAGATGCAATTCCCATATCTTTGTCATTAGCAATTTGGTTTTGGTTTTATATCAGTTTATAGGTTGTGATATAGTTTTGGGCCCGATATCTAGTTTCTCTCACCCTTCCCCTATATAAAAGGATCGTGGTTTCATGATGTCAGGAAAATTATTCTTTTCTATATTACCACAACAACAATCCTAGGTCAGCATTATGTACCCACTTACTTTTTCTTTCTCCACCAACATTATGTACTGAGGCAGGATGCCAAGGTGTCTAATCGTCCGCTCATGATGAGATGTTGCTTACTCGAAGATTGAGGTGACTTTGATTTGTTGCAAACACCGACGACTTCTCAGTCCATACCGGGAGGCAGATTCTTCATATCTGTCGGTGAAGGGCCATGGGTATGTAAATTCGATCAGGTTAGGAGTGGCTTTTCTTCATTGTGATGTGGTGTCGGATTCTATTGCTAATGCAACAACATCAATGAAGATCCTGAAGTGGAAAGTCGAGGACTTGGGTGGTGGAGAAGAGGCATACCATAAGGAGATATATGCAGGAATTGAATGCATATATTATTCGCTTTCAACAAACAAAGATGGGATGTGGGGAGAGCAGGATTGTGTTGGGGGAGGGGAGTACTATTTTTCCTTTCGACGAAAAAAGGTTGTTGGAAGCCCGAATAGCTGGTAGTAGGGATCAAATGTAATGGCAACGATTTTAAAGAGATTGGGGAAATTTACATTCAGTTGTGCCTCGATATATGGGTCTTGTGTATCCATCTCCACAGATCAAGCTATTATAGGACCTAAGGGTTCATTTTGCACCTGGGAGGACTTTACTATTAAAGGGGATTTTAATTTCACCTTCTATAATGGATTGTCCAAACCAACGAGATGTGTGGACTTTGGCTAGAGTTCTCAGATGTTTTGTGCAAACTAGGTTTAGTTGATTCATCAATGTCAAACTGACATGTCACTTGGTGGAGCGCTAATTTCACTTTTTTTAGTCAAGACAACCATTTTCCATCTTGTCATCCTATGGCAAAGGCTTTCCATGTGACTGTTGTGAAAGCCTTACCAAGGACGTTCTCTAAGTATATACCTGCTTGCTTTGTTAACTCGTTGTTTTCTCTCTTTCCGGAGTTCATGCTTTTCCAACAAAAATAAGTCTAGGAAAGGTTGGTATGATTGCTTAGCCGACATGTCATGCTTTTTTCCTAAAGTAAGGACTAGGGAAGGAAACCTAGTAAAGTGAGTGACGGAGAGCCTTCTCTGAGAGGTTCATGATTACTTGATTTTCTTATGGAGTCGTGATCATCCTCAATAGCCATTAACAAGGAGGGGGTTCGGTACATTCCACTTTTTGAGAATGCAAGGGGAGTCCACCTTGAGAAAAAAAACAATTGTGAGACAACCAAGGGTTAATCAACCCTTGAGGAGGGGATCTCTCTCCCCCTTGAGTTTGATAGAGGTCCCTTCTACCAAAATCAAGGAGGTGGAAATAAGAGTCTTCATCTCAGGTAGAGCAGATGCCATTGATCAATAATAAAACAACAACAACAACAAAGCCTTTTCCCACAATTAAGTAGGGTCGGCTACATGGATTCTTCGCCTCCATTCAGATCTATCTTGGGTCAATCCCGGGCTTATATCCACAAAAATAAAAGTGAGAAATATATTAATGTGGTCTACTCAAGCATCATGAGGATTCGTGGGGATAGACCCAACCACAAGGAATCTTAACTTACCTTGTGAGGGCTCAAGAAACCTCAAATCTGGTCTAGAAACTCATAAAAGTTTGAATTTGGCTCAATGTTTAGTAGGGCTTCAAAAACTCAATTTTGAGCAACCTCAGATGGTAAAACGACATCGAAGATCATTGCTTCACGATCCAACTGAAGTTGTTATCAACCGAAACCGATCACCAGAATAGCTACTAGAGTTGTTGCTAGCTATGTAGCGATGTTCAATATGGTTGGGCTTCAAGATGGGTAATGTAGCTTTGTGGGACCAGAGGAGGACACGAGAAAGCCATGTTTATTGGATTAGAGGAGGGCAAACACGATACTCAAGGAGAGGTGATATGGCTCCCAAGACTATTCTGACCAGAATAGGAACAAGGTATGAGTAGAGGGGACAGATTAGGTCAAGAGAGGTATGGAACATTGATCTATAGGCACTGCTCTGAGACCATATAAAAATAGGAAAAGGACTTCTTCTTATAAGACGCATACTCGAGGTCTCTTATACAGAAACTAAATGTTAACGCCAATAAACGGAAAATACAATTGTGCCCTCAAGCCTAAAAGGAAATAACTTGAGATAAAATAAATGCATCAACATATACAAAAAATGTTTGGTTCATTTCTAGTTATTGGAGCATTATGAAGGAGAATTAACATCTTTGTTGATTAAATTCATCTATGAGATATAATTCAAGGATGACATATTAGCCCATAATGGCATTTTGACTTTTCAAAATGATAAAAACACCTCCATCCCATCATTACCCCCAACCTTAATGACCCTTAACCATCGTTAGTTGCCTCGGCTACTACTGACAGACTTTAACCATTTCTAGTAATCGATATGTCTCCACCTAAAAGGCCTTACCTAAAACAGTTACACACTCATCTTCTAGGTGTCATATAATCCCTAATATGATTCCTTAAGCCATTAATGTCGCATCATATATATTGAAAGGCCATTTACATTGCTTGTGACATCACTGCACCCCTTGTGGTATCCTATTGCATCCTTGATGGCATTACTAAACTCTTATTACTTCAATTCATTAATTCTAAGGGAACATTTGGTGTGACAAGTAGGTGGTTTCTCAATAAAGAAAGATTTCAAGGCTTTTACTAATCATTTACCTCCCACGAGATGATTTTAAGCGCAATTGTGAATTTGCAATCTGATCTGGGTTTCGAAAGCCCCTCACGTCAAGCTCTTTCTTTAGAAGTTGGTTCGGGGACATTTCATGATTCATGTTCAGAGAACCTCATTTCTGTCTGATGCTGATGCAATGTATCCTCTCTAGAGAGTGAACTGCAGGAACCGGATCACCATTTCTTCACGTGTGAGCATGTATAACCTATGGGCACAAGTGTCTATTGATGCAGTGCGGACCCGAAATATAGGGCCGCCTATTTATTTAAATTTGAGCCGTCAATTTTATTTACTTTTATTTAAATTGTCGCAATTTTAATTTAAATAACTAGATCGCGTGTGATCTCCAGATTAGTAGTCAACTTTAAATTTGAATTTCAAATTAGGTAGTTAGTCGGTTAATTAGCTAGAGTCTATTTAGGATAATTAGTTGCGAATTTGAGATTTGATTTCTAATTTTGTAATATCATCCCTCCTATATAAAGGGATGGGGGTCCATTGTTTTAGTGAGTTCAAGTTAATGAAAATTTGAGATTTTTTTTCTCCCTCTCTCTGATTTCTCTCCTCTCTTAACGTGGTCTACACGTTTCTTCTTCTCCAAGTCTCGCGCAACAGGCGCGCCTTCTCCTCTTCTCCCTTCCAATTTCTTCTCCACCAAACATCCATCGTTCAAATCAATTTTTATCGTCGCGCAAAAATTGGATTTGCATCATTTGGTATCAGAGCATGGCATCTAGATCGTCCTCACGATCTGGCGATCCGTCCAGACGTTCGCACGGAAAATCCAACGGATCCCGCTCCAATGACCGTATATGGCGTGCCAAGGTTAGACAAACATTACCAAATATGAGCCAAATTTGTGCCGATATGCAAGTTGTGGCATCCCAGATGCGAGATACATTGAATGTTGAGATAACACACCAACTTGAGGTAAACGCCGCCAAATCGAAGTCTCCAAGCACCGAACCCAAAGTTGAAGACGAAGATCTAGCCGTCAACGAAGAATCGGCCGCTGTCCAAGCCGTTTCAGAAGAGGAAAACGCCGAAACGAGGGCTGTCCAGGTAATTTCATATTCACAAAAACCCTTGGAGTCAACCTACGCTCCATCCGCAACCTTCTCGCGGACCCCCGCTGCAGCCCCAGCCCCTCCGGCGCCCCCCCATCCTCGTCGGACCCCACCACCACCCCCATACCCCCGTCGCCTCCTAGCTCCACCCTCGCACCCCCACCAACCACCCTGATTCCATCGCCACCTCCTCCTGTCGTTCCTGTTGTTGATCCTGCACCGACCCCAGCAAGGCCCGATGCCCTCCCCGACATCCCAGCAACCCCGGCGAACACCCCGACTTCATCGCCGCCACTCCCTCCCGCTGCTACCCCCACGGGCCCGTTATCCCCTCCCGTCGTCATCCTCACAACCCCAGCCCCAGCCTCTGCCCCCTTAATCCCCCCACTCTGCCGCCCTCTCCAATTCCGATTCCCCCTTCCTCCGCCTCCCACCTCGACCCAGACCCGCATCCCCTTCAGCGCACCATTTCGCGCGCCTCCGCCCTCCCATTCCACCGCCACCCAGCACCCCATCCTCTCCCCCATACGCGTCCTTCCGCCACCCCACACGTTCGGTAGGTCCCCTTGGCCTCGCCACCTCTCCCCCCGTGTCGCCATCGCCACTACATCCTCCCCTCCTTCCCTGGCCTTCACCCGCCACCTCAATGCCCGTTGTCGCGCGCGAGATCGTTTCCTGCAACACAAAGCACGGCGCCGCCGAAGCTTTGGAGAAGTTGAAACCCTAGTAGGGATTGGAATCCCCTGTCGATGGAAAAAGATCCCTCCCCGTGAGGATTGGAAATTAATTGGGGAAAATTGCATAGCCGCCCAGTCCCCTAAAATTCGATTAATTGAAGGGGTACGAAGATTGCGGAGACGCCCTTCAATTGGAAAGAATTACAAACGTAATGTTGAAAAAGATCTAATTGCAGGCTACAATTTCAAAGACAATTTCTCCAACGACGCATCTAGATCAAGCAATTCGTCGGGAGACGAATTTTTAAAAGCGAAGGAGAGTTGATGCAGTGCGGACCCGAAATATAGGGCTGACTATTTATTTAAATTTTAGCCGTCAATTTTATTTACGTTTATTTAAATTGTCGCAATTTTAATTTAAATAACGAGATGGCGTGTGATCTCCAGATTAGTAGTCAACTTTAAATTTGAATTTCAAATTAGGTAGTTAGTCGGTTAATTAGTTAGAGTCTATTTAGGATAATTAGTTGTGAATTTGAGATTTGATTTCTAATTTTGTAATATCATCCCTCCTATATAAAGGGATGGGGGTCCATTGTTTTAGTGAGTTCAAGTTAATGAAAATTTGAGATTTTTTTTCTCCCTCTCTCTGATTTCTCTCCTCTCTTAACGTGGTCTACACGTTTCTTCTTCTCCAAGTCTCGCGCAACAGGCGCGCCTTCTCCTCTTCTCCCTTCCAATTTCTTCTCCACCAAACATCCATCTTTCAAATCAATTTTTATCGTCGCGCAAAAATTGGATTTGCATCATCTATTCAGTGCCTCGAGAACTTCTCCCTAGAGGAGTTCTGAAGTTCACTTGTTGCGGCTTAAGTTCAGGCCTTTGCTAATCCGTTGAGGTTGATTGCATAATGATTATGGCCAATTTAACTCCCCGTAAAGTTCGTATTTCTTGAGGAGATTTCATATGTGGGATTAACTTTTGGTTATTATAAGTTTTAAGGTGCACTCGTGGGCTTTGGAATTAACTTTTGGTTATTATAATTTTTTGGGTGCACTTTCTATGTGGACACCCTCTTTTGCCTCAAAAATAAATATTCACTAGGGTGCATGCCCGCGCTTCGCGGTAGGTTATGTATCTACTTTTATTATGCAATTTTTAAAACATGTAAAATAAGAAAAAAAATTAAACCTTATATTCTTTAGAATAGATGTGTAAGTAGATTATTCATGTGGTAATATTATGAAATACGCATTAGTTATATGACTATTATATATATCGATCTTAAAGTAAAATTTTAAATTAATATAACAAATATGTACATAAATTATAATGAGAAATACATTTAATTGGACCTAATTTTCATTTTTTACCCTTATATATAGTATGATGAAATGTCTTTGTAAGTGTATGTGTGTGTATATATATAGTTGGAGGAAATGTCTTTGTAAGTGTAGTCAATCATGTGAAGTAGGTGTACCTCAATAAAATTTAAAATATATATATATATATATTATTTTTTATTATATTCTTTCATAAGGATCTTTTTTAGAAATATTCCACTCCATCTTCTCCTAAATTTAAAAAAAAACAAAATACAACTATAAGTTGGATCTATCTTAGATATCGAAAATAATGTGTTAATAACAAAAACATTTATATAAAAATATGGCTTGGAATCTATTATTTTGAGACATTATATATCTTTGATTTTTTTTGGAAAATATATAGATAGACCACCTATAAAAAATATAAATTGAAAGCAAATGTTACAATCTAATTATAAAATTGAGAGGTAGAAATAGGAAAATAGATTAAAAAAATTATATACAATGAGTTTATGAATTTATATTAAGCGTAATCAATAATGTGAAGTAGGTGCACCTCAATAAAATTTAAAACATATATTTATTATTTTTTATTATATTCTTTCATAGGATTTTTTTAGAAATCTTCTACTCTTTATTCTCTTGAATTTAAAAAAAATAACATACGACTATAAGTTGGACCTATCTTAGATATCAAAAATAATATATTATAATATTTATCTTAAAAAGTATGGCTTTGTAATGTATTATTTTGAGACATTACATATCTTTAAATTTTTTGAAATATATAGATAGAACACCTATAAAAAATAATAAATTGAAAGCAAATGTTGCAATCTAAATATAAATTTGAGAGGAAGAAATAGGAAAATAACTTAATTTTATATATGAGTTTGTGAATTTATATTTTACCATCTATATAAATCTTTAAAAAAATAAAATATATTTTGAAATTTAAACTTATGAATTGACTTATAGTTTAATTGCTTGGATAAATATCTTGCATATTTATGAAAAGTTTTATTATGAATTATTTTTTAAAAAATGCATATATATATAAATATGAAAATGTGGTAGAAATATTTTGAAAATTTTAATATAAAAAATGGAGAGAGAAAGAGAGAGAGAGAGAGAGAGAGAGAATAGACAAGAGAAGGGAACATGAGAAAAGGTTGAGAGAGGTCTCGAGATAAAAGGGATATGCATGGTATGCAAAGATGACACACATATATTTTTGTAAGTTAACCTTTATATTTTCTATGTGCATTTGCTCTACATGAATGTCCACATAAATATTTTGTGAATACATTATAAGATGGTAATATACATTTTTCTTAGCATATATGATATGTTATGCAAATTAAACACCATTTAAGTTACATGTATGGATTCATTATAAAATATTAATTATAATACTCTTCAACAAATTCATAAAAAGTATCGAATTTTCCTCCCCTTTATCCCCATCTCTTTCAATCTGTATCTTGCCGTTGTCACCAGCACCCTTCTCGTCTGTATCCCTACTGTTCCAACACGCAGTTCCGGCAACGTCAGATCACCAAACAACAATACAGCTGGAGCAAGAAATGTACATTAATCTAACATGTTCTAGAACAATACTTGTAGACCTAGATGCGAAGACCAGCATTGGTGAGCTTGTGTATGATGGGTAGCACTATAGAAGGGGAGACGTTCCATCGAAATGATCGAAGGTTTCAGATGCTGCTCGTTCTACTTGTGGATCTCACACTGGCGAAGGCCTTCAAGGCTTGGGGTTGTTAGCTACCAAGTGAAGATTAATAAACGGAAGCTCTAGATGGTTCTCCTCGTCCGGAAAAATCTGATCAGAAAAGGATCGCATCGATGGTTCCACAATCTTGTTTGGATCTTGCCTCCCCGCCTTCAGCTTCAGTTGGTGAAAAGGCATGAGAATATCATCTTCTGTTCCAGAATGAAGACCACAGCTTTGAGGTTAGGTGCAATGGTCTGAATCGAATTGGGAAATGGAATGGAAAATGATGGATGATAAGAATGGAATGTTGATTGGAATAAAATGAAAAAGGTGGGTCTCAAAGATCAAAATTGATTGGATATGAAGATGAGAGCCCATACAATGTTTAGCATCGATTGACATGTCATTGACACATCAAACATGCTCTCTTAACAACAATACTATGCTGAACTTTGTAACTTCCATCACAAAAGTGTCTACATTGAATTACCTCTAGAAGAAGCTTTTACGTAAGATGCAGGAATGTCACCCTCCCTCCAATTTTCAAGACTAACGATATTCAGCCTAAATATCCAAGTGCACGAATCATTACTGCTGCCCAGATGTTGCTTTAGTTGGCCAAAATGAACACCACACAATAGAATGGCTCCGATTACTTTATCTTCCATGTCCACATTCCATAACGAAGACAAATCCTGTTGAACAACCACGGCATCATTCAAAAATATCACTTTCTTTAGATGCTTTAATAGACCAGGAAGAAGAAAGTGCATGTGTCCCAAAATTTAAACATAAAAAAAATTGATGATCTTGCATGGGATTTGGAGCATAAGCTCCAGGGTTTATGGCCGCAACGCCGTAACGGCTCGCGGAGGCTCGATCGCAGTAGAGTAAGGCTCGCACCGACGAATTGATCATGTCGTCTAGGGGATGTAGATTCTCCGGCTTCCATCCAAGAAGGACCTCGACGGGGGACTCGTCATCGGCGGGCTCCTCCTTCTTCATGCTCTTCTTTCTATTGAGGGGCTTCTCTAAGTCGAGGAAGGCGGCGTCTGGGTTTATCTTGCAGGCCATGACCTGAGGGAGGAGGATGAGAGAGAATGCGTGGTGGGGAGGGGAGCATGGGAGAGCCCAAAGAGGGTTCCACCTGTCTGTTCGAGAGGAGGGGGTTTTCGCAGAAGATGGGTCGATGAGGGTGTACCACTATGGTCGGCTTCTCCCTCTACAAGACGTCCTCGACGATGCGAGCAGCGGGTGGACGTCAACCTTACGACCATGGGGGGAGATATGGGTTGCTCGGATCTGATTCAACACGGACGTGTCATCGGACGACGAGGAGGGTGTTTTCACAGAAGATGGGTCGATGAGGGTGAATACTCTGGAGGCTCGCAAGGGCAGCCTCCTTGGTGCGATCATCGCTTCACTGCTGGGATTTAGTGACGCTTGAAGGGCCGTTGGCCATGGCAAAAGGGAGAGCGTTTCGAGGGGATGGGTTGGGAGGTAAAGTTGGAGAGAGAGTACATATGAAGGCACAAGTTGGAGATTGAGAGAGAGAGAGAGAATGAGATTGAGTGAGTGGTACTGAGAGGGAGAATGAGAGAGAGAGAGAGGGATGCACGTTTTGGGAGAGAGAGAGAATGAGAGAGAGAGGGGGGGTATGTCAGATGCACGAAGGGGCTATCTACGTGGCGTTGTATGGCTAAAGCTGGGAGAACCCGGATTTAGTATATGTAATAGATTATATGAGGTGTGCAATGTGAGTTGTTAAACTGTTAAAAGGAGCAATTTTGATAATACTATTTTATGCATATCATAGAGTATTCTTGAGCTCATGTAACTCAAGTAGGATGTGAGTCCTCCCTTATTAATGATGCTAATATTCTCACATAACATCTGGAACACATCATTGTTATATTCAAGACTTCTCAACAATATATGTATTTTTTTCTTTTAAAAAGCAATATAGGTGATTTCTAGAGATATGAGAAGGATGGAGTAAGCTACTTTAATCTCCCTACCATTTTCGTGCCACAACCACTAAATCTATAAACAATTCCCTAAGGCATCATCTTTTGGGGCATCCTTAATTCTCTACTCTATGGCAATGTTTTCTTGATAGTCTTCTTGTGATACTCCATCTCTATTTTGTCAAATGTTTACTTGACATTCTTTTATTGGAAGAATAGGGATGGACACCCAAATTGATGCACATAGTGTTATATATTAAAAACACATGTTACCATATATATAGGCTAAGACATCAAAATTTCTGCCTCCCAAGTGCATTTTCCACATAGAATATTCCTAATAGAACACCATACCATTTCTTGCCAATCAGAGAGCTCCTGGGAGGATAGGAATGCTAAGGGCTTCAGCCAGTTACAACGTGACTTGAAACATACAACTTTAAGAGAGCCCCAAAATCACAATACACTAGTGGAGTCTACTCAGTCAACTGTCACATTAGTCCAAACCTTTGTAGTTTTAGCACATGAAAAAAAAAACAATTCATGAATATCCTATGGAACCTCAGAATACAAAGGACAAGACATGTCAATATTGTGCAGGATCTTCGATTTATGAACCTTGGTCATGATTTTCATTCTCCCTAGGAGCCGCAAAAAACCTTCATCCTCAGTGGTAATGAACTCCCAAATCAACATGCAGTCCCTGGCTAAGTCCCCAGGGTCAAAAATCAAGGGGATGGCCAACGCCATGTACGCCCTCGTAATTGAGAAATCACCATCAAACCAACGCAAATGATCGTAACCCTCAGAAGGCCCCTCAAACATTTCAAGAAGCTTCATCAATCTCAAAAGGCCTATACCCTCTGCTTAGAGAAGCCAACCTCAAAATTTGGCACTCAACATCATTCGACCGAGCATCTATAATACTCTGGTCTCGATTAACGCCAATGCAAAGAACAGGGGAATAGATTCAAGAGATCCTCCTACTAGACCAACCATCCAGTCAGAATTTAAACGACTTTCCATCTCCCGATTCCAGACTCGAAAATGACGCAACATTTGGCAAGACATAATAGGTTCCCCTCCACATTATCAACGATGATTGAACTGATCCCGCCACCACATTCAGACAAGACAAGACACCATAGATACCATGTACCAAAAGGCTAAACACATTATGACCCTCTCCGTATATTGCACCCACTTAGCAAGAAGAAGTGCATTCATCTCTTTGATCTTAAACAACCCTAGGCTACCCTCTACATATTGCATTATGAGGCCTAATCAACCATATATATATATACTATGAGTGACCCTCTCCAAGCTAGACTTAAGAAATCATCTCATAAAAAACTTCAGATGCTCATGTATCCCTACCACCTACCTGTGTGTAAAGAGAAAAAAGACAAGAACAACATATAAGATAGTTTTAAGAAACACCATGCGATCACCTTTAACAAACAGGAAGCCTTCCACCCAGCTTACATTCAAGCTTGACCAACAGGGGCATCCAATCCTCCTTTGCATCAACACCTCCGATCCCCAATGGAAATGCTCATGTTATATGCATACTGCAACACCTCAATGGAAAGGCTAAAGCGTAAATGCACAGCGCATATCCCACCTATATAACCTAATCCATAGTCACAATGTATGCATCCACCATAAGAATAAATGAAAAGTGGTGCATGAGGATAGTACTGCCTAACTCCCCTCTCAACTATCCCCCCCCCCACCACCTCGAGTGTCCATTAGGCAACACCAAGATCGGCACAGTTGTGACTCACGTCTTCATCTAAGTAATTCCGAACTTTTTGAAGCCTTCTCTAAGAATAGAATACCAAAAGAATCTCGTCCACACAGTCATAGGCTTTGTAGAAGTCAGCCTTCCTCAAGAAGCCCCGCAACTGCTGCATCTTCTAGTTTGCCACCATTTCAATAGTCATTACTAGATTGTCCATCATAAGTTCACTGGACATAAAGGTCATCTCCACCGGAGAAATGGTGCTCCCCTGAACCTCATGGGTAAGTAAATTGTCAGCAGCTTGGCCATAATAAGATATACAATCTTATAGAGCGTAATTGGCTTGAAATCTTCTGCTAAGAGATCTTCATAGAAAGAAGAAAAATGGGCACTTTATATTCTTGAACCTAAAATTGCTACTTCTGAATTCATCTAACAAATTAAAAACATCGCTTCCCAAAACATGCTAAAAAATTCCGAAGAAGATTGGTACGCCATCTGGACCAAGAGACCCACTTGTATTCGTCTCCTGAATCATGACAAGAAACTCCTAAAATCAAATTCTTGCATGAGTCCATTAACCTGCCCCTTCTGTACAAGGATAAAAAGAGGAAACCATCACAAACTTTAAAATAGCGAATAAGGAAGCAAAGAAGGCTATAAGTAAAGCTAAGTCAAAAGCTTATGAAGTTTTGTACAAAAATCTTGACTCTAAGGAGGGGCCAAAGAGATATATTCATATTGGCCAAAGCAAGAGAAGAAAGACCAAAGAGTTTTCTCAAGAGAGATACATTAAAGATGAGGAAGGACACGTGTTTGTTACTAAGAAGGATATAGAGACTAGATGGAAGCAGTAAATTTCCATAAGCTTTTCATTGGGGAAGGAAATATAGAATTAGTGGTTCTAGAACCGTCAATGATCGGTGAACCGGCGGATCCTTTTACAACTCCTTTGGAAATATTACCCGAATGGTACTTCTTTCCTGTATTTCAAATACTTCGTACAGTTGGCAGATCTAGCTAGTACTGAAAGTTACTTGAATCGTGCAAGCTATAGATGAATAAAAAGGAAGGAAGTAGAGGAGCCTTTGAAGGTTATAAAACCTGGGAAAGGTGTAGGACCTGATGGCATTCCTATAGAAGTACGGAGAGTTCTACCTGAACGTGGTTTGACTTGGCTCACAAATTTATTTAATTTATTTGGCGAAGAAAGAAAATGCTTGAAGAATATAGGAGAAGCATCATAGTGCCTCCTTATACGAATAAAGGAGACATTTAAAATTGTTCAAATTACAGAGGTATCAAGTTGATGAATGATATTATGAAAATTTCAGAACGTGTGATCAAAAGAATATTGAGACACGTTTCCAAAGTAAATGAAAACCAATTCGTATTGACGCTAGGTCGGTCAAATATTGAGGCCATCCACTTGTTAAGGAGAACAATGGAGATGTATTGAGCTAAAACTAAGAACCTCCAAATGGTTTTTGTTAATTTGGAGAAAGCTTATAATTCTATCACTCGAGAGATATTGTGGAGAGTTTTGGAGAAGAGACAAGTAAATGTCCTATACATTAACCTCATAAAAGATATGTATGATGGTGCTTCATCTTGTGTAAGGCCGAGTTTGGGAAGACTGGCTATTTTTTTAGAAGTAAAAGGGGTGGTCTCCCTAATTGGGAACCACCGGATTATACGTATATTCTATATATATAACAAGTTGTAAAAGTTACAAAAAAAGAGAAATTACATGGCCCAAGTTTTACACAGCGCTCGACAATGCTCGGCCACGTTCTCAAAGTAAAAATAGTATTCCCCAAAAAAAAATACATCATTTCTAGCACACCAAATCGTTCACAAAATGCGAAAATAATGATCGAGTGCTCTCGCCCCGAGCCATCCACTAATCTCAATTCCCTCCAAAAACATGAGCTACTCTGCCCAACGGGCCACTGTATCCATGTCTCACCCCGAACCCAAGAAGAACAGACGCAAGAAAAGAACAAGTGATCAAGATCTTCCACCAGCTCTCCACACATGCCGCATGTGTCATCTCCCACCCCCAACATCTGCTCCCTCCGCTCCTTGGTGAGAATTCTGCCTCGTCGAAGCAACCATGGAAAAATCTTGATACGAATTGGGACCCTGTATTTCCAAATCATACGCATGTCCGTGGCCAGCTCTTCCTCGTCTTCCTCATTCCCCGCACCCTGCACCAAACACTGATGCACCTTCTTGACCGAGAACCTGCCATCCCCCATGCTAAATGATCTCTTCCTTCCCCTGGACCCTCTAACCGCACAAGCTCAGAGTGCATCTCCATAAAGTTGTTGACCCTTAGGTCCGAAAGTTCCGAAGCAAAAGTTGGGCCCAAGATCCCAGATACCACACATGACGAACTGAAACCTCCTTGTCCACCACTAACTGTAGCAACCTTGGGTACCTCACCCGCATCGCGCCATTCCCCGTCCAGTTATCATGCGAGAAACGGAAACGATCACCGTTCCAGAGGATTGGACTCAAGCTAGATGTCAGCTCCGGAGCCACCTGCACGATGTCACTCCATAACGAGGATGGAAGGCAACCAGCTTCGATCTCCAGAGATAGAGATCTCGTAAATTTTCCTCATCAATCTGCATACCAAGTCCTCCAAGTTTCCCCATAACAGGACCGCCCATTTGGCCATGAATGACTTGCTCATCTACTCCTTCCGTAAGATCCCTAGGTTGTTGTTTCCCTTTGGCTTGGTGACACTCCTCCAATCCACCAAATACATGCCCTTCCTACCTTGCCTCACATCCGACTAAAAGAATCGAGCAAAAAAACAGGAATTGCAGACAGAACATGCTTAAGGAGAATCAACCTCCCTCCCCTAGACATGGTCCCCGCCTTCCACCCTGCCAACTTCCCCTCCAGCCTCTCCAACAACCCCTTCCAGTCCCTTATCTTGTGCCTCTCAGCTACCAATGGCAGGCCCATATACGTGATAGGCAATGATGCCGACGGACACCCCAGAGCCTCCGTTGCATGATGCCCCTCTACCTCGGAAAGTCCAAACGAAACCACTGCTGATTTTCCCTTATTCACCCTTAGGCCTGACAACTCCCTAAAGATCTCCATTATGCAAGATGCTCTTCGAATCTTCTCATCCCCCGCCCCTAAAAACATCACAGTGCCGTCCGCATATTGCAGCAACTAAACAGATATGCCCTCCCTTATGTAACCCGAGCACCAGCCCCCATCCCCTGCCAGTTTCATCATAACCGTCAGAGCATCAACAACAATGATGAATAGCAACGACGCCAAAGGACAACCATGCTTGATCCCCCACTGAAGTTGGAAGAAACCCCCTCTCGGTCTTCCCTTCACCAGAACTGCATGAGAGCTCGTAGTTATGCACCACTTGATCCACGCAATCCACGTGTCTGAGAACCCCCTTTTCTCCAATGAAGTCCACAAGAATCGCCAATCCAAGCAGTCGTGTGCCTTCGAAAAATCGATCTTCCAAGCACACTTTTATTTATGTTTCTTTCCCAATCGGTTACCATCTCAGAAGCCAGCATCAGTCCGTAAGACATCTGCCTCCATGGGATAAACGCCATCTGTTCTAGCGAAATGATTTGGTGCAGCATTCTCCTCAACTGGTTCGCGAGGATCTTGGAGAAGATGACGAATATGGCGTTAGACAACACGATCGGCATGAAGTCTTCCACCCTGGTTGGCACCTCCTTCTTCGGCAACAAGACAAGGAGCGCCTTGTGGAGCTTCTCGAACTCCTGATTGCCCTCCATGAACTCAGATGACATCGCCCTTCACCACCTCCGAGAACTCCCTATAGAAGCAAACCGGGAATCCGTCAAGGCCTGGTGCCCCCTGCACGTTCAGCTGGAAAAGCGCTCTCCTTGCCTCCTCCTCAGAGAAAGCCTCCATTAACAAGTTCACCTTGTCGTCGGGTAGTTGAGTCACCCCCTTCCCTTGCCATCCTCAACCAGCTCGCAATCTCCTTCTCCCGAACTCTAGGAAATGCGCCCGAAGTGCCGTCCCAACACGATCATCTCCTTCAAAAGTCTGGCCCCCAACCTCGACCGAATGGGTGTAGTTCCTTCGCCTCTTTCCACTAGCTACAGCATGGAAAAAATGCGTGTTCGCGTCCCCCTCGTGCACCAACTTCATGGAAAAAAACGCATGTTTTTTCGGGAAGACGGCTATTTTGACATCAACATTGGTCCGCATCAAGGTTCAACTTTGAATCCATTCCTTTTTACTTTGATAATGGATGAGTTGGCTAGTCACATTAAGGATGAGATACCTTGGCGTATGTTATTTGGTGATGATGTTATGTTGATGGATGAGACTAGAGACGAAGTGAATGAGAATTTTGAGGTTTGGAGACATGCATTAGAGACTAAAGGATTTCGTATAAGCAGGCCTAAGACTGAATATATAGAGTGCACATTTGATGGAAGTAGTGGTGAAGGAATCAAGGTGACGATTGGAGATGATAACATTTAGAAGAAATATTCTTTTAAATACTTGGGATCTATTTTGCAACATGATGGGAAATTCGATAGAGATGTTACTCATAGATTAAATGCAGGTTGATTAAAGTGGAGAGGAGCCTCTATTGTTCAATATGATAAGAAAAATCATTTGAAAATCAAAGAAAAGTTTTACAATGCAGCTGTGAGACCTGCTATGCTCTATGATCTAAATGATGTCCTATGAACCATAGACGTGCAGAGAATAACAGTAGCATAAATGAAAATTCCAAGGTGGATGTGTGCTCATACACGTAAAGATCGGATACGGAATGATGGGATCAGAAGAAAAGTTGGTATAGCTCCGTTTGAGGATAAGATGAGAGAAAAATGCTTAAGATGGTTTTGCCATTTGCAAAGGAGGTCGGGTAATGCACCAGTTAGGAGATGTGAGTTTTGGACTATTGAGTCGGCTAAGAGAAGGCGAGGAAGGCCCAAGATGCCTTGGAATGGGACTATCCAAAGGTGTCTTAATTTTTTGCATCTAAACCCGAGAATGATCTGAGATAGATCTGAATGGAGGTAAAGAATCAATGTGGAAGATCCTACTTAATGTAGGAAAAGGCTTTGTTGTTGTTGTATTGGTTACTATTTTTCGGTTGATTTTGGACTTAGTATGCAATTCTTCATATCCTTCATCAACAAAATAAGTGTTAAAATATCATAATATGCCATGAAAAGTATTCCATTGAACATCCTATAAAGATAAAAAAAATTATCTTAAGCCTTCACCCACTTTAAGTAGGGTCGGCTACATAGATTCTTGCTTAAATCCAAGTTGAAAAAAATCTGAATATTTTTTACACTGGTTGTCGGCTACCTAACGCAAACCCCACAAGGAGGGAGTTAAACCCTGGTCTTTTGGGTGGTAGGCACACTGCAATACCACCAGACCATTAATGTGGGTATATCATATAAAGATAGTTTAAAAAATCATATGCCTAAAAAAATTCATTGTCAATAACATGTCCTCATTTAACTAGGCTTACATAAATGTTTCTCTTTGAAAAAAGCCAAGGATGATTGCTAAAGCCTAGGAGCCATACAATATAATTCGTTTATGAAAAAGAATTGATACATAACTAGCAGCATTCCAAAGAGGAGTCAATTGCAGAACAGTCGGGATTCCCCCCTCACACTCATTATGGCCTAAACAATGGTCACAACTATCTACACCACGCCCCCACACACATTCCTGAAAACTGTATCATTTAACTGCAAGCAAATTGCCCAAATCATCACTAACAGTTGGCTCTTCCTTTCATGTTTTGAAACCTAGAAAGGACTCGAAGGACCTACAGTCTCTAAAGGAACTTCAAAAAGTATACCATCATCACATACCAAGCCCGCTTCATCCCAGACTCTGCAAGCATGCAACTGAAAATCATGTGGTCGATACTTTTTTTTTTGAAAAAAAGAGTAGGGCGGTGTCCCATATTGAGATCCACCGCGTAAGATATATAAAAAAAGAAGAGAGAGGAAGAGAGGGAAGTTACATCAATTTACATACACCACGACAAACATAGTGCTCTATAATGCCCCAGTACATTATCCTCATTAAACCCTTCCCCCACAAAGATGACATTATTCCTTGCGCACCAAATCGCCCACACCATTGCAAACAGGTACGCACAATCTTCATGGTCGAATCCACAAACTTCACGGATATCTTGCCAGAAAGAGTGGCAATCGCCACGAGTAAGACACGCAATGCGTGCCCGACTCCAAATCTCCTACGAGGGAGGGTACAAGAAGAATAAATTGTATGTGTCCTCTCTCGGCCCATCGCACCTATTGCATGCAATATCCTCCACACCCATCTATTGCCCTTTGTCGAGCCTTGGTTGGAATTCTCCCAAGTCTGAAGAGCCATAAGAAAACCTTAACTCTGTTAGGTACCATGCATCACCAGATGAAGCCTATGTTGACCCGAACCTCCTCCAATACCTCCTCCCCCTCCACCAAAAATCTATAAGCCTTGCGCACCAAGAAACTCCCCTCTCCCCATACAAAATGATCTTGCCCCGAGGATGGTCGCTCGCTCTAAAGAAGCTCGGTCTGTAGAGTAAGGAACTCATCCACCCTCTGCTCCGATAATTCAGACACAAACGTCGGAGACCAGGCCTCCCAATCCCAGACCTCGTTCACGCGTGCCTCCCTATTTGCCGCCAGCCGCATAAGTCGCGAGAACCGCTCGCCCAACGCTCCCTCCCTGTCCAGTCATCCTAACAAAAGAGAAATCCCAAGTCGTCCCCCAGAATCGGCCTCAACCTAGAAGCAATACTTGGAATGATCGTCGAAATCCCCCTCCAAAGAGATGAAGGAACCCGGTTCGGGGCCATCTAGTGACATCGTAGTACAGTAGATTTTCCTTAGCAAGCAGCACACCAAATTCTGCGACTTCCCCCAAACTCGCACCATCCACTTCGCCATAAACGCCATGTTCATGTCTCCTAACTACATCACACCAAGGCAGCCCTTCTTCACCACAGTTATCATGCTCCAATCCACCAGGTTGATGCACTTCTTGTCCTGACGCCCATCCGACCAAAAGAATCTCCTCATCAGCGTCTCAATCCTGGTGCAAATTCCCGTAGGCAAGGACCTAGTGGAACAAAAGAAAATCGGAATGGACGAGAGAACGTGCTTCAAGAGCACCAATTCCACCCCCCCCCCTCGACAGCAGTGTCGTCTTCCATCCCGCCAATCTCGCCTCCAACCTCTCCATCAGCATCGCCAATCCTCAGCCTTCGGCCTCCCAGCCACCAAAGGGAGTCCAAGATAAGTGATCGGTAGCGCAGCCCTCGAACATCCCAGCAACTCGGACACTCTCTGCACCTCATCCTCCGCTAGACCGAAGGGCACCATCGCCGACTTATCCCTATTGATACGAAGGCCCGAGATGTCCCCAAAGATATCCATGAAAGCCGCTACCCTACGGATCTTCTCCTCCTCGGCCCCCATGAAAAGCACATTGTCATCCGCATACTGAAGAATAAGAATGGATATCTCCTCCCTACTATAACAGGAACATCACCCTCCCTGCAGCGTCAACATCATCATCACTGCTAATGCATCCGCCGCCAACACGAACAATAGCGGAGCCAACGGGAAACCATGCCTGATTCCCCTCTACAGCTGGAAAAAACCTCCCTCTGGTCTACTATTAACGAGAACCGCATGAGAACCCATAGTAACAAATCTCTTTATCCATGCAACCCAAGCCTCATGGAAACCCCTCCTCTCCAGTTAAGCCCAAATGAATCTCCAGTCCACTGAGTCGTAAGCCTTTGAGAAATCCACCTTCCAGAGACCCATTTTTCCTCCGATCTCCTCCAGTCTAACACCACTTCTGAAGCCATTACCAAGCCATCTGCCATTGCTCTCCAGGGAACTAAAGCCGATTGTTCCGGAGAAATGATCCTAAGCAAGACCACCCTTAACCGATTGGCCAGAATCTTTGATATCAACAAATAAATAGCGTTAGACAATGCGAAAGGCCTGTAGTCCTAGATCCTGACTGGCGTTTCCTTCTTTTGAAGCAGAAAAATCAACGCCTTGTTCAGCCTCTCAAATCCCATGTTCCACTCCCAGAACACCTCCAGTGTTGCCATTACATCCTCTGGACAATATCCCAGAACTCCCTGTAGAAGTACACGGGACCCGTCGGGTCCTAGAGCCCCGTCCGCATTGAGCTGAACAATGCACATCCGGCCTCCACCACTGTGAATCCGCTCACCATATCCTCAGCCTCCATCCAGAGATGTGAAATGCCACTGCCTTCCCAGACCCATCCTGATCGTGTGCGCCTTCTCGCAAAGTCCTGAAAATGGGATCTCAATGTGATTCCGACCTCCTTATCACCCTCCACCACTACCCCACCAACAGAGATTGAGTTAATCATATTCCTATGTCTCTTGCCACTGGTCATTGCATGGAAAAATCTCGTGTTTGTGAAACCATCCCTTAGCCAGCGCTACCTTGATCTCTGCCTCCAAGCGATCTCCTTCTTTCTGTCCTCAAGCAAAATCTCATGCAATTGTGCATCCATGTACGCCAGCTCTTTCTCCAATAATACCCTTTCGTCCTCAAGCTTGTCGAACCTACATACCTCCTCCTGCGCCCTTATTCTCCTTCCTTGCCTCTGCATCATGTTAACCCAATTGAAATTCCACAAATATTTCCTCAACGCCACCAACTTGACCGCCAGCCTGCACATCATCGACCCAATAAGAGCACAATTCTCCCAGAACTTCGCTACATATTCCCTGAATCCCTCCTCAAGCATCCAGGATCGCTCGAATCGAAAAAACGACTGAGGACGCGCCTCCTCCCCTGAAGCCCACAGCAATAGGGTATGATCCGAATGCACCCTAGTAGGGCTGTCAGAAAATTCTCAGGCTCGGCATTCGCTCAGATTCGGCTCGCTAAAATTTCAATTCGGATACGATTCGAAAATAAAAGAACCGAACTTGAACACGAGTTTGGGCTCGATTAAATAAACGAACCGAACCTCAAAAACATAGGTTTGCTCAGGTTCGGTTCGTTAAAAGTTCGATTATATACATATATACATAAAAGTATATATACATACATATTGTGCGTGTGTGTATATAATGAAAAAAAAACTTTCTACATAACATAAGGGTTATTCCCTTATTTTCCCAAACCCATCCAGTCATCCACTTACTAAGTCCCTGTTCCATATTCCCGAAACCCCCACAAAACCTTCCCCTGCAGGCTATGGCGCTGCCTATTCTTAAACGAACTTTTAACGAGCCGAATCGAACCTTTACGAACCTTACTCGAGCCGAATTGAACCAGATTATAGTTTTCATTTTATCGAGACGTACCGAATCCGAGCCCGAAACTATGCTAAACAAACCGAACCGAACCGAGCCTGGATTGGTTCGCTCAGGTTCGGCTCATTTCACTCCTACACCCTAGGCAATGCTGAGCCTCCGTCAGGGGAAAGGTCTCCGGTACCTCAGCAGACATGAGAAATCTATCAATACGAGACCTGGATCTCACATTCCGCCAAGTGTACACACATCCCATCCCATTAACCATCTGCAGCCCGAGCTCATCCAGCGCATCCCTTAGCTCTGTCGAACCATTGTCTCTGCCCCCGCGGCCATCCAAACGATCCTTCGAGATTAGTGTGACATTAAAATCCCCTGTGAGAAGCCAAGCAGCCTCAGAATCCACAGCCCTTGCCACGTTCAGGTCCTCCACCAAGGTTGCCATGCCAACCTCGTTGCAAGGGCCATATACATTCGTAAGCAAAAAATTCATGTCGTACGTCCTCCGCCGCAAAAGTGTCGTGATAGAGTATCTTCCACGCAACTCTATCCTCTTCAAGCTAAACTTATTGGCATTCCATCCCGTCACAATCCCCCGGGATGCCCCTTCAGAATCTGTTCCTCTGCATTCAACCATCTCGTTACACCCAACCTCTTTCCAGATATCAACTAGACCACGCGAGACCTTTGTCTCCTACAACATCAGCACATCCGCCCCATGTATCCCCGCTAAATTCCGCACAGTTGCCCTCTTCTCCGACCTTCCCAAACCACGAACATTCCAAGAGATCAACTTCATTGACAAACCATGGATGTCTCCTTCGACGGCACCAACCCCAGACACTTCAGCACCTCCATCTCCAGACCTGCCCCTATGCCAGGCATAACGTTATGATCCAAGACATTTCTGTCCCCTTTATGAACATGATGACCCTCAGGCGCCTTCTCGAACCGAGCAACGCTGCATCCGCAAGCCGCGCCTCCTGGGTTGGCACCTCGGAAAACTCCCGCTCAATCCACCACTCTTTGTTCGGCTTCACTCCTGCCCTCAACATATCGAGAGCCCTGTAAATCTCCAGGCACCGTCGCCTCCGCCGGTCCTTCAATCCCCTCCGAGCTTACTGTCGCCCAAATCTCCCCCTCCAGAGATTGTCTCCAAGCTCCCTATGTGTTCCCTCCAATCCGTCCAGGCTGGCAGCAGCCCATATCTCCCCCAACCTTCTGTCGGAACACTTCGTAGAGCTTCCACTCTCCGTTAGGAACACAGGCGCCGACCCTATGCACTCCGTCCCACTGGACACGCTGCATCTCTCCTGGAGTGCCTCCGACCTCCAGCTCCATGTCGCCTCCCCCCACTCGACCAAAGGGTCCTGCGACCTTCCTCCCGCGTCGGTCACCGCCTTCCGAAGCACAGTGAAACCGCACGTCGTTGCATCCTCCACCAACATCCTCGCTGCATCCTCCACCGACAGCCCCTTCGCAGGAGTCCCCTGCTGCGAGCCCTATCAAGCCTTCGGATCCAGAAAATCAGCCATGTCCTCGCATGCACCCGAATCCGACTCTGCCAAACGGTCCGTAAAAGTGGATGAGTCTGTCCCAGCATCGAACCTCGGATCCATAGCCCTTCTGCCAATACAATCAAATTGTCCAGCATAGTCCTCATGGCCCTCCCGACCCAACTCGACTGAGTATCCCTTCAAAACTTCTACATACGATGCAGCTCCCCTATCGTACAGCAATGCCTTGTTGAGGCAACCATCACGAGCACCCGCAGAGGCCGCCTATTTTCCCAAAATGGCCAGCGCAATTCGAAACCCAGAAAAGCATGCTCCTTCCCTTCCGAGTCCAACCACCCCGCATCACCCCCCTCCCGCTCTGACATCCCAACGTGCATCTCCTCCTCACGACCAATCACCTGCAGCTCCATACGGAAACCACAACCCCTGAAGCAGACCACCATTGCAGATGGCAACGAGAGATTGGATGGCAACCCCACTACCGCCATTACAGATGACTGACCGCGTCATAGCCCATCCGAGAGCACCGCCTTTACATGGAACGCCAGAACCAACATATCATGCACCGCCTCCAGGATCCTCCAAAGCAGAGGGATACCCCGAATGCAAATCCTCACCTCCTCCCTCACTGCCTCATCCATACCGTCCCTTGGCAAAGGTGGCCTCCAGTGCATCCTCTCCTCCGTGCGACGAGACATACTCAACAACTTTGCCTCCTCCGTCGCATCAAGGTCCCATGCACATACCACGTCTTTACCGATCATGATGACGTCCCCTGCAAACTCGTGGCCCACGGCCACTCCAATATCCTCTATGGTGCCAGTCATCTCCTCTGCCGCTTTTCTAGCCACCCCAACCAATATTCTTCCTCTTGCCAACATCGTAGGACCACCCCGAGCAGGCGTGGCGTCCCCTCCCTTCACCGAACCCCCGCCTCCCAGCTTGTGAGGGCACCGGAAGCTGTGGTGCCCATTCCCACCGCACTCGAAATACCTGATTGGATCCCGGCATGCAGCAGCCAGGTGCCCCCACCCGCCACACTGCATGCATTTTCCGTTGAACAACGCTTCCCCCTCCTGTAGCCCTTTTTTGCAGCCCACTCGCTCGCTGCCTGTGGCCCTTCACTCGCTCCCACTCCGACGTTCCTCAAGCCCCTCCTTTCTGCTAGGCTGGGTAGACGAAATTTCATGTGGTCGATACTTATCCCCATGTTTGTACGACTTCAATGATCTGGTGGTAGTGTCGTGTCCCTACCAACCAAAAGACCAGGGTTCATATCACTCCTTGTGTGGGTTGTGTTAGGTAGCGATAGACAGCATAAAAATAGTCAAATCTTTCAACATGGATTTGAGCAAGAATCGAAGCAGCCTACCCTACTTAAAGTGAGAATGCTTCACCAATATTTAATTAAAATTATGTTTGAATATAACATCAGGTTCTTATTTCTAAGAGTAATAAAAGAAATAAAAATGAGAAGAACAAGAACCAATAGCATGTTTACTAAATTTCAATTTCCTACTATGCAATAAATTAGAACATCATTTGATATATTGATTTGTATGCATCAACTGTACAGAGGTTCTAACTCAAGTAGTCGTGTAAGGCAGGACATTAAATGCTTGGGCACTAGCCCATCTCCTCCATGCCATACCTTCGCAATTTACATCATCTTAGTCACGTGGGTCCAAAGATTCACAGTTGGGGATCCATGAGTAATTTAGAAGTTGTTCCCCACTTGTTGGAGAGAAATGAGTAATCTGTTATTCCAAGGAACCCTAGGCTCTCTTATATAGAGAGAGACCCCATGGGTAAAATACATAAGAGTCCAGAAATTAAACAGAAACTAAGAAACGGTACATAACATCATAACATAACTCTCTACACTCCCCCTCAAGGTGGAGCATAGATGTCTATCATGCTCAGCTTGGAAGAACATCTTTGAAAGAGTCCTCTGAGCAGCGGCTTGGTAAATATGTCAGCAATCTGATCCCCTGAGCTAACGTGAGATGTAGATATCAAGCCTCTCTGAATCATGTCTCTCGTGTAGTGGCAGTCTACTTCGATATGCTTTGTTCTTTCATGAAATGCTGGATTGTTGGCAATAAACAATGTTGCCTGATTGTCACACTGAAGTTGCATGGGTAAAGGTACAGCTATATGTAGATCTTCTAACACAGCTCGAACCCACATCTTCTCCGTGCTTTCTTGCTCCATGGCCCTATATTCAGATTCAGCGTTGGACCTTGCCACAACAGTTTGTTTCCTGCTTTTCCAAGAAACCAGAGAGCTCCCAATAAAGACGGCTAATCCTGAAGTAGACTTTCGATCCTTAGGGCACCATGCATAATCTGTGTCTGCACATGCTGAAATAGATAAATCTGTGCTCTTTCGAAATAGCAACCATGAGCCAGGAGAAGACTTTAGATATCTCAGTATCATGTATATGGCATCCATATGAACTTGTCTTGGCTACTCCATAAATTGACTCGCCCGGCTTACTGCAAAAGCAATATCGGGTCGAGTTATGGTGATATAAAGGAGCTTACCCATCATCTCTTTGTATCTTCTCTTGTCTACTTCTGCAGTATCATTGTCATACAGCTTCATGCTCGGATCCATAGGAGTACTCGATGGTCTACATCCAACCATGCATGTTTCAATCAAAAAATCTGTAATGTATTTCCTTTGGGTCATCACCAGACCATGTGCATTCCTAGCAAATTCCAACCCCAAAAAGTATCTTAGGGTACCAAGATCCTTCGTGACAAACTGACGGCCCAAGAATGCCTTTGCCCTCTCTACTCCCTGAACATCATCTCCTGTAACCAGAATATCATCAACATAGACCATGATGACAACCGTACCTGTAGAAGTCTTCTGAATGAACAACGAATGATCCGCATTTGATCTTTTGAACCCATGTCGTTCAATTAGGTGGGAAAGCTTCTGGAACCATGCCTCTGGGCTCTGTTTAAGGCCATAAATAGCCTTATGAAGTCTACACACCATATGCTTCTCCCCCTCAGCAGTGAATCCTGGTGGCTGCTACATGTAGACTTCCTCCTGCAGATCTCCATACAAGAAGGCATTCTTGACATCAAGTTGAGATATAGTCTAGTCACGTACCACAGCAACCGATAAAAGAATGCGAAGAGTAGAGTGACGAGCCACTGGAGAAAATGTATCCATATAGTCCACGCCATAGGTTTGTGTGAAACCTCTCGCAACAAGACGTGCCTTGTACCGATCAAGACTGCCATCTGCATGGTATTTAACTGTGAATACCCACTTGCAGCTAACAATGGATGCGTCAGGTAGAGCATTAACCAAGCTCCATGTACCACGAGACTGTAAAGCACGCATCTCTTCTTCCATAGCCAGTCGCCAGCAATCAATCTTCATAGCTTCTTGATAGGTCCATGGTATATCCACGGAAGACAAAGCCACAGCAAACCTCTGAAAGTCGCCTGTGAGGCGATGAAAGGACACCTGGGAAGCAAAAGGATAAGACACTCAAGTCCGTTTCTGCTTCCAAATAGTGTTGGAGTATTAGTTATGGGCGCCTATTGAGTTGTAGCAGGGTAAATGGATCCTGTAGCAGATCCATTTACCCCATCCATGTGTTTAGTCCCACATCGTCTAGTGGTGGGACTTGGAGGCTCTGGAGAGGCTATATAAGGAGCCCCAGACCTCCTGTATCCATTGAGAAAAGCAATGCATAACACGCCCCGTTGAGGGCTTCTCCCGTGGTTTCATCCCGCTCCTCACGGAGTAGGGTTCCACGTAAAATCCTATTGTTCTTTGTTGATGTTTATTCTTTTATCCATGTTTCCGCTTCCGCTTCCGATTTTCTAACATGGTATCAGAGTGGGTTCGATTCTTGCATAACACGCCCCGTTGATGTTTATTCTTTGTTCGAGATTCGATTTTATATTCTTGGAGATTTTTTTCTATGGTTCAAGATTCTAGGGTTTCCTGTTTGAAACCCTAAAATTCGTAGCGGTGCATATTGTTCTCCAAATTTCCAGAGATCGGCGACGCTTCTTGCTGTGATGGGCTCTCGTTTCAAGAGATCGGGAAAGATATTCCCGGCTGGAGTCCTTTCCGTGATATTGCCAGATCTGTTCTAGGGTTCTTATATTCAAAGAGGCAGTGGCACGTGCAGACGCCAACACCGATCTTCCAGATCTCAGCACGCTGGTGGCGACGCGCACATCAGCCCAGGCACAGTCCCAGATTCCTGGAAACCCTAAATCTTCCTGAAGTTTCTGGCGGCTCGAGCGGGGTTTTTTTCATCATCAATCTTGCTCATCCGCAAGAGCACGAAGTTCCAGTTCGCAGGTTGCCCGCACACCTTCCATGCGATGGCAGCTTATCTCTGGCGCATGCACAGTCGTTTCCCCTCTCCAGCGGCGATGCTCCAATTTTAAAAAAAATCCTCGCGAGAAACCTCCAGGAAGGAGGTGACACCCTCGAGCGACGCAGCCCCATGTGCCAAGGCAGAGACCCCCTTCCTCTCTAGCAAAACCTTCGGGGTACGTGGCAACCATCTAGGCGACAAAGGTCGTGCAACAACCAGAGGCGGCACCCCTACCGCTCTCCCATTGCTGCCACCATCTCCGAAACTCGCAGGCCGACCTCAGGCTTGCAGCCTTGGCGCTGCTCAGGCGCGAGGCGACGCACCTCGACATAGAGCGGCGTGATTCCCAGCGGTGGAAGACTCCATGGCGCGATGCCCTGTGCGCTGCAACTCAAGCGCCTCTCCAGTCCTCTTGGCATCGCAATCTCCGCAGAGCCCTCGTGCTCCATTCCCCGCGCGCGCAGCCTTCATCTTCCTCCAGGAGCAGAGACCCCAAAGGGGGGGCGGCGGCGCTGAAAAAAAAAGCCCCAATGGGGGCGTCACCATTTTGTCAAGGGTTCCCATTGGGAACCCTAATACGAGTCATGGCGGTTTTAAAAGAAAAAATGAAGGATGAAAAAAAAAGAGGGGACGTAGGTAGATATTGCTGCTTGTGGGGCCTTGTGGGCCGATAGTTGTATAAAGAGAGAGAGAGAGAGGTATTCCAGTTTTTTTTTCAAAAAAAATATTCGAGAAAAAAAAAGGCGTGTGCTTTAAAAAAAAGAACACGCAAGCATTTAAAAAAATGATTTCAAAAAAATGTTTTTTTTAAAAAGGCGTGTACAAGAAAAAGGCGTACGCAAGTATTTCAAAAAAAATAAATAATGATGCAAAAGCCATAAAAAAAAAAGGGAAACGACTTACGAAAAAAATGACGGCTTATTAAAAAAATAATGAAAAGCCGCAAATTTCATGTTTGTTTCCCCCATTATATTGTCTTCTCCCAACTTTGTCGATGTTCATTTTCCGACAAGTATAGGAGAAAGGGGGAGTGTGTGTAGAGTCACAGGTCATCTCAGATATCTTCTCCAGATTGCAGATTCCTCAGATCCAGATACAGATTTCCAGACCATCCAAACTTCCAGACTCTACAGTTAGATTCCAGACTCGACGATCATTGTTCCGAGTCTGCAGTTCAGACACGCACGAGTTGGCGGTCATTTTCAGATGAGAATATGTTGCCATCATTAGTTCGAGGTCCCCATCATTCTTGTTGATGTTCGGCCAAAGTTTTCATGTGAGCCATAGGGACTCCAGAGCAGAGGACCGTTCCCTTGAGGGCAAGGGTTTCATGTGGTATCATAGGTACACCAGAGCAGTGCACCATTCTCTGAGCCAGATGGGTGAGACCCAGTTCTCCGACGAGGAGACTTCAGGCGCAGTTCAGACTCGATGGTCAGATTCCGAGTCTTCAGTTAACTCGCACTCCAGCCCGTTCGTCCTCCTCACCTGCACGGCATGAGAAGCAACGTCCTCGACTACAGCAATGTGCGTGTTGGGTTGATATTGTCCGTAGTGTCATGTAGCGTTGAGTTGAGTTTCTTTCTGTTTGTCCAAGCTGAGCATTGCATGCTCCAGCTTCAGGGGGAGTGTTGGAGTATTAGTTATGGGCGCCTATTGAGTTGTAGCAGGGTAAATGGATCCTGAAGCAGATCCATTTACCCCATCCATGTGTTCAGTCCCACATCGTCTAGTGGTGGGACTTGGAGGCTCTGTAGAGGCTATATAAGGAGCCCCAAACCTCCTGTATCCATTGAGAAAAGCAATGCATAACATGCCCCGTTGAGGGCTTCTCCCGTGATTTCATCCCGCTCCTCACAGAGTAGGGTTCCACGTAAAATCTCGTTGTTTTTTGTTGATGTTTATTCTTTTATCCATGTTTCCGCTTCCACTTCCGATTTTCTAACAAATAGCAATGGGAATATCAAGATCGTCGTCCACTATACTGTATGGTGTAGCCTCCTCCTGCAATGAAGAATCCTGCACATGTACAGTATCTGACCCATCATTAGTGATGCTATCTGAACATACCTGAGGCGTGATGGAAGCCTGACGTGTAGTCTAAGCAGGACCTGACCGACGCGTATAGAATTTAGGTAAAGGTGGAATAGGTGGTCGTGGAGGTGGTGATGGTGGTGGTGGTGGCGGCGTAGCAACAGGAGCTGGAGTGGACTCAGGTGAACTCAAACTAGAAGGAGGAACATAGACATCATCGTTGGTAGTGGACGAGACCAGCCTGTCACCTGCAGGAGAGAAGTACATAACGGACTCAAAAAATGTGACATCAGCACTGACAAAATATTTCTTGTTTATGGGGCCATAACAGCGATAACCCTTCTGAGTCCGAGAGTAACCTACAAAGACACACTTGACAGCTCTAGGAGAGAGTTTGTCAAGTCCAAGAGATAGGTGATGAACAAACGCAACAGTACCAAAGACACGAGGAGTAAGTGAGAATAATTCCTTATCAGGGAAAACGACAGAAAGAAGAATTTTCTCACCAAGGACAGACGATGGCATGTGATTGACCAGGTAGCAGGCCGTAAGGACAGCATCCCCCCATAAAGTAAAGGGGGATTGTAGATGTGCTGGAAGAAACTAATATGTGACTGAGCCTCCGGTAAACGTCCTCCATAAAAGGAATAACAGCATCGGCCAGTATCTGAGAGCGGGTTGCCTCATATTCAGGATCGAGCGCTGCAAGTAGTACGCCCACCATGGTGGCATTCCGAAATGTCTTCTGTTGCTCCGGAGTCGCCGTGAGTGGTATGGTACTATATAGTTTCTCGAACATCCCTCTCAGGGACGTGCACAACGAGTGAAATGGTCGTCCATTCTGCTTCATCGTGAATATATCATGCTGGAGCTGTAACATCTTGGCCTCCTTCCGCATTTGGGAATATGTAGCGGCCAGAATATCTCACATTGCCTTGGCAGTGGGCTGATGGAGGACATCATTGGCAATCTCCATCGACAGTGTGCCTGACAGCTAAACCTTGGCATAAGAATCATCAGCCTCCCAAGAAGCATAGATCCCAGTCTTCTCTGTCGGCTCATCCTCGGTAAGTATATGCTTCTTACCATTTGACTTCATGAGACTCATAAACTGCATCGCCCAGAGCTCATAATTTGTCCCGTCCATCTTGACTATTAGCGCAGGACCTTAGAAGACGTCTATGGAGGGCATATCAACTTTGTTTTCTGACATGTCATCGTAGATGAAGAACTAGGAATTGTAGACCAGAAACATGTGTCTACAAAGACTTGATCGGATTTGAGTGCATATGTAGACGTTACGCACTCAAATCCATGAAGGTAAAATGGCCGACGAAAGAGGCGGCGTCGGCGTGGAAGGAAGGGGAACCCGGCGGTAAGGGTCCCCTACCTTGGGCTCTGATCGGCGGAGGACAGAGACGGGGCCCGACGACGAGAGGAAGGGCCCGGCGGCGAGAGAGGGGGCCCTGGCGGCGGCGGAGATAGAGCCCGGCGGAGGAGGGGGTCCCGCGGAAGGGAGGTGCAGGAGGGGAGGGGCTGCAGAAGAGAGAGAGTGGCGGAAGAGAGGGTCCGGCGGTGGTGGAGAACCCTAGGGTTAGGGTTAGACCCTAGGCTCTGATACCATGTTGGAGAGAAATGAGTAATCTGTTATTCCAAGGAACCCTAAGCTCTCTTATATAGAGAGAGACCATATGGATAAAATACATAAGGATCCAGAAATTAAATTAAACAGAAACTAAGAAACGGTACCTAACATCGTAACATAAGTCTCTACACCACTCAAACATAAACATTGATGTGATAGGTCCCACTGCTGTAATTGCAATGTAAAATTTGCTGAGATACCAGTAAAATCTAATTCCTCACTTCATAAATGATAGAGGCATTAAGATTAGGACTCAACATCATGGCTGGGAACGGGTCAGATGCTACAAATATGTTTCAGGCTGACAATCTGACCATGGTCCCTGTAAAATTTTAGTGTTGTCAAGGTAGGTATCCATAATTACTGGACATTGAATTTGTTCAAAACAACTGTGATTCTTTTTTAGGTCAAGGGACGGTTACTA
The DNA here is from genome assembly GCA_037367405.1 of Ottelia alismoides. Taxonomy (NCBI): domain Eukaryota; kingdom Viridiplantae; phylum Streptophyta; class Magnoliopsida; order Alismatales; family Hydrocharitaceae; genus Ottelia; species Ottelia alismoides. The sequence goes on along the minus strand of JAZKJV010008002.1, from coordinate 45,605 downwards.
GAGGGTAGTAACACTCCATTTCATTAATAACTTCTAAAAATAAATGTCTGTCAGCACAAACCAAAATAATAGTGATTTTAGTGTTCAGTGGAAACCAATCATTTGCATAAAAACATGTACACAATTTATCCCACTAGTAAAACTACAGATAAATAACAAAGGGTGTCACAATAACTAACCATCTTCTGGTAGAGTCATCTAATGTGTCATCACACTTCCCCGACATTCGTGATATCACATTTGTCATGGCCCCTCCATTTGATCTGATGGGTGGAACAAAGTTGCCACGTGGACCACGCCGAGATAGACCACCAGATCTCATACCATAACTACCTACATTCCCCATTGAGGAACTATCAGGTGAAACAGTAGTGTTTGGAGATCTCATTTGCCCATGCATTTGTTTCTCGTCCATTTTCTGTGACACCAAAGCAAATAAAAAACTGGCAAAAACATCTTATTGCAAGCATGCAGATTTCATTAAAAGTCAATGAGTAAAAGAATGATAAAGAAATTGAATGAACCTACTCTCCTTAGCCGACTGTGAATTGGGACTCCTGTCAAAGAATGCAGTTAACTCTCTTAAAGATTTACGTTTCCAGAAAGATGTCTAGAAAACTCAGAGCAAAGGCCGACAGTGAATTTAGTTACTATGTTTATAACTCAGAGCAAAGATGACTAGATGTCTGCTGGGAGGAGACATGTATGGAGGGAGTCGCACTAGGACGAGACATGTGCCTGGAGTTGATGTTCGATGAAGATGGTTAGTAGGCAGTAGTTGGGTTGGAGTGTAGATCTTCATGCCAATTGAAATGTCGGGTAGAAATCCATTTAAAGTAGTTGATGTCAAACATCAGAAGTATCGCGATCTTCTCCCTTACGAAGATCTCAAGAGTGAACCTCTCTGGTATGGAAATTTTGATAAGGGTCTCTCTCATAAATATGGAGACCACAAAGAATGGGTTTCTCTCGTATAGGGACCCCTTGAGTATATCTCCTTTTGAGGACTACGAGCAGAATATATGGTGGACATATAACCAAACATCTTTGGGGAAATCTCAGGTAGAATGGAAATATGCCCTGCTCTCACAGTCCATTTCTCCCATACTTGTCGGAAAATGTAAAGAAAATTGACCAATTTGGAAGAACAAATCAAGAAGGGGGAAACAAACAAACAAATTCATCATCATCTTTTTTCGATCCTTTTTTTACTACTCTTTTTGTGGCTACTCATCATCATCTCTTTCCCTTTTTCCAGCAGCCTCCATTTTTTAGCTCTCTTTTTTTCCCCATTCTCTACGGGGCTGCTCTCAAAAAGTTTCCATTCCTTTTTTTGGACTTCGCCTATGAACAGTGGCCTGGTGGGCCAGAAATAATGTGTATCATCCCCTTTCATTTCTCTTCTATCTCTCTCTCATTCTTCATTTTTCTAAAGTACAGCAGGGCTCGTTGGACCTAAATAGAAAGAAAGAAGATTGCCTTTGAATATAAAAGGCACAGGATTCTCCCCTTTAGTGTACCAAACGGTGGAAGCAGATCATGTGTGCTCCCGATGCTTCCTCGAAGATTGCCACCTCTGTTGTGAGTAGGTGTGGCCGCTCTCTTCATACTTCTTCCCACTACAGATCACCACTGCATCTTCTCGATATGTGCGTCAACACTCAAAGATGGTGGGGATGCATAAGTATTGACGAAAGGCGAACCTTTCCGTTCCCTCTGAGAGAGAACCATGCAACAAGACATAGTCGAAGAGGTCACCGCAGTGCATTACATCATCACGAAGGCGAGGCGCCACATCATGAGCGTGATCTACTTGAATCATATGATGTTCGGTTGTCGCAGCGACCTCTGGTTCACGATCTCGCCAGTCTCCTTGTTCTTCATCGTCTTTGCCATGCTGAAGTTCCCCGACCCGATCTCCAGCACCATCTCACACTTCTCCATCAACGATCAGATCAGATTAATGGTGGGAAGCAGGAGGTTGTTACATGGGCCTGATTTTAGGGTTTGAGAGCCCATCAATCGTTGGTGCATGTTATTGTCATCCTAAAATTAAGGTTATGCCTGGAACTTAGCAACGAACACAATCATCATCGTTGGTTTCTCACGATAACAAATCTGGAGTTAACTTGGACAGATGTCACGTGGAACTAACTCCAAGAATTGAATAAAATTGACAATATAAATGAATCGTGAAATCAATGAACAAATCAAGAATTGCCGTCATATCTCTGACTGTTTCGCAGTGGCTTCGGAGCTTGTGACGGCGTGGAGGCGGTCCAATACTAAGGGGATATTGTGGAAGATTGACTTTGCGAAGGCATATGATTGCCTTGACTGGAGCTTTCTTTGGTCGATCTTGAGGCGGCGGGGTTTTCCGGTGACGTGGATTGCGTGGATGAGAAGGTGCGTTTCCACGGCCTCTCTTTCCTTATTGTTGAACGGTTGCCCTGTTGGGGACTTCTTCCAGCCGAGAAGGGGGGTGCAGCAGGGGTGTCCTCTCGCTCTTTTACTCTTTGTGCTGGCCTCGGACGTCCTCCCTCGTATGATTGATGGCGTGGCTGAGGCGGGCTTGACTCGGGGGTGCTATATTGGGGAGTTCCATGTCCCTTCTATTCAATTCGCTGACGACACTTTATGCTTTGTTGAGGGGGGGCCCGCATAAGTATCCGGTATGGCCACTACTTTGCATTTGTTCAGTGAGGCCTCAGGCCTGGTGATTAACGCGTCCAAATCTAAAGTGGTTCCCTTCGGCATGGCGCTGGATGAGGCTATGGAGTGCGCTCAAATCCTGGGGTCCAGCCCCTCCTCTCTCCCGTTGGCTATCTTGGGCTGCCGCTTGCGGTTGGTCGTACTCGCATCCGTGATTGGAAGATTGTGGTGGAGAAGATGGAGAACCGCTTCGCGGGGTGGCGTGCGGTTTTGTTATCCAGGGGCGGGCGGCTGGACCTTTTAAAAGCGGTACTTTCCTCTATCCCTATTTATTTTTTCTCGGTCCGTGTTTTGCCCAAGGGGATTCGCTTGAGGTTGGAGAGGTGTATGTGTGGGTTCCTGTGGGGGAGCAAGGGGGAGGGGAGAAGGGGGGTTCACCTCGTGGGGTGGGAGGTGGTGGCTCGGCCCAAGCGACTGGGGGGCTTGGGGATCAGGCAATTGCAGTCGGTTAATGAAGCTCTCCTTCTTAAGTGGGCTGCTCGTGTTTGGGGGAATGAGGACAACTTTATGATTAATGTCTTGCGGGAACTGTTGGGAGCGCAATGGATTGGCGGCTTTAGGGGTAATGAGATTCGCCCCCTTTCTCCTTTCTGGAATGGAGTCACGGCTGCTTTTCGACAAAATCGATCTCTTTTTAGGCATGTGTTGGGCAACGGCAACTTCTTTCGCTTCTGGTATGACGACTGGTCTGGAAGGGGTGCCCTCAATTCTTTGTTCCCGCGTCTTTTTGCGTTGGTCGAGGATAAGGACGCGTCGGTGGCCTCGTGCTGGGATCACGGTTGCTGGAGCCCTCTCATCTCGGCGAACTTGTCCGATCAGCGCCTGGATGATTACCTATCTTTATTGGCTCACCTTGTTGATACTCCGCGTCCGTCTGCTGGCCGTGATCACTGGGCTTGGAAGGACGGCTCTTTTTCCTCACGTAAGGCGTATTATGCTCTCTCTCATACCTTTCTTGCTGATGATGATATCTTGGTGCGTGATTGCCGATTCTTGTGGGGCCTCAAGCTGCCTGAGCGCATAGGGGTATTTTTTTGGCTGCTTCGTCGTGGCCGACTTCTGACTCGAGATCGTTGTGCTGTTATCTTTCCAAACGTTGACTCCACGTGCGATCTCTGTGGGGCGGAGCGGGAGACTATTACTCATTTATTTTTCGGTTGTGCCCATGTTTCCGCGCTTTGGGCAGACCTTCCTTGGATTGATGTTGTCTCTGTTCCTGCTTTGTGCGCCAGTTTGGTCAACTCTAGGGGGAGGGAGAGAAAGCTTATTCTTGATCCAATTGCGAGGATGTGGAGCGTTTGACTAGGGAGGAACGAGGCAATTTTTTCAGATCAAAGTTTCTACAGGGAGAATATCATTTTGCGTGCTAAGCGTCTAATGGAGGATTGGTCCCTTGGTTAGTCACTTTGGCTGTTGGGGGGGTCCATGGCTTGTGTCTGCCCTCTCGGTGGGGCCGGTTTTTGTACAGCTTTTGCGCTCTCTGTAATTTCTGTTTTCGTTTTATTTTTTCTTAATATATTGAGGTGATCACCATCGAGTGCCTCCCCCTCTTTTGAGCTTCAAAAAAAATGAACAAATCCAGAATAAGCTTAGAACTTCGAGAACAAAGCATAAATGTCGCTTAAATAGAACACAAAACCGACTTGCTCTGATACCATGTGAAAGTATGAAATAAAGAACAGTAAAATCAAAAGATAAGAAGAAGCATGATTTCATGTGGAACCCTACTTCCTAAGGAGCATGATGAAATCACGGGAGAACGACTCTTAGGGCTAGATATTTCATTATTAATCTCTCGATGAGTACAGGGGGTATGGAACTCTTTATATAACCCCACCAATGTGACCAGTCCCATCACTCTACGATGTGGGACAAAACAACTTGAGCAGGGTAATTGGATCCCACAGAGATCCAATTACACGTCTAAACACATACTCTAATAATATTTAAACCTCCATTATTAAGGGGGCACGATAAGCATTGTGTTTCTTTACCAAAATTCATGTATTGTACTCATTAGGGCTGTCGGGAAAGCTCGAGCTCGATGAGCTGAACTCGGGCTCGGCTCGTTAAGGGCTCACGAGCCTAACTCGAAACCTTAACGAGCCCGAGCTCGAGTTGGGTTTTATGGCTCGTTATCTTATCGAGTCGAGTCCGAGTTGGGCGTTGTTCAACTCGGAAACTCGACTCGATAACTCGTTTCCCCTCTTAGTAAAAAGTTGAAAACTTATATACCGAAACTTCCCCAGGCTATAGACCGACGGTTCCTATTTCCTAACCCTAATAACTCGTTAAGAGGTTCATTTTCATAATTTAATGTATAAAATGGAGCAATGACTCGTTAAGAGGTTCATAAGCCAGCTCATTTTGAGGCTCGTGAGCCAGCTCAGAAACTCAGGACTCGATAAGAGGCTCGTGAGCCAGATCATTTTAAGGCTCTTGAGCCAGCTCAGAAACTCGTGGCTCGATAAGAGGCTCGTGAGTCAACTCGAACTCGACGAGTTCGAGTTCGAGTTGGTGATCCAGGGCTCGACCCTTATCGAGCCCGAGTTCGAGCCGTAGGTTTCTTATCGAGTTCGAGTCCGAGTTGGGGCCAACTCGGCTCGTTGAACTCGATAGACACCCCTAGTACTCATCGACAAGATTTCAGTGTACTACGACTTGCCATAAACTTTGACGAAACATCATTAAGGATATAGTGCAGCAGTAGAGATCCATACTTCCACCAACTCTCGATTCATAATCAAAACAAGAACATATCTATATAACAAAGTAGGGCTTTAACAACCCATATTACAAAGGAGTCAAATGCATGCATGGCTCGAAATGTTGATAAATTCGCCAACATTTCGACAATATTTCGGACTTCGTTGGGTAGGGGAAACTGAGCTCCATACGGAGAATTTCATTTGGGCCTTGCCTTTTCACCAAAGTGAGCCCAATTTCAGCCAAATGTCGGCAACATGTTGCCGATATATCGATTTCGATGGCTCACCGACATGCCACTGATATCGACATTTTGGGCCATGAATGTGTAATCCCACTCGATGATCTTAAAGTTCTACATTATAACACGTGGCTTGTCACAGTTAGCTAGATCAAAATCAAAGAGGATGTTTGGTTGCGCCACATGGGATTTGCAATCGATAGGAAAGTGGACTTTACTAGATGTTGATAGGATTTAGGTAGCCATTATATAAAGCAACATTTTCTTTTCTCTTTTTGAAACAATATACAGTAACATTTTTGCTAAGCTTAAATTGAGCATCCGATGTTCTTTACTTTTTGACATTCAAAGAACGATGAGTTTTTCTACGGTAATGACCCTATCTAAGAAGATTACCTCAGGGTATGAGGACCTTTAAGAACTGACCATATAAAAGTTGTTCTAAGATGACTTTCGAAGATCGCTCCAATATTTTTTAAATTGTTATTTTTCAAGTACTTGGTACAGTCTTCTTTAAAATTATTATATTCCTCACCCTTGCCCTATGGTTTAAGAATGAATTTCCTTTAAGATTGTTGTGGCTATAACATCTTGAATGTTGTTAAACTCGATTACCCCATTAACTGAATCTGGTTCAACCTTAACCAACAAGGTCTACTTGAAATTATACATACCACATATTAGAGTTACGTAGACACGATTAAGTCAAATTGAGAAAGCACAATAATCAAGCAATGGTAATTAGGCTAGTGTCTTTGAAATTTAAGGTAAATTATGTAATTTGAAGTCTATGTAGAACCTAGGTGACTTGGACTCAATTAAGTCAAATATGACAGGGTGATTTAATAAGCTAAGAAAAAGATCAAATGAAGAGGGAAAGCAGAGGACTGAGTTAAGCAATTTCTAAAGGAGTGAGGATTTAGTTAGAACCTAATAGTCAAATTACACATACCCTCTAGGCAAAAGACCCTAAGGCTAGAGACAACCACTCCGCCTCGGATTGGAAGTCATGGCCACTTCGAGAACCCTTCCTTGAAGATTCCCATACATGAAGATAGAGGATTAAAGGTGACGGAATCCATTAGAGGCATTTCAAGGGAAATAAAGGTAATACATCCATCCTAATCCCTTCCTTCTGACTAGATTTCATTAGTTAGATTAAATTACAACAAATACATTTTTGAATTCGAGCTTCATGGATATAGAGCTGTAGTGGAGCACAGGGACAAAGAAAAAGCTAGGATCATTGTCTTTTTGATGTAGAATGCTAAGCTGCCTTGTCCCCTAAGGTTCCTTATCGTCTTGATATTCTAACGGTGTATTATAACCCCATCAAACCCTAAGATTGAATATTCGCAATTATTAAGTCAGATTTGTTTGTGATATGTAAATGATTTAACAACAAAAGTGAACCTGTTTTTGATTCCAAAGAGTTATATTCGTGCATTAAGTCCTCTCATTTCTCGCATTGTGTCACGAATCCCACCTTATAAATATGAAGATTTTATGTTTAGTTAAAGTTCTACTGATTTTTATTTAGTTTTGGTAGATGTTCGCATGTTTAGATTGATAAGAAATTCAAGGTTTTATCAATTTACTCATCTACTGCACCAAAAGATCGGATTCGGAATGACGCAATTAGAAGGAAAGTTGGTGTCGCTCCAATAGAGTATAAGATGAGAGAAAACCGCTTAAGATGGTTTGGTCACTTACAAAGGAGGTCGGTTGATGCGCCGGTTAGAAGATGCGAGATGTGGGATACTGAGCCGGTTAAGAGAGGGAGAAAAAGGCTCAAGAAGTGTTGGAATGAGACTATCAGAAGGGATCTTAGTTATTTAGATCTAAGCTCAAGAATGACCCAAGATAGATATGAATGGAGGCAAAGAATCCATGTAGTCAACCCTACTTAATGTGAGAAAAGGCTTTGTTGTTGTTGTATTGAAAGTTTAGATATCGTATGGGATGGTGTTATATTGGTAGCCTCAGCTATTTATGTCCACATGCTTTTAACAATTGGTTCTAACTCGGAAGCAGTGTAGAAGGCAACATCGTAGAGGATGGCAATGGATATAAGATATGTGCAGTCACTGCATACACATACGTCCACCCCGCCCATTGATCCCAACATCAAATTTTCATAGTAAAATATGATTTTATGATGGTAGGTCATCACGAAGTTGTTTTACGGTTTGAGGCGGGGCCCAGCCACCGAGGAGGGTGGTGGTGTTGGCCAAAGTAGAGGACATTTAATGGAATATGGCACGCATTCCACCAAGTAGCAATAAGTCACTCAACCCCCTTTATTCAAAAAAAAAGTCACTCAACCCCATTGTCGAAGCCTGCAAGCATAAGTAGTATTGGTCAACCGAAGATGGAGAAAGGTGCTTAGATGTCGTGTTATGCTCTCTGCATCATAAGTTGATGGTGCTGGACAAGGGAGAGTTTGAGATCACATCGACATCCCTAGTTGATATCGGAGAGGTAAAGGTAGGGATCGAGGATGGTCATACCTCCTTTGGGCAAGCCAGCTTGTAGGTCTCTCTCTCTCTAAACACACCACTCTTCTTCCTTTTATACATCCATTGTTCATCTCCAAGGAAATAACAACCTAAGAAAACGAACATGACGGAGTATTTAGAAGAGCCTTTGAATCATTCTCAAGTACTTCACGTCTCAAAAATAGTCTTGAGTAATTAATATTAGATCGTTGTAATTAATATTAGATCACTGGCTCAATTACCAAAGAGTGAAGAGAGGGGCCATCGCCAAATATGCTAAGCTCAAAGGAACCCTCTTAACTACAATTACATCATCAATTTACAATTCTGTGCAATATCTCTTGTTGTTCACGATGTAACTCATGTCGTATCCTACCCTTAACTCATTTGAACGTTATTCATTAGAGAGAAGAACTTGTGTTTCGTTAAACACACTTAGGTTATAAACAATCAAGGTCTCTCCTCTCAATTGTGTGTCATAAGAACGTAAATAACATAGTAGGGTCGACTGCATGGATTCTTTGCCTCCATTTAAATCTATCTTGGGTCATTCTCGTACTTAGATCCAAATAACTAAGATCCCTTTGATAGTCTCAATCCAACCCTTTTTGAGCCTTCCTCACCCTTTCTTAGCCGGTTCAACATCCCAAATCTCACATCTTCTAACTAGTGTATCATCTGGCCTCCTTTGCAAATGACCAAATCATCTTAAGCGGTTTTCTTTCATCTTATCCTCTATCAGAGCTACAACAACTTTCCTTCTGATCGCATCATTCAGAATCTGATTTTTTCGTGTATGACTACACATCCAGTTTAGTATTTTCATTTCTCTTATTGTCATTCTTTGCACATGTCCATGGTTTACAACACTCAGATCCATATAGCATAGCAGGTCTCACCAGTGTTGCAATAGTCTACCAACTATTCCAAATAGTTGATCCGACTATGCGGTGTGGGGGGGGTCCCCGACTGAACAAATAATATTCGGCCAATAGTCGGCCTGACCGAATAGTCGATCCGAATATTCTGTCGATCCGACTATTCGGCTGACTGGACGATTCGACCGACTATTGGTCAACAGCTAGATTTATGTTATTTTATTTTTATTTTTTAATTCAGAAGGCTTACCATTTATAACAATATTGCTAGAAACATCAAAGATTCATATATGTATCTCGTTAAGTGGGACTTTTATCGTGGATTCATGTTAATTGATGGTCATATATGTATAAATATAAAAGAATATATGTATTAGAATTAAATCTTATATTAAAAATAATTAAAAAATACAAAACCAAATATATCTGAATAATTGCCCGAATATTGATTATTCTCTATTCAGTGACCCCTCTGACTGAATACAGAATACCGACTTCTGCAACATTGGGTCTCACAGCTGCTTTATAATACTTTTCTTTGATTTTAAAAGAATTTCTCATCGCATAGAATAATAGAGAATCCTCTCCACTTTAGTCAACCTGCATTTATTATATGAGCAACATCTCCATCGATTTCCCTATCATGTTGCAAAATAAATCCCAAGTATCTAAAAGAATATTTCTTCTGAATGTTATCATCTCCAATCTTCACCTCAATTCCTTTCCCACTACATCCATCAAATGTGTTGTCCTTGTATTCAGTACTAGCCCCACTTATACGAAACACTTCAGTCTTTAAGGCGTGTCTCCAAACCTCAAGCCTCTCATTTACACCAACCCTAGTCTCATCAATCAACAAAATATCATCAACGAATAACATACACGAAGGTATCTCGTTCTCAATGTGACTAGTCAACTCATCCATAATCAAATTAAAAAAGGAATGGAGTCAAAGTTGAGCCTTTATGCAAATCGATGATGATGTTAAAATAGTCAATCTTCCAAGACTGGATCCGTACACAAGATGAAGCCCCATCATACATGTCCTTTATAAGGTTAATGTATATGCCAATTACTTGTCTCTTCTCTAAAACTCTCACAATATCTCACATAGGATTCAATCATAAGCCTTCTCCAAATAAATAAAAATCATATGGAGGTTCTTCTTTTTAGCTCTATAAATCACCATTGTTCTACTCAATAAGTGGATAGCTTCTATAGTTAAGCGACCTGGCATGAATTCGAATTGGTATTCTGTTATTTTGAAAACTTGCCTCAACCTTCTTTTGATCACATGTTTCCAAAACTTGTATTAGGTAGCTGACAGCCATCGTAGAAAAGTGGATACAAATTCCTAAATAGCATTCTCATTGAGAACACTATTTAGCAATTTTCCTCAAGACCGTCATATCTTTTAAACATGGATTTAAACAAAGAAAAATAAAAATAAAAATATCAAAACTTAAAGTAAAAAGTGATCTACATTAAAGTTGTATGAAGACCTGAAAACCAAATGAAGCCATATATACAAGTTTTTGAGATATTTTATAGGTATATAATACCTAATTTTTAAGGCTTTATATGATCTCTTCCAAACTTCATTATTCATCCACTTTACCCGATGATGGCATATCTTTCCCCAATCAAAATAAATCGATTCCCACTTGCAAGCCTTCGCAAAGTGATAGCCACCACCACAACGAAAGCACCATTGTGGATGCCATTCTACGGAGGCGTGGGGGCACCTACGAGCCTTCAGTGACTTCTAGCCTTCCTCTTCTTCCTTCCACAAAGCTACCATTGACTCCAACGATGAAGACTCCCTGCGTTGAGAATTCCTCATGCACTGGGGCATCTCCTCGTGTCGCATGCCAAACTTCTCTACCACTAAAAACAAAATCAAAATCCATCTTCCCACCTCCCAACTGCTCAACCCCCGAATCAAGAGAGACGAACTGCTTCAGCTCCTCCGCTACACGTTCCACTTCCCAGGACAGCATTCATTCACTTTACCTTCAGTCACTATTGTAGTCATCCACTCAGTGCCTGAAAGAATAGACATGCCCAGTGGGAATACAGTACATCCTACCGAAATTCCACCGGTAGTGGGACCTCCCAAACAAGGCCCTTCCAAGTCTACCACAAGATTAAAAAGCTCCCTGCATGTCAGTCGTGCAGCCTCCTTCTTGATGATGTTGCTGGATCAGCACTACGAACCTCGTCGCCAGTGCCTTTTCTTCTTGTTGCACCGCCGCAACTAGGGCTGCTAATCGAACTGAACATGTTCGTGTTCGATTAGAGTTCGTTCAATAATAGTTCGAAAAATGTTCGTTCGTTTCTAAACGAACTGAACATGAACTTTAAATTTTAGTTCGATAGCTTAACGAACCGAACATGAACATAACATATGTTTGTTCGATAAAAGTTCGAGTTCGATATATGTATATGTGTTTGTATTTATTTGTGTAACTCGGTATTTATACACATGATATATTTCGAGTTAAAGAAATTGTGGTGTTTATTGGTCTTTATATCACTTTAATTTGAATAATTTCTTATTTTTACTGCTTATCGAAGCTTCTTATCGAACTTCAATTTCAAACTTGTTCATATAAACATGTTTTAATTAAGTTAAATTGTTAACGAACTATTATCGAACCGAACTCGAACGTTCGTTTTCTAAATGAACTCGAACTCAAACATATCTTAACGAACATTTATCGAACTGAACTCGAACTTTCGAACTTCCTTATCGAACCGAACTCGAACATAGGTTCGTTCGTTACAGTTCGGTTCGATTAGCAGCCCTAGCCGCAACGCAAACTGGGGCTCGAAATCCCACAGTTGCCCAATCCTCAAAGGTGCTCGAAGGCGCTATCACCTCCCACACAAGCAGTCGTGCCGCCATCCTCTCTCATTCCAACACCACCACCAAATTTGGAAACCCCAAACCCTAACAAGAGGAAGAGCTTCCTATTTGATCGATTACTTCATCTCGAAGGGAATAGATCAAAATAACTCATAAGTTTTTTTATACAAAGCCCCCCCACCCCCACCAAGAACCGTTTATCTAAAGGTTGAAGTGGAGAGTTATATGACGGAAAAAGCTATTTTATGTGAAGGGATAGAAATTTTGCAACAATGCCCCCAGTGAAAAAACTATAAATGTAATGCTGAAAAGGCAAAATTGCTCAAATTGGGAAGACTGGAGCTATGGTTTTAGATCGAATTCTCCAACAACATATCGAAGATCAAGCAATTCATCAGGAGACGATTTTTTTCAAGCGGTGGAGAATTGATGCAATACAAAACATAGTGTTGCAATTTTATTTTTGTTGTCTTTTTTATTGTAAAGAAAAAACAAAAGTCACAATCTTGGGATTTGTCTTTGGTTTGGGTGTATCTTTTAGGTGAAAGGTTGCTTTCTTAGTAGGTCAATTCCGTGTATAATGCAACTTACTCTAATGTAATTGAGAAGATGAAATGAGATTAAATTTAAGATAGCCTTTGGCCTTATCCTCCCCCCCCCTGAATTTCTCTCTTCTCAAATCCTCCAACCCAATATCTCCTCCCTTCCCGCGTAGTTTGGCATGTTTCTCCCTATCCCTTGCCCTAATTTCTTCTCTTCTCTCAACAACTCTTCCAAAATATTTAGTCCGCGTCAATGTCCCAACAAAGTATATCATTGATGTATTGTAAGAAACTAGGATAGTTGGAGCTAAGTAAGTTGTCCTCCGAATCTAAAGATCTAAGAGCAGACTTTCATTATACAAACTCTACGAATGTTGATGCACAATATTATTGGTTGCTTATGGGAAAACTATTGTATGCCATAGTGATCCAACCAGATGTTTCCTTTGTTGTTAGAAAGGTTAGCTAGTTTATGGCTGAGATGCTGCTATATTGATCCTCAGGTGCCTCAAGCCGTGTCCTGCAAAAGGGTCTTCTATTTTTAAAAGGATGCAAGCTCTTGGTCATGACCTGTACAAATGATGACTACATCGGATGCTTATCTGATGAAAAATATATTGCAATTTTATGTGCTTATGTGGCTAGCAATTTGGCTATGTGGAGGAGAAAAAACGTATCGTAGTCTCACGGTCAAATGCAAAATCAGAATATAAGACTATGGCCCAAAGTAGCATTGAATTGGTGTGGTATGTTCGAACCAGAGTAACCTCCACCTCTATCTTGATGGACAGATATAATTGAGATGCAATAATAGAGATATCAATATCTTAGCCAACATTGCAATATAGCTTTCGCAATCGAATTGAACAAATTGAAGTTGATTGTCGTTATATAAGAGGCATGATTTAGAAGGGATACATATGTAACTCTTTAGTTTGTTCGAAAGATAAAGTGGTAGGCCACTTTACCAAAGCTCTACCAATAACCAATTCGAGCAGTGTTGTTCCAAGCTAAGTACATCTATGCTCCAACTGTGATGGGGGGTATTGAAGTTCCCCCCTTTCAGTTAGGTTGTTTTTTATTTTCTAACTGATATTTATTCTAAAGATATATATATATATGCACATAAATTGCCCACTAACCTTTCTATAAGATGACCTAGGGTTCTTGACGAGATTAAGTCATTCCTTAATTTTCAACTTCTCCTTCGCATTTGACCCTTATATAGGATGGTCCACACTTCATAAGCCCAATAGGATTACTTCACTTGGCTCATTTCTATCTCCCAGCATTCTTCTTTAAAAAATTGAATTGTAGGACATAGTTGCAAAGTCACCACCTCTTCAACCAAATGTGTGATTCTTGTTAAAAGCCTTCAAATGAGAAATTGACTAGTTTTAAAATTTCCAGAGGCGAACTCCTTTCTTTCGTTTTTTTTAATAAAAAGAGGGGACAACACTTGCGGTGATGTCAGTCCAAAATATATTAAAGCAAATAATTTACAAAAACCAGGTCTCGAAGAGAGATCTAGCTAAGTAAATTATATTCTCAAAATAAATTTGCTCTGCTTTAAAGATTACATTGTCGCTCATCAACCAGATAGCCCATAATGTTGTTATCGATCTTCGTACCTCAATGGCAGATATAAATCGATTTGCGGCTAAGTTGTCCCAGAAATTCATATGTGAAGATATATTAATCTAAGCAATATCAGTCAAATCCGAAACTCGCGAGTGTGTACGCAAGAGTAGAACAAATGGTTGAGTTGATCTTTCTTGCAAGACACAATTCCCATAAAATAGTAGAGATTATGCCTTGTCGAGGTTCGCCTCTTCACAAGCCCACAACAATTATGATGTACAACAGATGTATAGCATCGTATACTAACAACTGAGTGGTGGCAAAAATGTTTTTAAGTCGTACAAGGGTAGGCTACCGATAGGATAAAGGTGTAAAAAAGAGGGACATAAGGATAATCTCATATTCCCCATGAGCAGCAGAGTACAGATCCCCATAAATAAAAGGGGTCACAGTTATGATTTTGCACCGCACAAGTGTAATTGGTGCAATGGTTGACTACCAATATCAGTTGATGGAAAATTAGCGCACAACCTTACCGCGATAATAGGGTCGATTATGGGCTTTCGATGACGTTGCAGGGTGATGGTTCCCCTACAATGGAGGAGCGTGCAACATTGAACAACCTGGAACCATGGCAACGGGGCAACATCTATTGTCACGAGAGGTGAGGGAAACGACAGTATTTACAACCATCGATGCAAGATGCAAAGTTTCATAGAAGTGCGGTACCTGATTTGGTTGTAGTGATTCATGGTGGTGTATCAATGACTTGCTTTCATGTATCTTCCTTTTGATTATATGCCCGAAAGAATATGTAGGATTGTTAAGTTATAAAACAACTCGGTAAAATGATTCGACTCTAATACCAATCAATGTGTAAAGGTAGAGATGAGAAAAGAAAAGAGAATCATGTACGAACCTCATGAAAGAAGAAAGCGGATTAGGGGTCAATATTATCAAAAAGCTCCATACTGGATTATCTCAAAATATGACCACCCTTGCCTAACCCTAGTAGCCCCTATAGATAGAGGATGTGAGATTACAAAACAGATTAGAAATACAACAAAACCATAAAAAACTCTGACACCCAACATGACTCCTTTTAAGTGAAACTAACTTATCCGTACAATAATCGAACATCGTAAGGGAATAAATAGAAAACCCCCAATTGAATCCCTCATTTAACCTAGCCTCTGATTTGTGCTTGCATCGGTAGGGCACAACTCTATATATTACCACATTTTCATATTAGATTAGTTCTCTGGAAGAGCTAAGAAAAGAAAAGTTGTTGATTACTACGACTAAGAATGAGGTCTATCTCATCACAGATGTCAAGTGATAGAGGGTTGGTGTATTGGGCTACAATAAGCTTCTTGGAAAGGGTTAGTAAGGTGAGTAACTTGTTTGTGAATAGTAGTTATTTAGATGATTGAAAAGGGATAGAGTGGTAATGAGGTGATGTGATATTGTTGTATGTTAATTTATTATACTTATTATCATAATATGTTTCTTTCAAAGAAAAAAAGGCATCCATTGTATAGGTATATGCCCAAAAACTTCACATTAATCACCAAAGAATAATTACATGCCGATTACATGAGAAATAAACCACGCATTACGTACTCCGACTGTCAACTAACACCCCAGCATGCACCACCACATTTTCACCATAAAAACGGTCTTGATGGAAGACATCCCCAATTCTGGCCAACCATGCCCAGCTCATTGCCACACAACTTACATGTTCCTTCTCAGTATCGTGCCAGTTCGTGCCAATGGACTCCCAAAAAGTTGAGACCTTGTAAGTAGAAACCATGATATTTCCAAACAGCTCCCAAGCCTCCACCAAACTCCTGCGTCTGAAGAAAAGGTGGTCCGCGCACGCGGCATTCTCGTGACAATGATAGTTAATCGGGTCCATCGTCTGGGCAAATCGTAGAAATTTGTCCCCAGTCAACAATCTCCCCCGAAACAACCACATAAACACCTTCACGCACGTTGGAAGTTTCCATTTCTGGATTCTTCTACAGTCGGCCATGCATCCTCCAGGATCAAAGGCCATTAGCCCCTTCATGGCCCCATACACTTTCCCCATCAAAAACAATCCGTCATACCAGCTCCAGTAATCCTGACCCTCCTTGGGTCCGTCAATGCTCTCCAGCTCCTTCAACATCACCACCAGCTCGCTTATTCGTTGATCAGACAACTCATATCTGAAATGGGGGAAGACCGAGTCTCATCTCAAACCTCTGCCACATAACAGTTCGAACTAACTGCCAGCGCCATCAGTTGCGGGAAACGTGACCCGAGCATTCCAGCCTCACTCCAATCATTAGTCCAGAACTTGAAGCCCATGCAATCATACACGATCGGCCACAAAAAAGGATGAATCTCATGTGCCACCCCACAAATACCTCTCCATAAGAAGGAAGGGGTATGTCCAAACACCAAACTCGACAAAGATCAGCCCACATCATAAATTTTCCTGAGCAGACCACATAGCAAACTGTCACATCCCCCCCCTCCAGATCCAAGCTACTTACTAAGCAGGGCTTTATTAATATCCTTCAAGGTGCGCAACCCAAGATCGCCGTCATCTTTTGAGCATGACACCGTCCCCCCAATCAACCAGCGGCAACCTGTTCGATCATCCGGACGACGACCGGAAAAATTGTCTCATGATGGTTTCGAGCCTCTTCTCTCTCTCTCTCTCTCTCTCTCTCTCTCTAGTTATGCAAGATCAAACGTAACATGGAACATAATTTATACACAAATGTATGAAATTCCCTGCTTAGCCATTTTTGGCAGCGCAAAACTCGTATTCATCCAAGCAGTCATACAGACAGAAATGACATAAAAAGAAGATGGTTGTAGCAAAAGTGCAGCAGGATACCAATTTCGTTCTCGCTGTCACGAACCCATTACCAGTGGCTTCACCATTCCCTTCCTCGTTAGCAAACGAAGTAGCCCTCCCATTCTCACACACAGGGCTCGTGAATGCGCCATGCCGCCTTCTTGCTTTCAGAACAATCCCATCAGTCCTTCGTTCCTCTCCTATCCCCAAGCCATTTATATCCTCATTCTTCCAATAGCTTCCCTTGCAACTTCTCCCCTTCTCAGCAACAGCACCACAGACCTCCAAATCATTACTGATCTTAGCGAATCTGCCACCCGACGTAGAAGCCGTCCTCACCTGCGCCATCAACTTATAGGCCCTCTCGTTCAACTTCTCGTGCTCCCGTGGTTCATTCTCGTTGCAAACGCCTAAATCCTGACGATCACCCTGCACGTTACACCAATTTTGGGTGACCCGAAACCTAAATAACAATCAGCGCGAAGCACAAAAAAGGAAAGGAGCCCGGTACCGATCCATCGGATTTCTTCGGAAATCGCTGGAAGTACTTGGACTGCTTGAGCTTCTCGAGATCAAGCCCTCCAGCCCCGGCGAAGACCTCCCCCTTCTCCCGTCCCGCTTGCTCGAAGGCGCGGCTGGAGGCAGAAACACATGAGTAGGCGACAGAGGAGAGATTGGAGAAGAGAGGAAGGGGTAGTGTTTACCGGTCGGAGTCGGGGTCGGAGGAGCGGAAGGAGGAGGAGAGCTTGGTGGAGACGGTGGAGAGGATGGGGGATATGAAGGCGGCGTCGAGGGGGGAGGATGAACGAGAATGGAGGAAGCCGAGGAGGCGGAGGGAGAGGATCTGGGCGGAGGGGAAGTCGGAGCGGCCGAGGGCGGCGTCGAGGGCGAAAACGAGGGAGTGGAGACGCTTAAGGTGGTCGTCCACATCCTTCCTCCAGCTTCCGCTGCTGCTGCCGTTGGTCTCCATCGCCATCACAGGGCGTGGCGGGAAGAGTTGTACACTAAACAAGATTGATCATAGGGTCGGGCCCTTCAAGTTGAAGGTGACCAAACCTAAGACATGGCATGGCTCGACCTAATTGACATGAGTCTGACCCACCCATCTAATATTTTTTATAATGGAATTGGAAGCACGGAGAAGGGTGAATATGTAATTGAATGTGTATATGCTAGTGACAGAAAGAATAATGAGGACGAATGAATATCTCAGGGATAATGTGTATATGAAGAAACATATTTGAAAATAACGGGCAAAAAAACGGGAGAAAAATTTGTCCGGGAGGTATATTTCCAAACATATTGGTTATATACGGTCGCCAATATTTTTTTTGTTATGTACCGTAGGTAAGCTGCCTCTTCAAAAGGCGGCTTTGTCCTTGAAGTTTTCATGTGTTACGTACAAGTGAAAGCCGCCTCTTCAAGAGGCGGCTTTCCCCTTGGAGTTTTTGTGGCACATACCAGTGAGAGCCGCTTCTTGAAGAGACGGCTTTGACTAAAATCAAAGCCGCCTCTTCAAGAGGCGACTTACATACGGTACATAACAAAAAAAAATATTGCCAACCGTATAGAGCCAATATGTTTCAAAACATACCTCCCGGAGGAATTTTCCTCAAAAAAATAGGGAGTATTTATCAGATATTTCTTCTAAGAGAAGAAAGTGGACATTAGACATACACACTTCGTAGAGATTAATTGGAATATCTAAGAACTGAGATATAATCAATGGGATTATAGGTTGTTATACAGCCAATCATTAGGCTTTCAATCTGGGTCGGCCACCGTGCTTATTATTTCGAGTCATGGTCAGCCCAAGGCCCCAAGCTCAGTCCCTTCTAATGGGTTAAATTTCTCAATCGAAGTCCGGCTGAATATAAATCAAGCTTAGATTCAAGACAGGCTCAAGGATCGGGTTCATTTGGTGGGACGAGTCTGACCGAACTAGTGATCATCCCTAATACTCAACATTCAAGTAGAACATGGTACAAGACTTCAAATCCTGAGTATGTCACAAGATAAAAATCGAGCGAAGATAACGTCTCGAAGTTAAGCAATATTTTTCTTGTTGAATGGACAGCATCATCGTGCTCTTTTACTGGAGGGATAATTGTGTCAAATGAACTCCAACGAAACGATAAGAACGGTCGATCGATTTCACTCAAGATCATCAACATTGTTGAATTCTATACATAAAATTGTTGGGTAGAGCTTAATGATTAGCAATTATATTTGCTTCCAAGATAAACCAAAATACAAGGCAAGGTGTGGCACAAGTATAAGTTGTATTAACCCTTTTGATACAACTCATCACAACATATCCAAAGTTGTGACTAAGGAAATTGAGGAAGAGAGTACATACTCTCTCTCTCTCTCTCTCTCTCTCTCTCTCTCTCTCTCTCTCTCTCTCTCTCTCTCTCTCTCTCTCTCACTCACCCAGAGAGTGTACCTCTCCAAGCATATGATGCCTCCAAGCACATATCCTCTAAGGCCCCCCACTTTTACTTATAGTGACATGAGATGGTCATTGCCTTCAATTTCCTCCAATGGGGACAATCCCAACCAAAGTACCTCAAGTAGAATTGAAGATCTTATTTCTACTTTCATCGCAGCCCTATAATATAAAAAAATGCAACTATAGTGAAAGAATCGGAAATCTTTTCTACTTTGCAAGTCCAATTTACATTCCCATTGATTTGTTCTTTAATACTCATGTCTGCCACCTCGAAGATGCACGTTGGCATGTGATTAATTAAATTAAATTAAGTATCGATGATCATAATGTTACACTATGCGCAATTCAAGAGGAACGCTAGTGGGGTCACTATGCATGTGGCACATCTCTTATAGAACTTTGCTTTATGTGCTTTTGTAAATTGGAGCTCTGTCTTTGCATAGGCGACTCATGTACATAAATACATGGCAATGGTACCCTTTGCATTGATGAGAAACCATGAATCATCGTTCAATAATATTATTCATTAAGTGTTTAGTTTTATCATAACTATGCGAATAATCAAGGAAATCAAGTCTTATAGTGATGATTAGGTCGTTTAAAACAAACATCATCATTTTAGTCATATTAAATTATGACTAATCCAAATGACCTATTTTATATTTAAATTCTATTCGTATCTTAACTCCATGTATGATATTTGAGGTTTGTATCCTCATGTGACAACAAGCATACATCCCGAATCACATGCACATACTCATATACATATTAAAAGGTTACTACTCAACCTACTCACAAGTCGCCCCATAACACATAATTACATGTCACATAATAGAATAAAATAAAATGCATTTCACAATAACACTATCAAGTCACATTCATAATTAACATCGGTATGGAATCGGATCCAATCATATCACATACGAAGGGATAGTGTTGTTTTAACTCCCGGTTAAACTTTGTGAGCAAGACTAGTATATTACTAAAAGTTGATCTTAAATATATTTTCTTTGAGTCTTAATGATTCATAATCACATATACATACATTTACATCAGGGATTATGAAATAAAAATACATTATACTTTATGACATAACAATAAATATAAAATATATGACGAAATCGGGCCATGAATTCATAAGTTGCAGCACTTGAAATGGGAATACATAATTAAACAGACTCAAAAAGTGTTGTGACTCTTAATATTTAATAAATATTTGGTCCAACTTTAGATATAAAGTATATCATAAATATTCTTCACCCTTTTATATAAGGAAACACAAACAAGTCAGTAATCTAGTTCTCCTGGGCATATTCCAACTCCCATCATATAAGTTCGATTTCTCAAGCTGACATGCATCGAAATGTAAAAAATAAATTTGTGCTAATCGAGAATTTGAAGTATAACATTTATTTACTATTTTAAACAACTTTTATAACTAAAAAACAATAGCAAAAAGTTCCATAAGATTCTACTATATTTCTCTACTAAAATAAAGATTCTACATGCACTTTGTTTTGCATCTGAATCTTCGTTCAAACGCCACCAACTTTTGGTAAATGGTATGAGTCGTGTCCAAACCTTCTATACCCCAAAACGAGCTCATATATGTTGGTGGAAAGTAGGAATATCATATGTTGTAAAACACATGTGCAAAAATCACAAAAAAATAATGTAACCTTTAAAGGGGAGTTTTAATCATTTGTTCGATAGACTCGAGTACGAATCCAAACAATTAGAACTAGGCTTTGATATCATTAGAAGGAAGGTAGAATCACATACATCACATAAAATATAAATTAGATGGGTTGAATTCGAAAACAAAGTCCCATCATATGGACATATAGCAACAGAAACATCTTCTACCGTGAAACCACATGGCATAGAAACATTTTCAAATTTCTATGTAATTTCATGAACCACGAGTAAAAAGGAATTATACATTCGGAGAAGTGATAATTCGTAATGGTAGAGATCTTCTATCTCAAGTCTGATCCTTCGATCGAAACTCATGTGATTAAAGCTTGTATATTCTTATGGATTCGAGAATTTTTTTTCTCTTCTTTCTCATCCGTGCTTAGGGGAGATATTTGGTTATCTTCTTCTCCTCTTGGTTGTGAACGAGGTCGAACGAAATATGCTTCTTCTCCACAAGAGGCGTGCAGTATGTGTTCTTCTCTAAGGAGGGGAACCACAAAGGGAAGGAGATGAGCAAGAGGGGACGGCCTTTGAGGAGAGGAAGAGAAGAGCAATATGAAGGGAGGCACCAATTAGAGTCAAATAATACTTTATTGGCTTCAAGAAGAGGATAGAATCCTACTCCTTTTTATACATTATTTTGAATTTGAAAAAATTAGTTTAATCAGTTATCCAATTCTTTAATTAAAAATTAAATTAGATGGATTATATTAATAAAAAATAATGTGAATTAAATCTAAATAAATGCATTAAATACGTAGATCATATTCACACCCCATCATCCCCCCACCCCCCACCCCCCCATGACTTAAAGATATACGAATATTTATGTCATGCTACTCCAACTCACATGTGGATAGTGACATCTTGGATAATGCCATCTACAATCCATGAGAATCCAATTCTCATGTTCAGTTCACTGAATCTAAGATAGATGAATATCCCAATTTATAACTCGGATATCTGAGATAGTACTATTTATGGACAAGGAAATCCCAATCAAAATGAGATTCCTTGAGATTGTGTAAAAATTATGGAAACTTGAATATTTGAAAGAGAAATTATATATATCATGTAAAAATGGCTTGATTTTAGACTGAATATAAAGTCGTGGATATTAACCACTTGACCTATCTGAGAATTGAAACAAATCTCTAATTGACCCAAAGTTTTTTTTATCAATCTCTACCTTTTTGGAACTTGATTG
Source organism: Ottelia alismoides (assembly GCA_037367405.1). NCBI lineage: Eukaryota > Viridiplantae > Streptophyta > Magnoliopsida > Alismatales > Hydrocharitaceae > Ottelia > Ottelia alismoides. Next base: position 23,367 of record JAZKJV010008002.1, on the reverse strand, counting down.
GGTTCTATGAACTGAGATTTGCTCCAGTTAAATTTCGTTCATCTCATCTCCAAGTGGAGTCCTTAAAATTCTTCCAGTTTCATTATTCCCTTAGAATGGAAGAGGCATGATATACAATTTGTTACGATAACACCGACCTCGAGTATTCTCAATATTTATGCATCCTGCATACCGGAAGACCTAGATAACATGAAGTGTATGTTCCCATATTTTTTAAGTATCCTTCCAGGGTTAAGAAATGATTTCTAAATTATCCATCGAGCGATAATTTCAATCATATGCTTTTCAAAATCATATATTGGTCTTCTGGAATTAGTATCATATTTCCTAAACAGTATAACCTCTGGTGGAATTAGTTATGACTCCAATATCTCATGAGCAAGCCTTTATCACTGATTTATTAAGTATAAACGAGTATAATTCCTTCGAAAGATCAGACATCTCGTATGTCCTTATATGCACCCAAGATCGTCAATACATAGACCTTGTAAGGTCATCATCTTATAGGTCTGCCAAATATATATACTTAGATAGTGGATGCATATTTGCCTCTGTCAAATGATTAATGTATGTCTGTGACACTCTACGATATGTATCTTAGCATCTGAATCTTGTCAAATTAACTCTTTAACTTGTCTCGTCCGACACCTCCAAATCTTTGATCCTATGCAGATAACATGCATCAAGAGTGTCAATTGGACATTAATCTTTAGAGAAGCTTGCCATATTTTCTCAATCAGGAGATCCTCCTTGGATAATATTATATGATGTCATAAGTGTAATAACAATTATTTTACAATGACTAGACAAGAACTTCCATGTTTAATAATATCTTCTTTTTATCGGATTGACTTGATAGGATTGTCAAGTATGACCAAAACGGATATGACAGTCCAACTTCTTATGCAATCTCTCCATGTAATGTTTGTTTCAACATTAGTGGGAATGCTAAAGTTTGTGTTCTAAGAGCAAACAATTGATTTTTCTGAGTTAAAAGATCAAGTAATGGATAATAAGGTATGATCATTTGTAGTTGAAATTGGACAAAACATCCAAAGCTAGTGGAAAGGTGGGACTACCCGAATCGTTTCAATTTCTATTGTGATAAAAAAACTGTAAGAACTCGATGATTGAGTCCATTCTTAAAGCGTGATCATTTGTAGTTGAAATTGGACAAGACATCCAAAGTTATAGCCTGTGCTATTCGTATTCGATGGGTGACTATATAAAATAACGTTGGCAAAATAGTCGGTTGACTAATGAAGAGTAATATTTTATTATTATTTTTGTTTTCATACTTTTTCTTTAATGTAAAATAAAAGTTGGGTGTGTATAGTTTGATTCCAATTCAACTAATACTTTTAATTTTATGATGTTAATAAATGACCTTACATGTATAAATAGATAGAATTATATGTATTAGACATACTTTTTATATTTGAAATAATTAAAAATCCGTTACTAACTATTTCCGTTTAGTCACCGGAATACTATTTATTCTTTATTCAGTGATCTTTCTAGACTGTACAGAGAGGTTGTGAGGTGCTGTTGGTCAAGTGGAGGGACACATGTAGGGTCAGACTGGATGGAGAATAGGGAGTTAAAGATTGGTGCTACTAGGGAAATGGGTGTATTGAGAATCTTAGGTGATAGCTATGGAGCCTAGGATTATCTTTTCAACAACATGAACTGCCCTATGCGAGACAAATGGGAAGACAGATCATCCCACAACACTATGTTACCTTGAATACTTTGTCCTTCAGCTTTGTCTTTCTACTGTTCATCGATCCCACAACACTTTGTTGGGGGCGGATTGGCTGCTGTAGACGACCCCTGCTGTAGCGCAGGGGATCATCGGATGCAGAATGGGCACAACCCCTGATAGGGGGCCGGGGATAGTAGGCCCCCTATCAGAGGCATCCATTCCCTATCCGACAGATCTCCTACGCCACAACAGGGGTTGTAGACGATCCATTCTTTGTTATCTTGAATACTGTCTTTCAGCTTTGTCTTTCTACTGTTCATCCAGTTGAGTCGCATCACATCCTATCATTTATCTACTAGCCACTCTTTTCTGCTGTGGTGATTAGCACATCTGAAATCAGTGTCCTTGTACTAAATCCAGATTGCCCAAAAGACACTTACCGGCTGCTGCCTCCCAGAGCAGCTGTTCTTCACTTCATCTTTATCTTACCCATGTATTATATTGTTCACTAGAATCTTTATTCAGTTGAACTTGGTACACATTTAGTTGACATACTTTACTAAGCTACTTCACTTGATGCTTATCTGAGGTGTTGAATCCATCTCTATTCATTGCAAATGCTTGTTAATTTGCTGGCATTCTGCATTATAGCTGATGATGCTCACATGGATAATGTCCTGCAATATATCAATACCTGAGATGGCAATTTGCTTTGCAGGCCTTGGCGTATGAGATCGGGATCCCCTTCCTGGAGACAAGCGCAAAGGATGACACTAATGTTGAGCAAGCATTCATGACCATGGCTGTGGAGATAAAGAACAGGTTAGTGATCTGTTGGCTATGTCTTGCTTCTAAAAGACATGCGATTTTTGATGTTTTTATTACGGGGCAATGTTATTGCCTGATCCGTGATGAATTGATTTGGTATAGGATGGCGAGTCATCCCATGGGGAACTCTGCTAAACCCGTGTCCTTGCAGATTAGGGGTCAGCAGGTGGCACACAAAAGCATCTTCGTTGTTTTATGTTGGAGGATGAAGTCGATCGACAACAATCACCGGAAGAGAGGCGCAAGAGAAAGACGGGGGTTTATCCGACTCCGTTCTATTAGGTATGCATCCGAAGGAGATAAGATGATCTCCAAGTTCATTATAATGTTTGAAATGGAACTGATTTTTTTTAAAGAAAAAGGGCCTCTGCCGTATGGGTGTGTGCCCAAAAACTTCACCATTAAATACCGAAAATGATTACAGGATTGTAGACATGTAACAAACCGACTCAAAGTTACAAGTTCCAACTCACAGTTAAGGCCCTAGCATGGCTACAATATTTTCCCTATAACACATATTCTGTTGAAATTCCACACCATTTATGGCGAGCCAAATCGCTCAAATCATAGCCACACATCCAAGTCTCTCTCTCTATCTGTACTAGTCCAATTTGCTCCAATGGACCCCTAGAAATTAGACATTTCATCCGTACATATTGCATGATTCCCAAAAAAATCACATGCCTCCACGAAGCTCCCCATCTGAAGAACAAGTGATCAACATCTCAAATCTTCGCCTGAAATCGAGAACATACAGGGTCCGTTGCCTGAATAAACCGAGCCAATCTGTCCCATGTCAACAACTTTCCCCTTCTGAAGAGCCACATAAAAATCTTGATGCGCATTGGACTTTCCACTTCCATATTATATTGCAATCCGCAACGCATCCTCCAGGGTCAAAAGTCATGGGGCCCTTCAGGGCTCTCGAGCCCTGTACACCTTTCGAACAGAGAAACGCCCATCATACCATGTCCAACTGTCACGGACCTCAATATGCCCCACCACACCATTTAGCAATGCAAGCATCACCAGAAGCTCATCTAATCATTGATCAGAAATCTCAGATCTAAACTAAGGGTAAAAAGAATGTTCATCCCGCACATCTGCCACTGTGCATTCTAGGTCAACAGTCAAAGCCATAAGATGCGGGAGCCAGGAACCTTACCCCCAATGCCCTATTCTCACTCCAGTCATCCGTCTAGAAAAAATCCACGCCATCCTCAATAACCGACCTCGGAATAGGGCAAATCTCATGAACCACTCTGTAGACACCACGCCAGAAATAGGCATGAAGCATGCCCAGGATCCCCGAGGCCAGGGAGCGATGGTCTAACGCCATAGATCCTCCTAAGTAGCGTGCAAACCAGACTGATGCACTCCCCCAAGATGAGAGCGATCCACTTGATGAGCAATGCCTTATTCATCTCCTCCAAACTATGAACTACAAGGCCATCATCCTGCTTCAAACACGAAACATGCTTTCAATCCACCAATGGCAAATCATTTGACCGCCTAGAGGACAACAAAAACAACCGTCTCGTGATGCTCTCTAACCTCTTCCGCACCTCCACTGACAGGAGTCTAAAGGTAAGGAAAAAATTGGGATCGCGGATAGAACCGACCGCAGTAACACCAGTCTGCCACTTCTATACATGCACATATTTCCAACCTGCTAGCTACTGCTCCATATTTTCGATCGGTAACCAGTCATCTAAGTGCCTCCTCTCCACCACCAGTGGCACGCCAAGTACCGAAAGGGAAATTCTATGCACGGGGAATGGATCCATCCAACACACACGTCAATCTTCGCATCGTCCAAGTAGAAGGGTACAGATTCTGACTTTTCCCTATTTAGCCTTAGCCCGTATACGACACCGAATAAGTTAAGAACCATGGACAAGCCTCTGCAACTCTCGGAGCCACCCTTCGTGAAGAGTATCTTGTTGTCAACGTACTGAAGAACGGGGATAGAGATCGCCTCCTTTGAGTATCTACAACAAAGCTCACACATCATCGCACGATCAACCATGACTGATAAAACATCAATCGCAAGAATAAAGAGAAGAGATGTCGTGGGGCATCCCTGACGAACCCCCCATTGTGGCTGAAAGTACATGTCCTTCGGTTGTCCACTCACAAGAACCATGCAAGATGTGGTAGTAACGCACTGCTTCATCCACGAAATCCATCTATCAGGAAATCCACATCTAAACAGCGACACCCAAATGAAACGCCAGTCCACACAGTCACAAGCCTTTGAGAAATCCACCTTCAACAAAACCCCTTTGGTCTTTCTTATGCACCAATCTGCGACACGTTGTCCATGAGCTATTTACCGGGTAGGAAAGCACTCTACGCTGGAGAGATGAACCTGCAAAGAACCACCCTCAATCTGTTTGCCGGGATCTTGGCCATAATAAGGAAAATTGCATTCGAAAGAGTGATAGGGCTATAGTCCTCCACTCCGACGGCGACGTCCCACGTAGGGAACAAGAAGATAAATGATCTATTGAGTCATCGAAACCATAGTTCCCTTCTGAAATTCTGTCACCACCCCAACACCAATTCCGCAATCACCTCCCAAAACTCAATGAAAAAGAAAACTAAAAAGTCGTCCGGCCCAGGACAACCACACGCATTGAGATCAAACACAGCTTTATGTAACTCATGCATCTCAAAAGGCCTCATTAATGATCCCGACTCTACCGCAAACAGGTGATCCACCCCAAGGCCCAACCATCTTAAGTCGCAACATGGTTTGCGCCTTCTCATATCCCTGAAATAGTCAGTAATCGCCTTTGCGTCATCTTCCTTCCTATGTAAAACCTCCTCCCCAACCTCCATTGAGTGTATCAGATTCCTCCTCCGCCTCCCATTTGCCACGGCATGATAGAACCTGGTATTGGCACCCCCCCTCATTTAATCATTTATGTCATGATCTTTGTCTCAACTCTAACTCTTGCTTCTTATCCTCCTCCTCAAGAGTCCTCTGCGCTACACGACGATTTACCAAATCCTCCTCGTCCAGCTCCATGTCATCCTCCAGTAGGTCCAACCTTACCACTTCTTCTTGAACATGACACCTCCTCAAATCCCGTGTAGCACGAGATTCCTTCATGGATGACATAAACCTCTAATAAGCGCAACCAACTTCAAAGCAAGACACACGATGGCAGAACCCTCCACTTCAAGTCTCGTCCAAAAGAGATAACCAACTTCTGAAATCCCTCCTCCAATATCCAACACCGCCTGAACCTGAAATATGATGACGCCCCTCTTCCACTCCGCGTACCCAAACACATCGGTGTATGGTCTAATCTCGATCTAGGAAGAGAGGTGACAGTCACCAAGCTGTATAACTCCAATGCCTCAACAGATAAAAGAAAGCGGTCAATATGAAACCGCAATGACGAATTCCTCCAAGTTAACCTGCAATTCGCCACATCCAAGACCTCTAGCACAAGATCCCCTATAATCTCAGCAAAGAGACTGGAACAAAAGTCTTGCGCCCCTCTGCCCTTTGTTCAATCCTCTCTGAATAACATGATATTGAAGTAACTACCAACGAACCATGTCGTCTCCAGAAATCTTGCCCAAATCTCCTGCAGCTCATCCCATAAGATTGTATTATGTGAGGGCCCTACAATGCCATACGTCGATGTCACCACAAGTTGAGTCCGACTCCTCTTGCAAGTTAGACCAACTGTGATAGAAACCCCTCAAGCTAACAGATCCCTCCGGTATCGACATTGCATCGATGATAGTTATCTTCTCCCTTGCGACATCTACATACTTGATAAACCCATTCAGGCCTTCCAAGAGGTGTTCTGTAATCGCCCCCTATAAAAGACGCCACAACACCTCCACCGGCTCGATGTCTTTGGCCAACTCCGTTGTGGCCACCGGAGCCGCTACGAATTTTTCTCCTTGGGGCAGCTTCCGTCTTGACCAGGATCCTCGCACCGTGCATTCCATCCGATGACCCATGCCACTGCACTTGAAACACAATTGCTCTGTCGTTGGGTGATGGCCCGAGTGGAACTAAATCTTTCACAAGCTCCCTTGATCGAGAATTGAGAGCTTACTCTCTTTAGATTTAATAGTGAAAACTTCTTGAAACCCACTTTAAGGAATATACCTTCCTTAAATGGTAGGTAGAGATGTCAATGTCAAGCATTACTTGTCGATTTCTTGAAATGATATTTAATACAATCATGTCCCATTGAACTAGTTTCTGAGTGGAGCTATTAAAATCCATTATTTTTCATATTCCCTTGAAATGTAAATATCGTGGTATTAAATTTAGTATGATTCACCAATCTTGAGTATTCTCCTCATGCATGATATATACTGAAAGAACTGGGTAACCTAAAGTATGTGTTCCCACATGTATTCGTTTCCTTTCAGGGGTAAGCAAAAAAAAATCTCAAGTGATCATCGGGTGAAAATGTCAATCATCTGCTTTCCAAATGCATGTATTGATATTTTGGAACTCACATCCTTTTCTTCCAAACAAGGTGACAACCTGTGGAATTTGCTTTACCACAATGTCTCATGAGTGAGCTCTATCTCCTGCTTTCTTATGTATAAACATGCATAATTTTTTCGAAAGTTCGTGCATCTCACATAATCTTATATGCACACTAGCTTGCCAGTATACAGACATTTTCAAACCATCAATCTAATGGTCTGTGAAATGTACATGCTCAAATATATAGATGCATATCAGTCATCGGTTAAAGGATGTTTGCATGTCTTGTGACAATCTATGATACAAGACTCCATCTATCTCTATCTCTCAAGTTACCTCTTTAACTAGATTGGTCCGACAACTCTGAATCTCAATTCCTATGGAAAGAACCTGAATCAAAAGTGGCAGATGGACATAGTCTATGACGAAGATTGTCATTTCTTCTTATATTGGAGATCGGAATATTAGATAGCATTATTTGATGTTAGTTGTCCCTCAATACAACTCTTTATATTAACAACTACAATCTACTTCTCGGGTCTAACTCTTTATATCATCAGCTACATGATACTCAAAGTGACCAAAGTACATAGTCCTAATCTACAAAGGGACCTAATCAATCATATAAACCTAAATACATTTTATTTGATATAATGAATGATATAATTTCTAAATGGCTTGCCGAAGGGCTTACATGTCCAACACTACAAGCACGACAAATTGATCCAACCCGTCACTCTTATTCTCACGAGTGTTGAGTACATAACTATATAATAAGTATTGTATTTGCATTCATTATAAATTATGTGTTTATTAATTATTTCAACTTATTTACACATTTTTAATGATTTAATATCTAATTGCATGCCTTACATAGTACTTCATATCAATCTGCGCAACAATTATGATGCCAATACAACTACAAAACATGTGCTCACACCAATATTCAAGCAAATAAGTGTTTATTTCTATCTTATTTATTGATTAAAGAACATTCGAGACCTTACTTCACAAAGTAGTACATTTTGTAGCCATTTCCATTATTTGGGTGTAAAGAAACAAGCTCCACGGCGCATTTAATACATTCAGGAATCTCTTCCTGCTCTTACTACCCATCAGGTGCACTATATTCAACAGGAGTCTGAGACTTCTTCTGGGAAGCAACAATTGGTTTGATCTGAGGAGACATACCAGACCCATCACAACTAAAGTCCCGAACAAATTTCGGAGCAACATCTCATGGATTTATGAGGTGAACAGGTTTTGGTACAATCAATTAACAGTAGCTTATGAGCTCGACGCCATCTTCCTGATTTGAGTTACTCATCTAATCACCATGCAGTATACCAACTACAATTCCACTCCTGTAGTTAATATATATTCTCAACAGCAATCTCAATCACAGTGCTACATGAGGTAGGATCTGCCACAGTACCAACAACAACAGCAACATCATCATCACAACCAGCAATTTTCTTATTCTTTCACAACGTCAGCAGCCTCAGCACCAGCAGAATAGGAGGCGGGATAGATGCGATATGCAAAGGCAGCAGAACGAAGTTGAATTAACTTCTAAGTTGTAGCTTTGAATCAAATCATGGATATGTGCTCAGTATCCTAAGTTGAAATTATTAGTCATTCCATCATGTATCCTAAGTTAAAATTTCTCGAGTTGTTGGGTAATTTGAGCCAGGAGAGGATGTTGAAAAAGATGCTGAGGATGGAGACTGAAAACACAACAGTGAAAAGGAGCAAAAAGACCAAAAGAGATTGAAGGAAACAACGACTACCTTGGCATGAATATCTATAATATTGATTCAGAAGCTGATACTTCGGAAGACACACACATGAAGACTAGATTCCTTCATTACAAAATAGAAGTGGGCATAACAACAAATACTGCAGCCCTTTATAAAGATCAAACACTTGTACATTCGGAGGAAAAAAACCAAACTCTAGTACATTTGGAGGAAAAAACCCAAACTCCCGAGACTTGATGAGAATGCAACTTCCAAAAAATCAAAATTATTATTTAACAGAGATTATTACCATTTTTCTGTCAAATAAGATACCAATGTGGATGACAAACTCATCCCGTTATTAACACAATCAAAAAAGCCCTTTGATGCCAGAGATTCCTGTCTCAATCATACCCTAATCAAAACATAACACTTTGAATAACAACCTTGATATGGAACACCTTGTGCGAAAGCAAGGAGAGCCGACAACAATTGCACTTTCAGGGCCGAAAGGAACATTGTTTTTTCCCTAGCAATGCCCCGCATACAAATGGTAGAAATCACATTTTACCGCTTTGGATTAGTGGCACCCTTGCTACAAATCTAAAACTTGTTAAGAAATCACACCGTAAGAAGCTCAAAAAAATTGTTCTTACTAACATCAAAATCATTAAATAGCACAAATACCGAATCACTAGCAGCAAAGACTAATTTAATCTTTGACCACAGATTACCATTCACACCAAAGTACTGGGCAGAATTTTGCATAGTAAGCTGGAATTTTATTAACAAGACATCATAAAAAACTTTTATGCCTTCCGGCAGAATAATTAGTCTCGGATTGAACAAAAAACTCGGTAAATATTATTGGGCTCAAGCACGTATAATGTGGATGGCATCCTTTTTCCTTGAATACAGAAAGGACCATATGCTCGGTAAGGCTAATATTACTGCACGTTTCTTTAGCATAAGCCAGCCATCAATGAAGAAAGCTAGGTGGACAAGGCATAGAACATTTGAAATATTATTCAAAACATCTTATTCCTCCACATATTCCATAATCAAACATGTCCTATTAATGAAACCAACAGAGCACCAGAAAATGGCGAGTAAACTGTCCCTTCCAGCCCTTCCATTTTCAGGAACTTCCCACCATGCAAAAAGGAACCCATAAGCTTCTAAGATCGAAAGAGTTCTATCTTCATGATAGGCATAATTAATATGACAAATAAAAGCAGAGTTCCACCAATACAGAAATATTCCAGCGGAAAACTTCTCATTCAGGTATGTCTTGTACCAAAATATAGAGTCAAAATTCTCAACGTTGAGAGGAAGTAGTTCATTAAGCACGGTGAATAAAGATGAGTATACGAACAAAATATTATGACATCTCTATCACTCTAAATAAACAATCAAGTAAGCTCATCTGGAGAGGATAGAATACCACTGCTGATAGCACAGAGCTTTTCATTTCCTGCCAGCTTTACCAGCCTGCCTGTTCCTCTTCTTCGGCCCAGACTTCTTGACCTGGAGGCTTCTGTAAACAACACTCAGTCTGGCAAGAGCTGCACTTTTCAAATCCGGCCTGTAGTGGTTGTCCGCAACCTGTATAACAACAATTTAAGCATGTTTCAGAACAGAGAAGCAACAAAACAGTAATGGTCATGCGGGTAGAAAAAGTTATTCAGGAAAAATGAGATTAAAGAACAAACAAAAGAGTAAGGCACTTCAGCAGAGGACATTTTGATGCCTTAAGAAACCTTAAGGATGACATTAGCATTATGAAATGTATAAGCTAAACTTAACATCATCAAATCAATAAAACACTTGCTATCCTTTTATAGCCGTTAAATCAAGTCAGGAACTTATGCTCGGATGAGGACTCCTTATCGGAAAAAGGAGACTTTATTCAAGATTAAGGTTACCACATTGTGTTTATATCGACCATATATTTATGTATACAGCACCTACTCCTTCATTTTTTCCCAAAACCAATCAAAGAAGAATGAGGGAGATACACAACATACTCCTCTTTATTCCTACCCTCTTTCAAAGGAAGGCTATCCCCATTGCAAATTAAAAAAAATGGATTGTATGCTTGCCATCTTTATTAGTTCAAAAGCTATCATTAGATCCACAACACAAGGGGATCATGCAAACCACATTCTTAACAGCAAAATTAATCGTTTGAAACAGATACTGCATTATTATGAGACAAAAGAAAAAAAAACATACATTTAATATTTATCCCACAACCCAACAAAGAAAGGATGAGAGGGAAACACCACTTATTCTTCCTTATTCAATATCCCTCATTCAAACAGGACTATAAAATTAAACATAAATAGATTGCATTAAAAAATAAAAGGTGATCACGGAATGGTGTGCACCCAATCTCATCTATTCATGCAATACCAAAATACACAAATACAAGATCCACGCCTTATCAGGGCCTTTCCAAGCTCAATTACATTTTATGCATAAAACATTGACGTTTGAATATTATCGTGTTTCTTGCCAACCATATCATCCATATCAAAGAAACAGCCATATAATTATGCCCCCTCTCAGCCCAACCAGTTGTAACCAATGGACCCACAAACCATAGAAGGCCGTATCACCGATATATCGCCGATATATCGGTTTCAACAGGGAAGGGGTTTCGATATCACCCAATGTATCCTTTCACGGGGATATCGCTGATATACCGGCGATATATCGCCATATCGGTCAAAAATGATTGGATTCAGTACAAAAAATCCCGGATATCAATAGTTATCGCCGATGTTTCGCCGATATCTCTATATATCAATGCTATTATTCATGCAAGATTGTATCCACTACTTATCTAGCTACACCCAGCATTAAAACACATATCTAGCTACACCTAGTATTAAAACACACAATGATTTATATATATTTTGTTTCGGTTCCGGGGCATTGCCCTTGCACCCCCGCAAGGGGGGCCAACCTGGGCCCACCAAGCTCGCTGACTGGGCAGCGAGACCCCCGTACTGGTAAGGTATGGTGCAACAGGAGGGTGCATACACTGGTTCTTCAACTTGGGGTGACCAATCAATAGATAAATCTTTAAGTAAATATTTTTCATTTATTTTTGTAAATAGATAAATCTTTATACCAAAGAAACATTGTCTCCTTAAAACATTGTGTACATTTTTTGAATCAAAGACTCATGTCAATGTCATTCACTATGTCATGTGACCAATATGACCAATATGAGTGAATGATACAAGGATCATAGATGATCTATATGTGTTATGAATATCTAAGTGTATATTTGCAAGTTATTTCATATTGTAAGAACTTGAAAGATATCCATTTCCAATATCTATTAGTCAATTCTTCAAAAAAATATCTATAAGCCAAGAACCAACATTAATATCGATATGTTCAAAATGATCAATATATATGATATAAGCTTCATAGATGATTGATATGTGTGATCTAAGAGTATATTTATAAGTTATTTAGTGATCTAAGAGCTTGGATGAACTCCATTTTCAATATATATAGGTCAAAAACTAACAGTACCAGCGATATGTTCGATGTGATCAATATGTGAAATATAAGGATCATAGTCTTCATAAATGATCAATATGTGTCATCTAAGTATATATTTGTAAGTTATTTAATGTTATAAGAACTTGAATGGAATTCATTTCCAATATCTATAGGTCAGAAATAAACATTAACAGCGATATATTCGATAGGACTAATATGTGCGATATATGGGTTGTAAATGATCGATGTGTGACATAAGTGTCTATTTCTGGGCTATTTGTTGTTTTAATATCTTGGATGATCTTAATTTCTGAAAAACAACAAAAATGATTTTTTTGAACCAGTTCTGATATTTCCATCGATATCTTCGATATATAAGCGATATATCCCGATATATCCATTTTCGGACGGACCGAAACGATATCAATATCGATACGACCTTCCTTACCACAAACGAAATCTTTATTGTTCCTCTGCAAACTAGCATAGAAAATAAAAGTCCATGCCCCATTCGATGAAGCATACAAAACACTAGTACCCTGGTTAGCAGGCAAGGCCTTAAATTTCGGAATTCACTTTCGTTTTACCAGGTCTATAAAGAGAAATTTTGGATAACTTCGTTGAAATTCCAGAGAACTTCGTTGAATCTTCGAACGTTGTAGAAATGACTTCAAACTTGATTTTTTTCCAACGATTCAGATTTTTAATGTCCGTAAATCAATGAGTAGAATAGAAATACATAGTTATTTGTAAAATATAGTTGTAAATGTAAGCTTTGAAGTAATATTATCAACATAATTCCCACATATGTTGATATGTAATAGCGAAGTGTTGTCTAAAGTGAGAATTGAAATTTTAATTGGAAGCAAAAAAACCATGATAATCACCTCTTCAATAAGAATGAGGCAGCACTTGTAATAACTACTAAACAAAATATATAGGCCATATTGAAGCTTTTAAGCTCTAAAACTTGAATTTAACTCTTGAAGCTTGTTTCTAACTAATTTGGTGTGTATTCATACCTAAAGTTTCGGAACTAGCTAAAAGAACTCCTTCAAACAATATAAAGCTCTATAAGAACTCAACACATCAACAGATAAATGGGTGAAAGTTCATTTGTATATGCAAATTTCAATGAAAGCAACAGATAAATTCTCTTATTTTTGACATTTACATGACATCATATGGAAAATTTTGCTGGCATTTTGTTAAAATCCTAGGAAAAATAGCGTGGCTTTTCTATTTACCCGACCTAGAGAAATTGAAATTACTAGGATATTAGACAAAATATCCTAACGAGATCATGCTAGCAAGTGCATCTAATAGCATGGGAAATAGATCATAAAATGCCCCCTCTTTTGTCCAATCATCCACCTATAATTAGAAACACAACCCATCAGCCGATAAATGTCTGATGATGGAGTAGCCATGCGCATCACCGAATATATACCATTAAAAAAATTGGAGGGCGTGGGTACAATACCAAGTTGCCTAGAGAAACTAGATGTGATCCCATAAAAGGAACAAAGTAAGAACACATGCGCTTTTACCCCAAATAAACATTGTTCACTTGGCGACCAATGCCATGTTCAACTCTTTCAAACAACAAACTCCCATCCCACCAACCCCAATAGGTTGAACAAGACCTAGAACCCCATGAGTGGGATCCCTGATGAATCCCATGAAGAAGTCCATAAGAATAGCCATATCAGATAATCCACGCGCCTATAAGTGCATGTCGGCATAAGACAAGTAGAAAGGAGCATTCTAGTATGGTTGAAAGAACCATCTTTCACAAAGGCAAACTCTCCTTGAAAAGGACATTAGTAAGGCCGAAAGGACCATCTTTACAAAAGCGGTCTCTCATTGAAAGACAAGAGGCCATTAACCCTAGTAGCATCTTCTCAAACTTCTCAACCAATGGTAACCAATCTACATGTTACAATCTACCACAAAACATGGATAATCCCAGATAGATAATTGTAAGCTCATCTTGGAGGTCCTCAGAATGTTTACATAAGCTCCACAACTCACTAAAATCGACTCTCTTTGGAAACATGCAGTTGAGAGATTTATTCGATCGCTCAAACCCCTCGTTTCCCTCTCTCAATTCCTCCATAATTGCCATAACGTCAACATCCACTATGTCCAACAACTCTAAAAAGAAAACTGAAAAATCGCCAAATCATGGGCAGTCATCTGCTTTGAGATCGAAAATCGTCTCTTAGGCTTCTCAATAGCTAAATTCTCGGACAAGAATGTATGCCAACTCCCAAGAGATTTCACCCACTCCTCTTTCATAATGCACTGCCTGATCAAGCCCTCTTGTTGAAGACTCAAAAGTGATCAACCATTGCATCTGCCACATCACAATCTCCGTGAAACTCCTCCCCCGCTAAAATGAAATGAATGTGCTTCTTCCGATGTCCACTATTTCCTAGCATGGAAGGCCGTATCCCAATATATCGGCGATATATCGCCGATATATCCATATCGACATGGGACCGATATCGAAATCGATATATCGATATATCCGATTTCAGGCATTTTCTTCAGAAAGATTCCTAGATATAGCGATATATCGACGATATATCGGCGATATATCGCCGATATATCGATATCGACACGATATTGATATCGATATGTCCTTCCATGTTTCCTAGCATGGAAGAATCGTATACATGCATCTTCATCCTTCAAGAACATTCAAGATTTTACCTATATCTTAATTTTACCTCACTTTTCATATCTCCCTACACGATCACCTTTAGTTGTGCCCCTAAACTAGATCTACTCCTCACTTCGAGCATGCTCGTCCTTGTAGGAGTCTAGACAAACCACCACATATTACACATTGGCCCCTCAACTCTATATGGTTTCTATGGATTTCAATTTTAAACCTCATAAGCAACTTCCTCAAATCTACCAATTTATATGCAATCCACCTAGTAACGAATCCCTCCACCTGTTGTGACGACTAAAAATCTACTACCATATATTTGAGCCCATCCTCCATCAACCAAGACCGCTCGAATCTAAACATCTACCCTGGTTGGTCACCTTCTCCAGACAAACAATATAAAGGCGTGTGATCTAATTGCTACCAAGGAAGCAACCACACCATGGCCAAGGGGAAGAACGGCTCCAACAAGTCCTCTGGCATCAGGCAGTGACCTAAACAAACAATTTCACTACACATACATGTTGTAAGAAGCATCCACACCCTTTAATGATAGCTTATCAATCAGATACAAGAAAGCCTCAAATTTGGATCCTTACCTCCCCTAACAATAAGCTGATCATCTCTAAAAAAATGTCGCATTGAAGTACCACCCACAATCCGAACCATAGACCGGATCCTCTCTTGCTGGAAAACCCCATCTGCATCCTACTACCAATGCCTCCACACCAGCCCTCTACATCTCCCTCATTTCAGACCATGCGGGGAATTTTGGCATCCCCTTTAGTTCAAAGAGCTCTCTCGAGGCCAACAAATAACTCAGTGGAAGCAACAAAATGACTAGTATGTAGAGAAACTGTACATCATGAGCCACATGTAGGTTCTAACCAATCAGACTAAAACTATGGATAAAATGACTGGCCTAAGAGATGTGAATGAATATAAAATAAATATAACTACCTTTGTGACATGACAAAAGATAAGAAAACATGGCATAGAACAACCAACATACTCAATCCTTTATTTGTTTGCACAATCAAAGAAAATTTGTTATCCAAATGAAATGAGCATATTGTTGTGTATTAGTAAGCTTGTAAAGAATCAATAAAGTATATGTGGTTCTAACACATGCAATGTGACTCGGAATTGGCAACAGATGAAGAACAGAATTGCAATTTCAAATGGCATCACCTGATTAACCACAGCCTTTGCCATCTTGTGGAACTCCTTCTTCATGACAGACCTGTGCACCAAACTCGCAGGCTTGTTTTGTTTCTTGACCTTAGTTGTTCCCAAAATAACAGACAAACCCTCCCCGGCAGGCTGGATCGACACCGACTTCGTGTTTGCCAATCCTGTCATTGTCATGCCATCAGAAAATTCTGCAAACAGCATTAAGCTGTTCCGGTGGCAAAAGATATCTAAATAAAATTTTCAATAAGATGAATTATAAAACCATATTCAAGCTTCATCTACGATAATGGCATAAGTGCCAAACTACAACTAGACTGATTTGTCACATACTTCATGTTTGCAATCCTATTACATTTTACATCATCATAGAATTCCACAAAGAACAATTTGATGTAAGGGTTTCTAAAGATATCCGGATATAATTCTTATCAAGATCCATAATGAAAACAAGCCAACCATAAGTACACGATGCAACCTGATATGATAATGACGTGACAACGAACCTACGGAATTAAAATGACGAGCGAACAAAAGGGTGAATGATAAACAAATTTCAGCAACAATAAACGTGAAGTTACTCAAGTTTTAGCACCGGATTTTCCACAAACTTCGGGCAACACGACTAGTTAATGATTATGGTTAATAAATAGCGATGTTTGCGGAACGGAGTCTCAATAGATCACAAAACCAAATTAACGACATAACAATCCACAGACTAACAATATTTGGTAGAATAAAAGGTGGAATTAACTCTCATACCACAACCGACGAGTGAGGACGTGCTCGCTTCAGATATGGTCAAGCAACGGCGGTGGCTCGTTCCGGGCGATACTAAGGGCGCTGGGAGGGTGGCTTCGCAGCAATACGGCAACCGGTGGTCGGGAGAGCGGTGGGATGTAGCCAGGCGTCAACGCGGTAGGTTGGCGGAAGAGAGAGCGGCAGGGGCGCAGGGGTGGGAGGGGCTCGTGGCGATGGCGGCGGGGCAGTAGTGGGGCGAGCGGTTGGCTCGCGCGCGGAAGCACGGGCGCTGGAAGGGGGCGAGGTCGGGGTTGGCGGGCTGCACGGCTCCGTCTAGTGGGCGGGGGCGACTGGGGAAGAGGGGACGGGGGCGGGCTGCGGCGTCGCGTGAGGAGGGGGGAGGGTCTTGGGGCGGCGTGAAGGGGTGAGGAAAATCGGTGAGGGAGAAGGGCGTTAGGGCTCGGGAAAAGAACGAGAGGGTTAGGGAAAAGAAGGGGCGGCGGAATTAGAGAGAGAGAGAATTAGGGATAGGGAAAATAATCTCAATTTCAACTTAATTAATCCTACTACAAATGGGGCCGTTTATAGAGGCTAATCCCCCCCTAAAATAGCAACCACATTTTGGAAATAAAAATAAAGGAAAGAAATCATGCAGAAAAGAAAAGAAGCTAAAGGCCTTTTATAATGAGCCTTTTTACATGATTAAATAAAACTTAATAAAATGTCTATTAAAAGGGTGGAGGTGGGATCATGCTGCATCAACTCCCCCTGCTGAAAAGAATCTCGCTCCGTCGAGATGGCATCGTAGAAGCTCTGAAGTATGTCGGGACGGAGTCGTCGGAGTTCATCCTCATCAATCCAGGTGCAATCTGTCAAAGGTCGTCCCTTCCATTTGACTAGATATCGTCGAAAGAGACCACGTCTAGTCGTCATATCTCGGATGTCGGCAATATCTTCAATCTGATCGGCATCATTCGCGGCTGGTGGTTGGCGCGTGTCATCAGCGGGAACTGCTACTGGGGTGGCATCGGCATGTTCATCTCCATGATATAAGAAGAGATCTGACACATTGAAGATCGGTGATGTCTAGACGTCTGGCGGCAGATCGAGTAAATATGCATTGGGCCCAATCCTTTTGAGGACTCGGAACGGGCCAATCTTTCGTTCACTCAATTTTTGGTGGACTCTCAAAGGAAACCTCTCTTTTTTTAGGTGGACCATCACTAATTCTCCAACTCTAAACTCGCTCTCTCTTCGGTGTAGGTTGGCTTGGGCTTGGTATTTCTGGGTCATGGTTTGGAGTTTGGCTCGGATTTCAGCATGGGTATGGGTTAGGTGCTCGACCAGATCCTCAGCAACTGCACTACTTCTCCCTTGCATGGTTGTGGGCTTTAGGTCTAAAAATTGGGTAAGTGGAAAGCCGTACATACTCTCAAAAGGGGATTTTCCAGTGGACCTATTAGTGGAACTGTTATACGCAAATTCAGCTTGGGGAAGAATTAGATCACATTTGGACGGAAAGTCCCCTGCAAGACATCGCAATAAATTTCCTAATGATCTATTAACTACTTCGGTTTGCCCATCTGTTTGCGGATGATAAGCGGTGCTATATTGCAAACGAGTACCAAGACGGGACCAAAGTGTGCGCCAAAAGTGACTCAAAAACCGGGTATCACGATCCGAAGTAAAAGAACGAGGGACACCACGCAAACGAACGACATCACGAAAAAACAGATCAGCGACATGAGATGCATCTGAGGTTTTCCTACATGCAATGAAATGTGCAATTTTTGAAAATCTATACACAACCACAAAAATAGAGTCAACTTTCCCGCACAGTGAGGGGTAAGCCTAGCACAAAATCCATGGTGATATCTTCCCAGGGTCGAAGAGGAATTGGCAGGGGTGTATAAAGTCCAATGTTCTGTCGGTGACCTTTGAATCTTTGACATGTTTGGCATTTCATTACGAATTTTGTCACATCCTTTCGCAACTGTGGCCAATAAAAGCGCTCTTGGAGAAGAGTCAAGGTCTTGTCCCTTCCAAAGTGTCCAGCTAAACCTCCGTTATGTAGTTCTGAAATTAAATTCTCACGAAGGGATGTGGCAGGGATGCATAGTTGGTGGCATTTGAATAGGAAACCCTCATGAAGAACATAAGTGGTTGTTGGCTCCTGTCCATTATCAACACATTCCGCATGAACTTGTTCGAAATCAGGATCAGTGGGGTAAAGGTCCTTGAGTGTGTCAAACCCGGTGGTGCTGATGGTCCATTGTGGTCAGGGCATGTGCTCGCCGCTCAATGCGTCGGCCACGCGGTTCAAGGTTCCGGATTTGTGCTTGAGATGGAAGTTGTATTCTTGGAGGGAAACTAACCCATTTGGCATGACACTTGTTAAGAGTTTTCTGGGAGTTTAAATATCTCAGGGCTTCATGGTCAGTGTTAAGGATAAATTTACGTTGGATCAGGTAATGTCTCCAATGCTTGAGAGCTTGCACCACGGCATAGAATTCGACGTCATAAGTGGAGTACCATGATCGAGTGTCATTCAATTTCTCACTGTAGAATGCTACAGGTCGTCCCTCTTGGCTTAGGACGACACCAATCCCGATATGTGAGGCGTCGCATCGAGACAAAAACCTTGGTGAAGTCAGGAGAGCCAAAACAGGAGCATGTGTCAATTGATGTTTTAGATTTTAAAAGCTCGTTTCTGCTTCAAGAGTCCAAGCGGGTGCGCCTTTACGCGTGCAATCTACCAACGGAGCTGCACAAGTGCTAAAATTCCAGATGAAATGTCGGTAGAAAGAAGCTAATCCTAGAAAGCTGCGAATTTCAGTGAGGGTTTTGGGTACGGGCCAGCTCTGAATGGCCTGAATCTTGGAGGGGTCAACCTAAGTCCATCAGCCGTGACAATGTATCCCAGGAACAGGACCGTGTCAGACATGAAGGAGCATTTCTTGAGTGGGACATACAGTTTTTGGGCTCTCAGGGTTTCCAGGACTTGTCGCAAAATGAGATAAGTGGTCTTCTTTGGTCAAGCTGTAGATCAGGATGTCATCAAAGTACACAACCACAAACTTACCAATGAAGGGTCGCAATACATGATTCATGGTTCGCATGAAGGTGCTGGGGGCATTCAACAGCCGAAGGGCATGACCATCCATTCATACAGGCCCTCTCTGGTTTAAAGTAGTCTTCCACTCGTCCAGGTCGGAGGGAATCTGATGGTAGTCGCTGCGGAGATCCATTTTGGAGAACAATTTGACACCCGATAACATATCAAGCATATCATCAAGGGCGTGGAATGGAAAACGATATTTGATCGTTATCTTGTTGATAGCACGACTGTCCACGCACATTCTCCATGTGCCATCTTTCTTCGGGTAAGCAGAGCAGGAACCGCCACAGGGCTCATACTCTCTCGAACATACCCACATCGCAGCAGATCAGTAACCTGCCGGTTCATCTCTTCATGCTCACTTGGGCTCATTCGGTAATGGGGTAAGTGGGGTAGGTTGGCTCCAGGGGACTTAATCAATGTGATGTTGAATGTCTCGCAACGGGGGTAGTCTTCAGGCAACTCTTCAGGCATGATGTCAATGAACTCTTGGATGATGGGCTTTATCTCAGGCGGGACTTCAGGTGGAGTTGTCTCTTGATTGTCCACTTCACGTCCCATTAGGGCATAGATGGTGGAACTCTCCTGCATTCTCGTTGGAATGTTTGGGCTTCCATCAACAACACGGGGCCGTGGTCTCAGTCTATGACGGTGTAGTTTTATTACCAGTTTGGGCGGTCGCAGCTCGAAGTGTAGCCACTTGGCGAAGGCTAAGGGCTTCACATTGTGGTCTGAGGGTTTACACGCACTTTGTCTATGAGAAAGGTGTAAGTGTCCCAGTTTTCCTCGGTGTTCAGTGTCTCGATCGAATTGCCACGGTCTCCCTAGAAGTATGTGACAGACATCCATAGGGGCTACATGGCACCACACCTCGTCCTTATATGAAGGATCAATGGAGAAGTTAACGAGGCTTTGACGGTGGATCGGGAGTTGGGTACCCCCTCGACACCATGCCACACAGTACGGTTTCTCAAGTGGTTGAGTTGGCAGACCCAACTTATCGACCATTTTCTTGTGAAACGAAATTCTCAACGCTTCCTCCATCAATGATCAGCGAACAGCGACGCCCTCCTGAGGTACAGGTGGTTCGGAAGATGCTGCGTCGCAGCCAACTATCAGCTCATGGGCAACGAGTGTAAGCAAGATGCTTGTGGGAGCGCTGTCAGGAGCGATAAAGTTCTCGTGTTCAATTACCAGGAATGGTCCGTACTCGTCTCCATCCACTTCTAGAGGCTCATAGTCATCGGCTCCCAGGGTGTCAGCAGTCAAAGCAGTCGGCTCCTCTTCAGGTGATTCATGTGGTTCAGGGTCAGGGTTTTCAGGATCGTCGGTGGTGCATAAATGGACGGGTCTAGCCTTAGGGTTTGGGCACTCTGCGGCTCGATGTCCTTTTGATAGCATCGGAAACACGTATCAGGTCCTACAATAGGTCGACTTCCCAAGATGCCTGGGCCGAAATTTCCAATAGGTGGTCGGACGACGGCAGGAGTCGATGGTTTGGCTTGGGGTTTACCCGCAACTATGGATGAGGAACCTATCGGTTTGGAGGTCGTCATCGGGATACTGGTGCGAGGAATGGAGTTCGCCGAGAAAGACATCTTCCTTGTTTGGGCTTTAGCGAGCTTGGTCTCAGCCCGTTCAGCCTGCTTGTAGGCTTCGTCGACGTCTCGACAGTTGTGAAGGTAGAGTTTCATCCTGAATAACTTGGCGAAGGCCTTGCATGTAGCGGGGTGACTTCCTGAATAGGAGTCTCCTGCAGGCGGTTGCGATGGACTAGGGCTTGGAACCCTTCGGTGTTCCCTCACGCTCATGGTGCCTCGTCTCCATGATTGCAGTCGTGCTATAGATCTCGTCAGTAATCTTCCGGCACGAATTTGGTTTTACTTTGGCCCTTCATCTTGCTCCAATTGCATATTTTACTTTTTCCCTTTCGTTTGCGTTCAGACTGCAAACGGTCCCACCATAGCAAAGCATGTCCCTTTAGTTTGATGGTGACAAATTGAACTTTTCGCTCACTAGGCATAGATTTCCAACAAAGAAGTGTTTGACGGTTTGGAGCCAATCCAAAAAGACATCAGGGTCTCGTCCTCCGTCAAAGTCTGGAACATCGAGACGGATGCCTCGATCCCATCCTTCATCGGACCTAGGTCCAGTTCGTGGGGGAATTGATATTCACCAGTCGGTTGTGACGTATACCCAGAGGTGTGTGGGATCTTGAATCTTGGGAATAAAAGGGATGTCATCGCTCGGTTCTTCTTCGCTTTCTTGGGATTGATAATTGCTAACATATCTATCAGAAGTAGATGAACTAGAGTCGTGGGAAGGGTTAACTCCGGGAATGTGGGTCGCCGGTGAGTACGCTGGTTTTTGTTTGGCGTCTCTTTTTTAATGGAGTTTTCTCTCATTTGACAATTTATGGTGGCAATCTCTCCGCGCAGTTATTCGAACATCCGGTACATTTGAGTGTTCAAAGATTCTACCGTTAGTTCAGAGTTTGGGGTGTAGCCAGTTTTAGAAGTAGACGATTTTTCGGCCATGGGAATCCTAGGTTTTCCGCTCTCTTTGTTTTGGGGATTTTTTTTTGTTTTGTTATGCGGTTTCTCTTTTTTTTAATATGCAATGAATAAATGAAATGCAAGTGAGGTGCAAGGTCGTGATGCTCTGATACCAAATTGATGCAACCTGATCTGATAATGACGTAAATG
Organism: Ottelia alismoides; assembly: GCA_037367405.1. Lineage (NCBI taxonomy): Eukaryota > Viridiplantae > Streptophyta > Magnoliopsida > Alismatales > Hydrocharitaceae > Ottelia > Ottelia alismoides. The sequence continues at coordinate 667 of JAZKJV010008002.1, read as the reverse complement.
GCGACTTGACAACGAACCTACGGAATTAAAATGACGAGCAAACAAAAGGGTGAATGATAAACAAATTTCAGCAACAATAAACGTCAAGTTACTCAAGTTTTAGCACCGGATTTTCCACAAACTTCGGGCAACACGACTAGATAATGATTATGGGTAATAAATAGCGATGTTTGCGGAATGGAGTCTCAATAGATCACCAAACCAAATTAACGACATAACAATCCACAGACTAACAATATTTGGTAGAATAAAAGGTGGAATTAACTCTCATACCACAACCGACAAGTGAGGACGTGCTCGCTTCAGATCTGGTCAAGCAATGGCGGTGGCTCGTTCCGGGCGATACTCAGGGCGCTGGGAGGGTGGCTTCGCAGCAATACGGTAGCCGGTGGTCGGGAGGGCGGTGGGATGTAGCCAGGCGTCAACGCGGTAGGTTGGCGGGAGAGAGAGCGGCAGGGGCGCAGGGGTGGGAGGGGCTCGTGGCGATGGCGACGGGGCAGTAGTAGGGCGAGTGGTTGGCTCGCGCGCGGAAGCACGGGCGCTGGAAGGGGGCGAGGTCGGGGTTGGCGGGCTGCGCGGCTCCGTCGAGTGGGCGGGGGCGACTGGGGAAGAGGGGACGGGGGCGGGCTGCGGCGTCGCGTGAGGAGGGGGGGAGGGTCTTGGGGCA